>OY992531.1:160012927-160612927 GCA_963921185.1 Dasysyrphus tricinctus | reverse complement strand
TGAATGCCTTTTTTCTTGTTTTTTTATTTTTTAAGTTTTTATATTCTTGTTCCCTTCAAAAGTTGTGGTAAAAATCAAAACATTCCATCCAATAAAAGACGAAAAGACATTGCCATGGATTATTATGGTTTTATTTGTTTGTTTTTTTGAATTTTGGAAAATTTTATTGGTTTCTGGTTTAATTTATTCCTGTCGTTATTATAACAAATACAGGAATTTTCATCCATTAAGGAACTCAAAATGTAATTTTTTATATTTTCTTTTTTATCGTTCGAATAGTGCATAAATCGGTAATTTTTCAGTTCAAAACTCAAAAGAGCTATTCAGTGTTAAATTTCATCTACCTACAAATTCTGAAGGAATTATATAACTGCTCGTATAAAGTTTCAACTATGAACACTTGGAACTATTTAGTTTCATTTTGAATTTAATATAAGAAAATTAAATAGTTCCGCGGAACTAGTTCCAGGAACTAGTTCCAACATTAAAACTAAACGTTCCATGTTCGTTCCGCTCGCGGAACTATTTTGCGCAACTCTACTGCCAAATATGAATGAAATGGCGTACATCCAATTTTTCAACGCCCTTAGAGGTTTGGCCAATGCTCGCACCGGAATCGATTTCGTGTGACTACGAAATGGCCGAAATAAATGCGGTTCGGCACGTATTTCCAAATGCCGAAATCCAAGGGTGCTTCTTCCACTTCGTTAAGAACATGAAGAAGAAACTGGCCGCCGAACATTTGATGGCAAGCTATAATGGCGACGCCGAATTCGTGCTATCGGCCAGAAAAATTGCAGCGATGGCGTTCGTGCCTCCGGAGCGTTTGGAGGAAGCATTTGCGGAGCTGGTGGCAGAATCTCCTCCTAATTTGGAAATAATACTAAATTGGTTCGAAGATTATTACCTGGGTCGGCCAATTCTCACAGGTGGACGAAGACAGGCGCTTTTCCCACCAGAAATATGGAACGTCTATGAGCGGACCATAACCGGTGCCGCAAGAACAAATAATTTTGTGGAGGCAGCGCATCGAAGGATGCAAGTAGAGTTTGGGGAAGACCATCCAACCATTTGGAAATTTATCAAAACGTTAAAAAAAATCCAAAGTGGTAGGGACAAACACTACGAAGAATTCGTACGTGGAGAGGAGCCACCAACCAAAAGAATAAAATACATCAGAGCGGACGAAAGGATCCTCGGAATTATTTCGGAGCTTCATGAGGATGAAGGAAGGACGCTCGGAGAATTTTTAAGGGGAATAGCCCATAATTTCATCATTAAATTGTGAAATAATACATACACTCCCGTTCAATTGAATAGGTTCAAAATTTTCGAGTGCGATTTACCGTTATAACTCCGAACTATGTGGAATAAATGAATTTTTGAAAATGACATTAAAGAAAACATCCAATTTGGGAGAGAATAAGAAAACACACAGTATCAAACTTACCAACATTACACGTTTTATTATCATTTCTTTAAATTCACATTGAAATCGTAGCACTTTTTTGTCGTTTATTTGAATAGGTGCACCACCTTTATAATCACTTTTGCTTTAAACTAGTTGAAGGTCAGATCCTTTAAAGCTATTTTTGGGCTTTATATCATGATTTCTTTGATATGACACAAAAAAATTGAGAACAAACGTAGAGTGGGCGGAAAAAAAGCTATTTTCGCGGCTGAGTACGGGCAAATTTATTGTTTCATGATAAATCGCTAACGGGACATCAAATTTCGGTAAAAACTTACAGAATCTATTCTTTGATCTATAATTATCTGAGAAATAAACAAAAAGATGGTGTCGATGTGAAAGGATGCAAATAACCTGCTACCTCCGCAAGTGATAGGTGAAAAAGTCTGAAGGTTGCGTCTAATTCGTCGGTTTAAATGGCTAAAACAAGGGAAGAGCTAGGTTCGTTGCCAGTATTTCAGCAGTCGAGAGTATTATTAAAAGTTCTGCATACCGAAAAAGAAGAAAATTAAATGAAACCACACCTAAACGAAGCTAGCAAAAACAAAAAAAAAAACAAACCGAATGCAGTTTTGTAATGCTATGTTTCCACCAAAGGATTATCTCAGTTCAGATTAAATAAATCTATTTGGTGTTTCCACCACACAAAAAGATTTAAAAAAGATTTACTTTGACAGCCCCTTTTAAAATGTAAATGGTGTTTCTTTTGTTCTCATAAAGAGGAAGTGAGATAGAATGTTTCCTCTGTGAAGAACTGAATTCAGTCATAAATGAATCCTTCAGCGCCATACCGGAATAGGTTAGTTCGATTTGTAAAAGTATTTGTCCTAGGAAGATTTAACAAGATTAATTTCTAATCTTCAAGATTAACGAAATAAATTTGTATAGTAAATCTTCAAGATTTAAAGGAGATTTGCGGTAAATCTTATTAAATCTCAGATTAGCGTTAGGTGGAAATGTAGCATAAGCTTCATAACACTTGAAAGAATAAGTGGCGTAAAGTCGTTTTTTCTAATGAAAAGGGGATTAAATTCAACGGAGTTGATGGATTCAAATTGTATTTCCATGACTGAGCGTTTTTGTGTAACTAAACCATAGTCATAATATTTCAAAAATGTGGGGTTAAATTGCTTTTCCTTGAATTCTCAAATTGTAACTTCTTTCAACTAAGCGGTGGTTTATTTGAATTTTTTCTTCTTTTTTGGTATGAAGAAGTTTATAGTACACTCTCGACTGTAGAAATACTCGCACTAAACCTAGCTTGTTCCCTTATTTAAGCCATTTAAACCGACAAATAAGATCCAACCCTCTGAATTTTTCGTCTATAGCTTGCGGATGCAGCAGTTTTTTTACATTCTTTTCATATCGGCACCGTCTTTTTGCTTACTTCTCTGATAAATAGATCAAAGAATGGATTCTGTAAGTTTTTTCCGAAATTTGATGTCCCGTTAGTCATTTATCATGAATACAATAAATTTGCGCGTACTCAGCCGTGAAAATAGCTTTTCCTCCACCCATTCTACGTTTGTTCTCAATTTTTTTTGTGTCATATCAAAGAAACCATGAAATAAAGCCCAAAAATAGCTTTAAAAGGTCTGACCTTCAACTAGTGCAAAGCAAAAGTGATTATAAAGACGGTGCACCTATTCAAATAAACGAAAAAAGTGCTACGATTTCAATGTGAATTTAAAGAAATGATAATAAAACGTTTAATGATGGTAAGTTTGATATTGTGTGTTTTCTTATTCGCTCCTCAATTGGATGCTTTCTCTAATGCCATTTTCAAAAATTCATTTATTCCACATTGTTCGGAGTTATAACGGTAATTCGCACTCGAAAATTTTGAACCTAATCAATTGAACGGGAGTGTATGTACATAGTTATAAAGTAAGTTTTAAGTATATTCCGTTTATTTATTTTTTTATGGTAGGTATTTAAGTTAGTTTTAAGTTTTTTTCCTTTAATGTATTTTATCTGTAGTATTTAAGTTATTTTGTGTTAATATAACAATATACATATGTTATAATACAAACAAAAATTAAAAACAAATTTGAACAACTGGCCCTAAAACAATTATTTTCTCTTACTTAATTCGCTATGGAAATGATTTTACAGTAAACTTTCAATTAAATTTATCTATATGGTCAGTTCATGCATAGCATGAGCCAAGTAATTAACATTTTTGCTAGTTACACCTGCCATCGAATGCCAACATCTTTGGCTTCAGTGCGTATTACTTCAAGAGAAAATAAGTTCTTAGAGAGATTGAAGAAGCAACTGTACCCAAAAAACCAACACCAGCTCCAAAACGTTAAAAGATAGAACGCAGAAAACGTGCCGCCACTAATTTGGTGTACCTACATGGAATCATCGAACGATGATTATATCTTTGGCCAAACGTGCCTTAACACCACCACCATCTTTCAACAGGCGTTGTTTACTTCAGCGCCCAAAGGAAGTTAAAATAATCTACTGATGTCATATACGTAATATGCGTGGTGTTTGCGAAAAATCCTTTAAAAAAACTTCTTAACTTCAAAATAAGAAAAAGAAAATTTCATAAGAAAGAGCTCTTGAGAAAGAATACAATATAAATACAATATACATGAAACTTGCTTTCTAGGTATGCTGTCGAATTGGTTGACTTCACGTTACTGCTTCATCACTTTTAGAATTCTCATAGTCATAAAGGTTATATTGTTTGTTCTAATAAGAAGCTTTTCAAACGTGGGCTTCTTGTCGACCACATCAACTAAGCATCTGGATCCGGGATACTTAAAGTAGTTTAAAATACACTGTAATTTGTGTTAATTTGGTAAATTTAACTATGACTTTTTTTCAGATGCGAGAGTTGCGAGAAAAAAACTCTTACACTCATGAAACTCGCCAAAAATATTAAATTTGTTATGGCAATCAAGAATCAAAATAGTTCATTCAAATATCTTTGGTCTAATAGTGTTTTTGTGACCGTTACATTTTGTACCTGTTCTACGGAAAATACGATTTCAAAAACTGATTTTTGCTTGAAAAGGACTATAATTTTGTTAAAGGTGCTTGTATCATTTTAGTTTTGCTTTTATTAGATTCAGCGTTAAAAAATACCCTTAAATCATGTACCATACTTTGTGTTTATACCTCAACTACACGAAATCGGAATTTTGGCTCAAATCTTCCAACTTCTTCCCAGCTTTTCCCTCTCTTTAATAAAAAAAAACCCCAGAACGGCCAGAACAAACATATTTATGAGGACTATATTGATTCTTGGTGTGCAAAAGTGAAAAATACAAATATATTCTAGTGACACCTTCCTGCGAAAAAGATTTGAGTTGAGCTGAATGCATTCAAACACCGAAAAGGCTATACGTAGAACTATTATGCTCGGAGGGGCACATAAGTGGTCGGAAGAAAGCAAGCAAATACAAGGAAAGCATATGACACGACAATAATTGCGGAGGGGAGCGTTTCGTCAAGTTTCGTTCAACTTTGCTTACGGAAGTGAGGTTTGCTCCCGAGCGCACCTCACTTATGTAAGTCAAAATGACATTTGGTGAAATAGGAATGTCAAAAAGAGATAGATGATAAGTACATCATGTGTGTGTTCCCCTTTTGACGCTACGGAAAGCAACTTTTCGTTGGTTTTTGACTTTAGCTTCAGTGGCCTTCTGACCACTATAGTTCTACCTTAGTTCAGCAACTATTATCGATGTGAGTGGCATCTATGAATTAGTTTTTTTTACTATTTGTTTAGATGTAGTTGTGTTTCACTTTTCTACTAAAGTAAAAGTTAGGAACGCTCTTACTTTTACTTTTGTAAAACTTGAGATAAAAGGTAGGATTGAACAGTTTATTGGAAAAAGACAAAACACTTTTTCACTTTTGTACAAAAGAGAATTGAATGTAGTTAGGCCTTAATATATCTATCTACTTAAATTTTCTTTTTCAAAATTTTCGAATTTCCCTCTAATAAAAAAATTCTTGGAAATTCTTCATCGGAGTAAATAATTCTTTGAAATCTGAACGCGTTCACTTTCATTAAAAAAAAAATTGTTTCATTAAAAAGTCGATGTCTATTCTTGAAACACAAACAAATTCTAAATATTAACTACGAAAACGAATTGCTCATTAAAAATTTGGAAGATATTTATAAATATAGGCCACGAAGCTGAAGCTTGTTTGAAAAAAGAAAATGTTTCTCATGATGATTTTGTTGCTATAAGAAAATGTTTTACTATATATCAGACAATCTGCAATAAAATCACGTTAAGAATTGATTTCAAATATAAAAGATTGTTTGTGCTAAGATTTTTAGATCCATTCATTATTAATTGTGATGAAGACATATCATGTTTTGATCTAGGTTATGAATTCTGCCATTCAATAAGCTCTCCAGCAAAAATATAAATTGACTTAAACTTTTTGAATTAAAAGCAAAAGAAAAGGCTTACAGAATTTGTTTTGTAATCACTATTATGGAGGAATTTCGGTTAAAAATTGGAAATATGTTCATATTAAAAATCATTTGGACGAGTAACTCTGTCCCAACTTATACAGGTTTTCAGCACACATTTTCACTCTCCCGCATAGTAGCGTGTGTGTTTTTAATGAAAAATAAATGTACAAACTTCCTTAAATTAGAAACATGTCAATCGAATCTTTCAGCTTTGAATTTAACTGTTAACAAAGAGCTAAATTTTTCTAACAACTGTTTTTTTTTAAGTTTTTGTGTTTTTGGCATTTTTTTATTTGGGGACGTTTGCAGTGGTGGCTCTTTTTTTGTTTAAATGCTCTTTTTATTGGCTCTTTCTCAAAATCTAGAAAGGTAGCCCTGATGGCTCGGTCGTTTTTATTTTATTAATACTGCTGTTAGACCATAAGTTGTCCCATTGTCGTGTATGGACAGCTTAATCCAATTAAGATCCAGAGTGAATAATATGGCGGTTAGAAACTAAATATTTTTTACTTCTATATTAAGAACACTTCCTGGATTATGAATATGACGCTTATAGCGAATTTCATTAAAATTTTAGAGAATTGCTCTGAAAGTCAATGAGTAAAACTTTCACATTTAAAATACATTTATATGCCTGTTTGTTCACAACAAACAACAAAATATTTTTCATTTGACGTTAGCCAGAAAAAGCTGTGTATTGAGATTGAATCCCTCACCCCAAGAGATAGCTCTATTCGTAGAATTTACAAACAAAATTTGACCGCCGCGTTCTTTCTTTCCCAGTAAAGTATTGACCCGAACGTCCCGTTGGCCCACGCTCTGTTTGACCAGCCCTTTAAAATAATAAAAGGGCACTTCTTTTGACAATAAGTGCAAGTCTTTTCGTGAATGAAACTCGCTATTAGTGCCGCAAATGTTTTTCGATTTAAAGGTAAGACCGCACTCGACGGAACTGCACTTCAGCGGAACTGAGCTTCAAAATATTCTTTGTATGAAATTGTATGAGCTATATGGTACTAAGCGGCAAAGTTGATAATCTGACCAACTTATGCCGCGGCCTGAAGTTCCGTCCAGTTCTGTTGCCGCAAAAAATATTTTGGAGTAGAACTTTAATATCAAAAATGCTTAAAGCACTGTACAATTTGCCTTAAGACTGAAATTGTTGAGTAAAACAATATTTTTTTTGTGATTTTTTTAATTTTTTTTGTTTGTAATTGAACAAGAAACATTTTGAGCTGCAATCCATTACACCTAACTAACTTTAAGTAAGCAAATTAGAAACAGTATTAAACTTTACATTTATCTTCATGTTAAAGTTCAATAATGTAGTTACATATTAATACAATAATGCAAAGTTTTTCTTGTTTAATATATGACATTATTTATGAAGATGTGTTTAAGTTTTTTGTTAATATTACTAAAAGTATATCTTTACACTTTTCCTTAATAATATTTATAATATTTTCGATTTTTTTAATTTATTTTTTAAGTTCGTAATTGAACAAGAAACATTTTGTGCTGTAATCCATATACCTAACTAACTTTTAGCAAGCAAATTAGAAACAGTATTAAACTTTTCATTTATCGTCATTTTAAAGTTCAATAATGTTAATACAATAATGCAAAGTTTTTCTTGTTCAATATATGACATCATTTATGAAAATGTGTTTAAGTTTTTTGTTAATATTACTAAAAGTTTATCTTTACACTTTTCCTTAATAATATTTATAATATTTTCGAAGGGCCAGTTAAACAATCGTGGTTCCAGCAATTTTAGTTTACCAATTTTGGTGTATTTCATAGATTCAACGGTGGTTCATGCATGTAATTCACTATTTTCACGTACTTGAACCATCGGTGAACCTTGGTTAATTCGCTAAAATCAGCGATTTAAAACTGCTGAACCACTGATGAAACATTTGATTCACATTTTTGTACAACTAGCCCCTTAAATGAAACGAAGCTGTGAAATAGAAAATAAAAGACTAGATTAATTTTACATTGAGTACAAACCCATATGCATATAGTTTTACATTTTGTAGTTTGACGTCTCCAATTGTGTAGTTAAATATATATATAAATAAATAAAAAAATTTTAAAAAATTTTAAAAAATTTTACTTTTTGGCGTTTATTAAAACTAATTTTAAACTTTTACACAATTATTTTAAAATTACAATATTTAGCAACGCGTTTCGGAAGTAAATTCCATCTTCGGGCTAATTAACTTAATGATGAATTTGGGCTTTAGTTCTTCATGTTTTGTTGTGCTTGTCTCTTTTCGTTTTTTGTTGTTTTTTGGTGAAGTTTTATTAAATTTGTTTGTTAATATTTGTGTTGTGTGTATTCGGTTGTCTTACTTTGTTAGCTGTAGTGTCTCAGTGCAGTGTCATATAGTGCATTTGTTTTTAGTGTTAATTTGTCGTTCAGTACATTGTCTTCCTCTAGTTTACGTGATTTGTATATTTCGTATTCTTCGAGGGCGTCAAGTAATTTCCCTTTCTTACAGTGGTGTAGGGGGGTAAGGTTGGTGTCGAAGTCGGTGTAGTTGTGGTTAGTGTCAATCAAGTGTGCAGCGAAGTTAGATTTTGTGTTTGGTCTGGGTTTATGTTCGTTAAATCTGTCAAGGAATGTTCTCCCTGTTTGTCCTATATAGTATTTGTTGCAGTCGTTGCATTTTAATTTGTAAACACCTGTGCTTGTTTTTGGGTCGTTTTTTGTTTTAGGCTGGAGTAGTTTATAGAGATGGTTATTAGTTTTAAATGAGATTTTAATATTTTGTTTGTTGAATATGTTCCTCATTATTTGTGGCATTAAATTGGTGTATTGTGTGGATATATATTTTGTCGGTTCATTTGTTGAGGCGTTGTTGTTGTTTGATTTGTTTAGGTTTTTTGTTTTCTTTAATTTCTCTTTCTTCTTGTTGATTAGTTTGTCTATTATTTCTATATTATATCCGTTTATTTTTGCTATATGTTTTATTGTGTGTTCTTCTTCTTTGTAGTCATTTTTGTCCATTGGTATAGTAAGCAGTCTGTTGATTAGTGCATTATATGCTGCCATTTTTTATGTCTGTGGATGATGGGAGTCTTTGTGGATTGTGATGTCAGTCGTGGTCGGTTTTCTGTACACTTTGTATTTGAGTTTGTTCATAGTCTTTTTTATGTTTAGGTCGAGGAAGTTGATTTCGTTATTGTTTTCGATTTCTGATGTGAATTTTATCTGTCCGTTGATGTTGTTTAGGTAGTTTTTGAGGTTGTCTATTTGTCTTGTTGTTCCGTCGATTATAACGAATGTATCGTCAACATATCTGGAGTATGTGATGATGTTCTTATTGAGTGGATTGAGTTTGGATAAAATGTATTTGTTCTCAAAGTTATTCAGATAGAACTCTGCGACTAGACCGCTTAATGGTGAACCCATGGCTAGGCCTTCGTCTTGCGTGTAGAATCTGTCATTAAATGTAAAGTAGTTTTGTTTTAAGATGATTTTTAATAATGTTATTAACTCTTCTATTTGGTTTATGTTTAATTTTGCCGTGGATTCAAGATTTTCTTTAATTATTATTATTGTTTCGTGAATTGGTATATTAGTGTACATATTTGTTATGTCAAATGAGATCATTTTGTAGTTATGTGATATGTGTATGTTATTTAGTTTTTCTATTAGTTGTTTGTAATTATTGATGCTGTGGTTATTTTGTATTTTTGTGTTGTTTTTGATTAATTTTTGTAAGGCCTTCGCGATTTTGTAGCTTGGAGCTGACGTGTAATTGATGAGAGGTCTAATAGGTGTTCCTTCTTTGTGTATTTTCGGTAGGCCTGTAAACTGTGGAGCTTTAGCATTTGGTTGTTTTAGTTTGTATTTGTTTATATTTGTAAAGAGATTATTGCATTTATTTACAATCACGTAAACTAGAGGAAGACAATGTACTGAACGACAAATTAACACTAAAAACAAATGCACTATATGACACTGCACTGAGACACTACAGCTAACAAAGTAAGACAACCGAATACACACAACACAAATATTAACAAACAAATTTAATAAAACTTCACCAAAAAACAACAAAAAACGAAAAGAGACAAGCACAACAAAACATGAAGAACTAAAGCCCAAATTCATCATTAAGTTAATTAGCCCGAAGATGGAATTTACTTCCGAAACGCGTTGCTAAATATTGTAATTTTAAAATAATTGTGTAAAAGTTTAAAATTAGTTTTAATAAACGCCAAAAAGTAAAATTTTTTAAAATTTTTTAAAATTTTTTTATTTATTTATATATATATTTAACTACACAATTGGAGACGTCAAACTACAAAATGTACTCTACAGCCGAACAAGCCACCACCGTCTACAAATACAAGAACTTAAAACTAAAATTAGCCAAAACATCGATGAATATAAAATTCAACAAACAATGTCTCAAAAAGAACATTACCCCAAAATACGCTCAAATTAACATCAGAAACAAATCCAAAGCCGCCATTATAACTCAACACAAAGCCCAAATCAATTGGATTAGAGAAGAAATAAAACAACTGTACGCCAAAAAACAAAAACTAAATCAAGAAATATATCATATACATTTACAAGTATACAACAACTTGCACCCATTAGCCGCAAATCTTATTACAGAAAAAATAAACCAACAAATACAACCCATTATACACCAAATAGTTAAACAACAGCAAAATAAATAACAAAAATTATGCACAAAACAAAACCCTACTGCAATAATTAACAACAAACACAAATTCTATCCTAGACTCGTCAACAACACGCAAATACAACTTACAGAAACTGAAACCGACTTACTAAACAAAGGATTGAAATTTAATCTACCCAAAGACAATAAAGACAACCTTATCCGCGAAATTAAAAACGCAGAAGCCGCCATAAAATCTCTACCCACAACCGAAATACAAAATGAAACTAGAGTCGAAATCAACAAAAAACTAAAAAGAATTTTAAAAAACACACCAACACTAAATATATTTCCAATTAAATATAAAAATAACATGAAAACCATAAAAAACTTAAGACAAAAACTGGAGAACAACAACGCATTCATCACCAAAGCAGACAAAGGTAACACAGTCGTGATACTAGACAAACAAGAATACATAGTTAAAACATATAAATTCATTGAAGATAACAATATAAAAGAAATGCCTAAAGACCCCACAAAAATATATATTAAAGAAATCAACAACGCCATAAATAAATGCAATAATCTCTTTACAAATATAAACAAATACAAACTAAAACAACCAAATGCTAAAGCTCCACAGTTTACAGGCCTACCGAAAATACACAAAGAAGGAACACCTATTAGACCTCTCATCAATTACACGTCAGCTCCAAGCTACAAAATCGCGAAGGCCTTACAAAAATTAATCAAAAACAACACAAAAATACAAAATAACCACAGCATCAATAATTACAAACAACTAATAGAAAAACTAAATAACATACACATATCACATAACTACAAAATGATCTCATTTGACATAACAAATATGTACACTAATATACCAATTCACGAAACAATAATAATAATTAAAGAAAATCTTGAATCCACGGCAAAATTAAACATAAACCAAATAGAAGAGTTAATAACATTATTAAAAATCATCTTAAAACAAAACTACTTTACATTTAATGACAGATTCTACACGCAAGACGAAGGCCTAGCCATGGGTTCACCATTAAGCGGTCTAGTCGCAGAGTTCTATCTAAATAACTTTGAGAACAAATACATTTTATCCAAACTCAATCCACTCAATAAGAACATCATCACATACTCCAGATATGTTGACGATACATTCGTTATAATCGACGGAACAACAAGACAAATAGACAACCTCAAAAACTACCTAAACAGCATCAACGGACAGATAAAATTCACATCAGAAATCGAAAACAATAACGAAATCAACTTCCTCGACCTAAACATAAAAAAGACTATGAACAAACTCAAATACAAAGTGTACAGAAAACCGACCACGACTGACATCACAATCCACAAAGACTCCCATCATCCACAGACACAAAAAATGGCAGCATATAATTACGGTGACCATATTTTAGAAAGCTGAATAATGAAAAAAAAAAAAAAAAAACAAAATTCAACTCAATCTTCAATCATTTATTCCATTCAATAATAAATTTATCCTCTGAGGAAAAAATGGCTCAACTTAAAATAGAATAAACATATTATAAAGCTCTAATCAATTCAGTCTTTTCTTTAAGCTTAGTACGCTGCTGATGCGAAACGAAAAATCTCATACAAAAATGACAACGAAATCATAAACTATACATTTAGTTCTACTTTTCGTTCTGCAGTACGCTGTTTGATGAGCGAAATTGATAGTTGTAGCAGATTATTTGGAGAAGTCTACACTCTTTTTTCGCACACAATTAATTTCCCAGACCATAATTGTGTGCGAAAAAATGAAATTTGTGTTTTTTTCGTGTTTATTTTTGTTGGATCTTTCATTACAGGATGGCGGCTTGTAATTTTGTTTGCATTTGCATTTGTTTTAATTTTTGGAGATTGTGCAACTGTCAATGAATACTTTTCCGCTTCGTTTTCGTAAGCATTTCGTTGTCTTAAAGGAGAACAACTAAAAATTTCGTTTCGCATCAGCATCGTATAAGGCTTTACATACAAACTTAGAAATAAAAAAAACTTGAAAGCTTAGGTCAAGAATTTGTACTGGTTTTTCAATTCTTTATTAAATACACACTTCCTCTTGAGTGGCATCAGGGTAAGCTAAAATAATTTTCAATATTGAATTGCTTTTTTTTTAATAATTTCAAATAAAACTTATAAATCTCAATTCTTCAGCGTAGATGCAGACAACACACAGTTCACAGACAGCTGATGTGTTCATGAAATGAATAGTGTTTGACTTGAACATGACAGATGATGCCAAAAGCGATAGAGGGCGGCATGGAAAAATAAATTTGTACTAGATTTATTATTTCTTCATTCACTGACTAAGGGCACGTCAGCATCATCAGTTTCTTTCATTAAATCTTAACGTTCCCAGAAATACAGAACAAATAATGAACAATGAATAAAATACAGAACATTTATATGTTTCGTTGTCTTAAAGGAGAACAACTAAAAATTTCGTTTCGCATCAGCATCGTATAAGGCTTTACATACAAACTTAGAAATAAAAAAAACTTGAAAGCTTAGGTCAAGAATTTGTACTGGTTTTTCAATTCTTTATTAAATACACACTTCCTCTTGAGTGGCATCAGGGTAAGCTAAAATAATTTTCAATATTGAATTGCTTTTTTTTAAATAATTTCAAATAAAACTTATAAATCTCAATTCTTCAGCGTAGATGCAGACAACACACAGTTCACAGACAGCTGATGTGTTCATGAAATGAATAGTGTTTGACTTGAACATGACAGATGATGCCAAAAGCGATAGAGGGCGGCATGGAAAAATAAATTTGTACTAGATTTATTATTTCTTCATTCACTGACTAAGGGCACGTCAGCATCATCAGTTTCTTTCATTAAATCTTAACGTTCCCAGAAATACAGAACAAATAATGAACAATGAATAAAATACAGAACATTTATATGTTTTCGTGTACAAAATAATTAATAATTAACAACATCTTCAAATACAGAACAGTTCATTATTATAATGAACGGATGGTCACCGTACATATAATGCACTAATCAACAGACTGCTTACTATACCAATGGACAAAAATGACTACAAAGAAGAAGAACACACAATAAAACATATAGCAAAAATAAACGGATATAATATAGAAATAATAGACAAACTAATCAACAAGAAGAAAGAGAAATTAAAGAAAACAAAAAACCTAAACAAATCAAACAACAACAACGCCTCAACAAATGAACCGACAAAATATATATCCACACAATACACCAATTTAATGCCACAAATAATGAGGAACATATTCAACAAACAAAATATTAAAATCTCATTTAAAACTAATAACCATCTCTATAAACTACTCCAGCCTAAAACAAAAAACGACCCAAAAACAAGCACAGGTGTTTACAAATTAAAATGCAACGACTGCAACAAATACTATATAGGACAAACAGGGAGAACATTCCTTGACAGATTTAACGAACATAAACCCAGACCAAACACAAAATCTAACTTCGCTGCACACTTGATTGACACTAACCACAACTACACCGACTTCGACACCAACCTTACCCCCCTACACCACTGTAAGAAAGGGAAATTACTTGACGCCCTCGAAGAATACGAAATATACAAATCACGTAAACTAGAGGAAGACAATGTACTGAACGACAAATTAACACTAAAAACAAATGCACTATATGACACTGCACTGAGACACTACAGCTAACAAAGTAAGACAACCGAATACACACAACACAAATATTAACAAACAAATTTAATAAAACTTCACCAAAAAACAACAAAAAACGAAAAGAGACAAGCACAACAAAACATGAAGAACTAAAGCCCAAATTCATCATTAAGTTAATTAGCCCGAAGATGGAATTTACTTCCGAAACGCGTTGCTAAATATTGTAATTTTAAAATAATTGTGTAAAAGTTTAAAATTAGTTTTAATAAACGCCAAAAAGTAAAATTTTTTTAAATTTTTTTTATTTATTTATATATATATAGTTTTAGTTTCATTCCAAAGTTCTAAAAAATGTTTTTCTTCAATATAAATTTTGAAATAAAAATCGATATTTTTCAAATACAATTTTTTAATTTTATTTATTTTAACTTAGGATTGACTACCAAAAAAAGAAAGTAAGTGATGCCTTCGTTTTAATTGCCCGCCTCGGGAGTTAGAAGTTTCAGTTGTCGCAGAAGGGACAGGCTGAGACTCGTCATTTTGTGGTTGCGAACTCTCATCGTTATCCAAGAAGTCATTAATCCTAGGATCTTCTTGAAAAAGCATGATATGGTTGTGCAAAATTACGCTGGCAACTACAATTTTCACTGCCATTTCTGGAGTGTCCGCATCTATATATTTAAGACTCCGAAATCTTCCTTTGAGCAATCCAAATGCAATAACTACTCTTCCACTACTGAGACTAGTATTGAAACGCTTTTGAACTGCAGTTAAATGGCCATTGTCCCGAATTGGTGTTTGTAGGTTGTGCAGAAGGGGTTAAGCAGCATCGCCCAAAAGGTGAAAATCGTAGGGGATTTCATGGAGCTTTTCAGAAGGAACGCTGTTCCTGAAAACTCTGGCGTCATGCAGTCGCCCTGGCGCACCCACGTATATATCAGTAAACACCGCGCTGTGATCACAAACACCTATGAATCAAAAAAGTTATATATTTTATTAAAGGAGCAGTAAAATAAACTCAAAATAAGAATATATTGAAACCATGCAGAAGATGTCGTTATAAAAAGTTTTGTTCATACAAATAATAGAAATACCTTGCAAAATGATGGAATGCGTGTTCTTCCTATTAAAATAATCGATGGGATTTCCGATCGGTTGCTTAATTTGGATGTGACATCCGTCAATTGCACCTATTACCCCAGGTATTTTTCCACCAGTTTTTTGTTTAAAGCTCTAGGAAATTAAAAACATTAAAAAGAATCTTGGTGTATCAAGTATAGGTTTCTATTTACTTCGGAAATACTTTCATATTCCTCTGTTGAGGGCCATTTGATAAAATCTGGCCCAAGGCTAATAATAATTGCCAATATTTCGCAAAATGCAACATGCCCTGAACTTCTTGCAAAATTAATTCTATCACCTGCTGATAAAAAAGATTCTTGTTTACTCAGCATCCAAATAGTTAACAAAAGTTTTTTGCGGATATTCTGTACATTTGCATTATGTACCCTTAACAATAAATCCTGAAAACAAGATTGTTGGTTGATTTTGCTTTAAGTCAGTGGCTAAGGACTCAGGAAATTACTTACTTCAAAGCATTCCCGATTCATACGGAAATGTTGTCGGAATTCTTCGTCAGAATATCGAGGAACTATTTGCTCGTAGAAATTCTGATTCCTTTCTTCTTCATTTTGTAGCCCAAACATCGCAGGATTTTCCACAAGAATCGAAGTACCCAACAAATTGTTGTATCTAAAGAGCGCTGCTTGCACTGTTTTCGGAAAAACATTAATCAAAATTTTACTGGTTAACTTACGTTTTATTGATTATTGATTAACTACTTACACATAAGTTCGTCCTCAGAATCACTCATCTCGAATTTTAAATTTTCGAATATAAATAAAATATATAAAAGTTCTAATTTAACCCCTTTCTATGTAAAAACCAAAAGTGAAAGGAATATTTTTACAGAACGATAACAGCTGACTTTTGACTGAAATTTCAGATTCTTTTTGCATTCAACGAAATAAAATTTCTGAATTTTCATATCTGAATTTTCAGATCTGTCGGTGAATGCGCCCATTATTCAACATTCAACAAGTTCAAGTCCGTGTCTGGTCTGTTAATATCTGTCGTGAAAAGTGGAAAAAATTACCTAGAAAATCATTAAAAAAAAATAAAATAAAGTTTTCAAGTGACTGACGGAGAAATTTTCATTACATTGTGGAATACATACATCGCCAGGGCTAAAAAAAGAAAGCCCAAAAAACTTGCAATTAAATAAAAGGAATAGAAGGAAATACTATAAACCAAAACACAAAAAAAAACATTGTTAAGTTTTTTTTTATTTCGTTTGTGAGTTCTGAAATATCAGAACACTATAACAGTCGTGTGTTTTGAGCATTTTTATTATATTTTAGTGCATTTTTATCTTCGCTTCGAAAAAAGTAGCATGTTCAATACAACAACAATACGTTGTTATATCAAATTGTTGTATTTAACATGCTACTTTTTTTAAGCGAAGATGAAAATGCACTAAAAAAGAGGCCTAATGTTAAATACAACAACAATTTTGTATAACTCCGTAATGCTGTTGTATTTAACATGGATTTTATTTTAAGGCAAAGATAAAAATGCGCAAGGAACACGACTGATACGTTTTTTGGTGCAGTGATAGGGGCTGAAAAAAACAACATTCTGTTTGTTCTTTTTTTCAGCCCCTATCATTGCACCGAAATACATGTTTAAGATGCCTAAAGGTATGCATCAATTTTACTATCATTCATTATTCTAATTTTTCAAATTAATCGTTGAATATTTTGAAATATGAGTTCAGGGGCCCTACTGTGCAACTTTATTCTTCTTTCGAAACCCTTCAAAATTTGTTTTTAATGCTTATTTCAAGTGGTAATATGTATGAAAGGGGGATCAAATTTTGGTGCTTTTGACTTTTTGTCACAGAATCTTCAATTAGCGCTGTTCTATTTCCGTTTATATGCGTTTGCCAAAGAATTAGCGAGCTGAGATTTTGCGAATTCGAAAATTTGCATTGTAGAATCGAGTTAAATACATAGTTGGGCCCCACAACTATTCTCGGGGCGATTTCCCATAACGGTAGCACGCCAAGAGTGTTTATTTTTTTGTACAGTGAGCTTAATGAGCTTAGCTTTGAATTACATGTTTTTTCGTTAAGGCAAATAATTAAAAGTACCTTTCCTGGCCCTCTGTATGTTCAACCGCCTGGCAGGCACCTATGTACATTATGTCAAGAGATTTTTGGACAAACATATATACATTTTGTATGAAAAATGAAGACTTGAAAAAGTTTCCTCACATTTAAATTGTGGTATTTATTACCTACTTTGAAGGATGAATCAAAATAAAATTATTATATGTATAAATTAAAAATTAGGTGGATAAAACTAAAGCACATTTTTGAATTCATAAAAAAAAACTACAAAAAAAGAGGGTGTCCTGAAATTGTATGGGTGGAAGGTTGTATCTCCCCTCCCTGAGGGCAGTTTCTAAAACATTGACTTTAAATGCAAAAAAAAAACATTAAAAATCAACAAAAGCACATCTAATACCGTGGTTTAATTTTTTTGAAAGCTAATAATCCATTCTTGCATTTAGTTTCTAAATCAAGTTGCTTAAGTGAATAGTTTTTGAGAAATTAAATTTCAAAGTCAACAAAACAAAAGGTACTTTTGCCAAAAAAAAAGCCTGACAAATGAATTTATTCATGATTTATAGGTAAACCCTTTTTTCGGGTTTTTTTTTGGCAAAAGTACCTTTTGTTTTTTCTTTATATCTCAAAAACTAAGAAAGATTTTTACATTTGGTTTTCGGTAATGGACTAAAAAATAATGAGGGCATTGAATGTCACAAAAAAAGCACTAAGTTATGTAAAATTTTGGAGAATATCACAATTTTTCTAAAAATTTTGACTTTGAAATATAATATCTCAAAAACTATTCACTTAAACAACTTGATTTTAAAAACCAAATGCAAGAATGGATTATTAGCTTTCAAAAAAATTAAACCACGGTATTAGATGTGATTTTGTTGATTTTTAGTGTTTTTTTTTGTATTTAAAGTCAATGTTTTAGAAACTGCCCTCAGGGAGGGGAGATACAACCTTCCACCCATACAATTTCTTTTCTAAGAATATACCCAAGAACCACACCCTAAAATACTTCCACTCAGGTCCAGGACATCCTCTTTTTTTTTTTAGTTTTTTTTATGAATTCAAAAATGTGCTTTAGTTTTGTCCACCTAATTTTTAATAAATTCAAAGTTATTTTGTTGGTTATTAAATAAGGTATGATTTATGATAAAATAAGTAATTTTTTATTAAAATATAACATATTCTTAATAGAAAAAAATTATAACCATCAAATTATCATGGGTTTTTCTTAATTTTCTTTATATTTTTCCAAACAGAGATAGTTTGGTGGTTTAGTTTTGCCCATCACTGTATATGCAACACGAATCATTTAAACAATTTCTAACACTTTCTTTTGCAGTTTGTTGGCCTAGAAAAAAACTGTTTATTAATTTTTTTACAAAACTTATCAATTATGGCATTGTTTTTAGACTAAAATTATCCCGGAGTTGATATCAGGCCTTTTCCTTTGGAGGTGGCGAAGTACTTGCAAGTACTTTGCTAGCTTTTTTCAATGGAACACAACAAACTGCTTTCCCATGTAAAATGTATCTACTCGCGCATGAGAGCATGTGCAGTTGGTAGTACTAGATTAGGGTTTTCATGTACTCGTAAGTACTTCGCCACCTCCAAAGGAAAACGGCTATCATGTACTCAAAATATTGGAGCTGAAAAAATTAGTTTAACTATTTTCAGCAGTTTTTTTGGCAATTTTTTTGTCAAAAAAAAACCGTCAGTGCAATTATTAAATTATTGACAAACTATCTATTACTAGGTGCGTTTTATTATCTCTGGGTCTGGGTCGTGGTTTTCTTTTAACATGCATTACAAAAAACAACATGGGATCTAGGTTTCTATCGACGTTAATTTCAATAACCCAGATAGAGGTTTTCACTCTGACCGGCAGAGGGCTATTTACCATTGCGAATGGATGTCAGCAATTTGTCAGCAGTATTAGGATTAGAGAGGAAAAGAGACAAGTGCTTACATGAAAAACAAATAAACATAAGAAAAAAAGAGACTGATATACAGCACTGCTTTTGCACTAACCCACATCGCTTTATTTTCACGAGGTGAACCATATGGGTTATGAGTGATAATAAAACGCGGCTACTAACTATGTGTTGCTTTCTTTTCCTAACCAAAGTTACCCAAAGTATCTTTCTAAACTATAGGACAACAACTTTTATTTTTGACACAACCATAGTTAACCACAGTTACATAAAAGAAAGCACCGATGGCATTGTGTGTAGACTAAAATTATACCGAAGTTTATATCATTAGTTGTTATCGAGACATTCCAGCCGAAAAACATTTTAAACAATTTTTAGCAGTGTTTTTGGCCTAGAAAAAAAACAATTGAATTTTTTTACAAACTTTATCAATTACTAACTATGGCATTGTGTGTTGACTAAAATTAACCGGAGTTGATATCATTGGTTGTTCTCGAGACATTCGAGCCGAGAAACATTTCTAAACAATTTTTAGCAGTTTTTTTGGCCTAGAAAAAAAAAACAATTGAATTTTTTTACAAACTTTATCAATTACTAACTATGGCATTGTGTGTAGACTGTTCTCGAGACATTCGAGTCGAAAACATTTTTAAACAATTTTTATCAGTTTTTTGCCTAGAAAAAAAAAACAGTTGAAGTTTTTTATAAACTTTTTTCAATTACTAACTATGTTAGCAGTTTTTTGGCCTAGCAAAAAAAAAACAATTGAATTTTTTAACGAACCTTACCAATTAATAATTATGGCATTGTGTGTAGATTATAACTATCCCGGAGTTGATATCATTGGTTGTTCTCGACACATTCTAGCCGAAAAACATTTTTAAACAATTTTTATCCATTTTTTTTTTGCAGTTTTTTATCCTACAAAAAAAAGTCAATTGAATTTTTTACAAACATATCAATTACTAACTATGGCATTGTGTATAGACTTAAGCTATCCCGGAGTTCATATTATTGGTTGTTCTCGAGACATTTCAGCCGAAAAACATTTTTAAACAATTTTTAGCAGTTTTTTTGATCTAGAAAAAAAAACCGTCAATTGAATTTTTTAATAAACCTAACAAACTACTAACTATGGCATTGTGTGTAGACTAAAATTATCCTGGAGACATTCGAGTCAAAAAACATTTTATAACTATTTTTAGCAGTTTTGTTAGCAGTTTTTGTGTCCTTCCAAAACAACGTCGGTTGCATTTTTTTACAAACTATCAATTTTCAGTTCAATTTTTTAGAAACTATCATTTTCAAACTATATGTGGTGCGTCTTCTTTTTAGCCAAAGTTAAGCATAGTTTACCTCTTTATGACGTCATAAAGTTGTTCCTTTTGCCATTTTTTTTCAACTCATCTTCTTGATATGGATTGGGGAGCGCTACGATCAGTGTTGCCGCTGAGGAATTTGAAAAGGTCGCATAAAAAAGGGTCACGAGGAAAAAAAGTCGCACTAAGAAAATGTTTGATAAATAACAAAAACAATCAGAATTCATATTAATTGCAAAGAAAGTAAACAATTTTGTATGCAGTTTTCTTTCTTAAACAATTGTCGATAACAAAAAATCAGTTCTTACATTCATTCAAATTGTATTTAACTTCACAAACTCATTTAAATCTGTAGTTTTCGTATAAATATTAAGTCCAAAAATTAATTTTCTTATTCACATCCACGGTTCACTTTACATCGAATTAAAGCCTAAAACCGGTAACCAATTTTCTTCAAAACTTGTGCATAGTTAAGAAATTACTCATAAATATTTAAATTTTGAAGAAAATCGGTTAACTCGTTTTCGTTTATGCTCTTGCTTGATGTTAAATGGACGTGAGTTATCCTTATCATATTTGTACCAAACACCCACAGAAGGAAAACGTACGACTAGATCGCACGTACTTGCACTTTTGTTCAAGCTGCTTGAAACTTAAGAGCTTTGGAAAATGGCAAAGTAATTACAGAAAAAACTATAGAAAAGCATTGAAATATTGAATACTCCAAAAAACTTATAATTTCTAAATAAATACATTAATAAATAAATAAATAAATTTTTTTTTTTTTTCAAAATTTTGACATGCTATATTATTAACATCTAAAAGGTTCTCTTTAAAAAAATTTGATTAAAATCGTTGGAGCCGTTAGTGAGAAAATCAAAGAAATTTGTGTCCCGGTCCCCCTTCCACATTTTCAGTTTTGGGTGACAAAATCGTTTTTGAGATAAAAAATTTGGAGAATCGCTCCAAAAGGGGGTCATATGGTAACCCTACGTTAGAGCCGTTTTTGAGATACACAAGTTTTACTTTAACGGTTGTATGGCAAGTACCGTTATTTTGAACCAAAGCCTCTAAGGAATCACCAAAAAATCCTAACTTCAAAATTTGGTTTCAGGTGGAGGTAGAAATAAACAAACAGAATTGTGCCATACACTTTTTTGGGGCTCCCTATCATCGCAATGACATAATGTACACAACTGATTACAATTATACCTAAATTTTTTTTTGTCTGCATTTTTCAATTTTCAATTTTGCTTTATTGAACATTTCTATTTACAATTGGCTTAAAAATAATTTATAACTATTAGATACATTGATAAATAATAAAATTTTGTTGGCACATAAGGGGCCTAACGGTATACATTGGTAAAATTTTGAATACAAATAAGATTTATAATATGTGAAAACTTAATATAAAAGTCGGTTTGACTTTGTCGTCCTCGGGTTGTTCAGTCCCGGTTGTCCAGTGGCAGTGCATTTATATAGGATGGGGGATAGAGTTGGCGTTTAGCCACGGTAATGTGCTGACCCTGGGTCAGAGTAGAAGTGTCCTGCTTCATCGTTGGTTGTTGTAGTTATATCCAGAATTTCCTTGGCGCCTAGGTACCTTGGTTCCGGATGTCGTTGTTGGTTTATCATCCTTCTCATCAGTTGATTAGGGTGGTTGGCGATGTTTCTAACCAGTTTATCTGCAGATAGCAATAAGTACTTGTCCAGGGGGACTACCTTGGCTTCAGAGTAGAGTTGCTCGTTCTTGAAATGTTTGCCCCGCTGACGATCGAAATGAAGCCCAGTGCATATCCTTAGAATTTTCCTTTCGAATATTTGTAGTTCCTTCATGGCTGTTTTGGAGATAGTGAACCAAACTGGGAAGCTGTAACTGATGACTGGTCTCAGAAGTTGCTTGTACATTAGAACTTTTGTCTGCTGGCTTAGCCCAGTTCTTTTTTTCATCAGCGGGTAGAGGCGATGGAAGGAAAAGTTTGCTTTTTTAAGGACAGTCCGTGAATGTGGGTTGAATCTCAGCAGCTCGTTGAAGTTTATGCCCAGGTACTTGGCGCTGCGCTTGGCTGGTAATCTGGTTCCGTCTGGGAGTGCTAGGGTGATGCTTCTGCAGTTTCCAGCTGAGCGGCCTCCTCTGCCTCCTGGTCGTCTGAAGCAGACAAGCTCCGATTTGGATGAGTTGATCCGGATACCCCATTTGGTGTAAAACTCAAAGAGTTTGCGGATGTGGGCCTCGACTTCTCGGACAGCTGTTAATGGCGATAATGATGAGTAATATGTGAGCGAGTCATCAGCGAAGAGAAGGTTCTCGCATTCACTTGAGGTTGGTTGGTCAGAGGTCATGATGTTGTATAGAAGTGGTCCAAGCTTCGATCCTTGGGTAACTCCCGCCCTGATGCTCTTCACTGTCGATTTGCAATTCTCCAGTTGTACGAAAAAGTTCCTGGAAGAAAGAAAAGAGAAAATAATTTGTATTAGTGCTGAAGTAAAGCCTAGTAGGTTGAGTTTATGGATAAGGGCTTCAATCCATACACTGTCGAATGCTCTTTCGACATCCAGAAAGCATCCGACGGTAACTCGATGGTTGTTCAAAGCTGTGGTGATGTCATGATGGAACTTCAGGAGCGGATGCAGAGTGGAATGCTTTTCCCGAAAACCGAACTGCATGTCTGGGATGATGTTGTTCTCTTCGCAGAACTTCTTGAGCTTCCTGAGTATCAGCTCTTCCAAGATCTTACTTAGGTTATTGAGGAGGGATATCGGCCTGTAGTTGGTAACCATGTTCCTTGCACCTTTCTTTGGAATCGCCACGATTTTTGCAGTTTTCCATTTCTGGGGGAAATAACTGTTGTTGATGCAGTTGTTGAGGATGATGGCCAAGAAAACCATTACTGTTTGTGGAAGTTTCTTTAGGATGAAGTTGGATACCCCATCTGGCCCAGCTGACTTCTTTGGTTTTGAGTTGCTAATAATCGCATTTATCTCCTCTGGGGTGCTCAAGTTCGGGTTGTCGACTGGATCACTCGCAGGATTGTTGTCACTAAACGTTGCTCTATTCAAGTTGGGCATCATTGTCTGCTGGATGGATGCCTCAATTTCGCCAAGGAAGATTGGATCTTCAGATGGGCTGGCCGTGAAGTTTGCTTCAAATTGGGAAGCGAAGGCTTCAACTTTATCCTCTATCGTTGTTGCTTCTCCACTGTTGGTGATGATCGTCTCAGGCATTGGTGATTTTTGACCAATCATTCTGTTGATGTTCTTAAAGGCATCAGGTCCAGGTTTGATTGACTGCAGTCTCTTCTGGAATTGGTTGTTGTTGTGATGTTGAATAGAATTCCGGAACATAATGTTGACGCACTGAAGCTCACTCCGCACTGTCTGGTAGTTACTGTTGGTTGTGTTTAGCTCTCGTTGGTGGATCCTTTGCAGGCGTTTTCTGAGTCGTTGCCTATGTGCATATAGGTTTTGGATATATTGGGGAAGATGCTGATATCTATCCTTTGACGTCTTGGGCTGCTTTTGGTTATCCAGTGCGTTTGCTACAGCTAATTCCAGACAGTCGATGGCTTTGTCAATTTCAATATTCTGCAGGTTCCTGTTTTGCGGTGGAAGTCTTATGTTGTCTTCTACGTCTATTTGTAGCCTGTCTGTGTCCAGTCTTCTGTAGTTGATGAAATGCTCCACTGGTTCCGTCGCTAGGAAGATGGCTTGGTGGAGTTTGATGCTTAGTTGAACAGCTTCATGGTCCGAGTCACTGGATACTATTGTACAGGTGAAGTTGCTGATTTCTGGAAGAATATGAATAAAATTAGATGATGATAGAAAAAAGTCTAATGTTGATGGTGTCCTGGGGAAGGTTGGTTGGGGTTGGGAAATAACCACCAATGAATGTTGATCGCTGTTGGTATCCAGCCAATCAGCAATAGCTTTGCCTTCGTTGGTGATAGCGGTATCCAGCCAAAGGTGATGCCTTGCGTTGAAATCACCACCGATGAGTCCATATGTGGTTCTCCTTAAGATGTTGTTGAGAACGTGAAGATCCTTGTGGATGTTTCTCATGCTGGATTTGCATTTGAAGTAGACACTGATGATAGTGAGAGTTTCTCTTCCCAGTTGTATGGTGACGGCGGTGGCTTCGCTGGTAAGGAGACCTGTGATGATGGTTTCGCTGGTGTTGGGGCAGATGTTCTTCCTTACATAGATTGCCATCCCTCTTAAGCCTTCGCCCTTATCTTTACGGAAGGTTTTGAAGCCAATGATGTCGATGTTGTTGCATTTAGTAACGTTGGTCTCGCTGATTAGGGCGATATCCGGGTTGTTCCTCTTCATGAACAAGTTAAATGATGTCCTCTTCTCCAGGCTGTATAATGAATTCACATTATACGTCAGTATGCGGAGCTTCTTTAATTGCATAACTGGAAGATGAAAGTGGCCAATGCCACGGACTTTTCTCCCTCGCTCAGTTGACCATAGTTTGGTTGTATGGCATTACGGGCTTTCTCCATAACGGACAAGAGATTAGATCCAAAGATGCGCTGGACTTCATTGTTGAGGTTCATTGGTGTGGAGTCTGTTGTGGGTTTGAATGGCTTGGCTGAGGCTGTCCTTGCTGGAATGTTCTTGACTGGGGCCTTTGTTTGCTGATGCTGTTGTTGCTGCTGACTCAGGTTCTTGGATGTTGCTGGCTTGGGTGCTGGGCCACCTTTGACCATTGCTGCAAAGCTGACTGCCGGGCGGGTTGCCAAGCATGCCGACTTTGAAACAAATTCTTTATGAGCTTGTTTCTCAGCCAACGCCTTGTTCCTTTCAGTAAGCCGTGCCTTTAGCGTTGGACAGCCTTTAAAGCTGGCTGGATGACCTTCCTTTTTGCAGTTGGCGCACCACACGTCAATTCCTGTATTTTCTGTCCGCTTACACTGTCCTGGCTCGTGTTTTGTCTGCATATTCGTGCCATATAGGCAAATATAAAAGATGTGAGGAATATTTCATTACTGGACAGTTACTACGTTTATATGGAGAAAATAGAAAAATTGAATTGGATTTTCAAGGTATAAGTAGCAAGATTTGACTCAATTTCACTGACCATATACGATCCCGATGAACGAAGCTGATTTCAAATCATATCATATATGTTTTCTTCATATAAATGGAAAATTGAAAGTTTTTTTCTAAGAAAAAAGCCAAGAAATTTACCTTATCTATACAAATTTCTAGAGATGGGGTCAGAAAAGTCGCAAGATTTATTAAAAAGGGTAAAAAGAGCTTGTTTTTTAAAAAGTCATCTCATGGTCACATGAGGCAATAAAAGGGGTCAAAATGCGACTAAAGTCGCACAGCGGCAACTGTGGCTACGATATCCCGCAAACCAAAATCTCGAATAACGAAATCTCGCATTTTTTTTCAAATCTCGAATAACGAAATCTCGCAAATTAAAAATCTTGTTTTTCATAATCTCGCAATTACAAAATCTCGCTTTTTAAAATCTCTCATTTACATCTTGAACCTAAAGGTCCTGCTAATTTCAACCAAAATCTCGCAATTTAAAATCTCGCAAATCAAAATCTCGCAACTTCAAATTTCACAGCAACGAATCGCACACGGCTTTTAGAAAAATGTGTCTTTTTTTTTTTTTGAGAATATACCTACCCAACAGCACTTTGGATAATTTTTCTTTCCAACTAATAACCATACCCGTCAATAAAAAAAATTGTCCATCCTTTATTACTGTTAATAATCATTTTGGTTATCTTTTACGCGTTTATAATGGAACTAAAAGTATTTTCTAGTTCAAGGCCAAATACGAGTAATGCGATTTGCACATGACACTTTACAATTGGATATACCATCTTTTTGTTCTCTCTCCTTCTTGTTCTTTTGAAAACAATAATATTGAAAAATCAAAAGCTCAAATTAATAAATAACAGTGTGGTCTAAAAGTACCCAGACACTGGATTATATATTTTGCAGTAGGTAGGATATTTCGCAAAATTGAATTGCATTGCAACAAAACATTTTTTTAATCAAAATTTTGATTAAAAAATTTATTTGTTGCAATGCAATTCAATTTTGCGAGAGTTTAGTTTGCGGGATTTCGTTATTGCGAGATTATGAAAAGCGGGATTTTGTAATTGCGGGATTATGAAAAGCGAGATTTTGTAATTGCGAGATTTCGTTATGCGAGACTTCGAATGCGAGATTTTGATTTGCGAGATTTCGTAGCCAACCCTATGGATTGAAATGGTTAATCTGTCAAACACAGCTGAAATTCAATATTTTCATTGTGTGGATTTTTTGTTTACTTTTTATCCTTTTGATTTTGAATTGTTTTCAATACTAAAATATATTTTAATTATTTAAGTTGGGTTTGTGTGTAAATGGAAATCCACACAAGTGCAGTGCATACTGCAAGTAATACATCAATTTATATTGAATAATTTTGAATGAACAACCACAACTTGCGTCTGTTACCACCAAGTACATAGGCTGGAGTTATAGCTATTTCACGAAGGCCACCTCTATCATCAGACTCCTTTAGTGGTGCTTAGTCTGGTTATGCTCGTATTAATTGAAAAATTCTTTGCCGTCATCTGGGAGCGAACCATGAACCTTTCAATTCAGAGGCCGATGCACTACACACCGCCCGCGCCACTGAAGCCACATGTTCTGATCAATCCCAATGCAGGTTTCGTTGTTTATCAATTGCAACAGCGACTAGCATTTTTATTAACACACACAAGCTAGCTATTGTTTAGTCGGTTTCTTTCTTTTTCCCCATGCACCGATTCGTATGCCAACAATTCGTTGGTCATACAAGGGGGGGGGGGGGGGGGGGGTGAGTTGAAAGAGTTGACACTGGTCAAGAATTAATTTACAGTTTAAGTTGGGTTTGTGTGTAAATGGAAATCCACACAAGTGCAGAGCATGCTGCAAATTTATTAATTTCGTTAATTTTTTCTGTCAAATTTGATTTTTGTAAAAGTTTTCATTTATTTTTTGATTCATTTTCTTTCTGTGGGCATTTTATTCTTTTTATTTGGTCAATTTTTCATCATAAATTCTGTGCCATAAGCAATAAAAAATTGCATTTACGATTGCATTCGATTTGTACGAAAACTGAGTGAAAAGATATTTTTTTTGCGATTACATTTCTTTTCACTTTTATTCATTCCAAATACAATGCGATTTTTGTTCAACCCCTTTCTTTTGACATATTAACCATACTCTGGTCGTTCCTAAATGAAAAGTTACTCAAAGTACCTTTCTTAGCTGTGGCACAACAAATTTTTTTTTTGACAGATTTACCATAGTTAGCCACATTATTAACATAAAATAACATACCACATAATATATGTAGGCCATGTTAAAGACAACACTACGAAATTATTTTAAATTGTAGTTGTATTTAACATGGACTTTTTTTTTTAAATTTACTAACATTCGCAAAAAATTGCCAAAATGATTAAAATAAACAAATATAAGCCATGAATTTCAACAAGTTGGACGAATTGTTGGTTTCGGTTATAATCTGACTTCGTGGTACAGCCTACCCATATAGGCTATACAAATATAGTTAATTTTTTTTATAATTGGAAGAATTGTTGGTTTTGGTTTACAACACAAACATATTCACTTCAAAGTATCCTATAAACAGTATCAAACACTATGAGGCATATTCATAGATGTTGTTTAAACCTGTGCTTTTCAAATCTGGAGTTTACCTGATGGAGTTTCAATATGATAAACTCCAGATTTGCCTAGCAACAGCTAATTCATTAAATCCCATTCCGCCTGATTTTCAGTCATTTACTTTACCTCATGCCCATATTTTATTATATACTGAAGTATGAAGATAGAATTGAAGGAGCCATTTATATTGACAGAATCGTATCTGCCGAAATTCCGGACCCTCAAACGAATGCAAGACTTCACGAATTAGTGGTTAAAGCCTAGTTTACAGTTCCCGTGCGCAAAAAAAAATCTATGCAAATATTCTCGCATGTCAAAAATAATTGAGGTGAAATGTAAAATTAATTGTTTGCATGATTGGTTTACAGTTTCATGCAAAAAAAAAAGCTATGCTGTCATGGAATGACATGCAAAACAATGGACCGGCAATTGATTTGCATGCGAAAAAAAGTGTGGTGAATAAAATATTTTTTTTTGATGGTCGGTTTATACTTCGGAAAAAAAAAATATATTCACCTCAAGGCATTATTTGCATGCAAATGGTTTTCGCATCCAAAAATAATTATTTTCCATTTTTAGGCCTATAGCTTGTCAATTAAGGGTAAATTAATGACTCAATGGGTGGTTTAGGCCAAAGCAAACGTTTTTCGCCTTGAATATTAGTCAACTAGGTGCGCAGAAAAGTGGAAAATCGTTTTGAAAATTTTGATTTTTTTTTCGCATCGGAACTGTAAACTATGCTTAAACATATGATCCATGGACCCTGTGGTGTTCTCAATCCGAATTCCATTTGTATGAGGGAAGGATAGTGCGGTAAACAATTTCCAAGAGATTTCACTGAAAGGACGCATGAAAATATTAACAGATATCCCGCGTATAAACGGAGAGATAATGGTGTGACTGTTGAAGTACCTATGTACGTCGTTGTGAAGTGGACAATCGTTTTGTCGTTCCTTACAATACATATATTTTGGCTAAATTCGATTGCCATATAAATGTAGAAGCTTGTAGCACAGTGAAAAGTGTTAGATATATTTACAAATATGTATACAAAGGCTACGATTGCGCTTCAGTAGAAGTAGGTGTTGTGAATAACGAAGTAAATGGACAGTTGCAAATCGATGAGATGCAACAATTTCTAAGCGGTCGATATGTTGGTTCCACTGAAGCTGTTTGGAGAATATTCGAATACCACATGCACTATCAATCGCACACGATTATTCACTTGGAATGTCATTTGCCTGATCTGCAAAATGTTCTGTTTCAAGAAAGCAATGAGGAACAATCCACTACAGCAAATCGTTCCACCAAGCTAACTGCATTTATGAAATTAATTCGAACTGACCCATCAGCTAATGCTATGTTTCCACCTAAGGTTTATCTCAGATTAGATTTAATAAATCTTTTTGGTGTTTGCACCGCCCAAAAAGATTTAAAAAAGATTAAATTTGACAGCACCTTCAAAAATGCAAATGGCGTTCCAATTTCTCTTATGAAGTGCGAATGAGACAGAATGTTTGATTCGTGTGAAACAATGAAGAACTGAATGCGAGTCTCGAATGAATCGTTCAGCACCATGTAAAAATAGGTTAGTTCGATTTGTAAAACTATTTGTCCTAGGAAGATTTAACAAGATTAATTTCTAATCTTCAAGATTTACGAAATAAATTTGTATGGTAAATCTACGAGATTTAAAGGAGATTTAAGGTTAATCTCATTAAATCTCAGATTAGCGCTAGGTGGAAATGTAGCATAACCAATATAAATATACTCAAATACCTTTGCATTATGTTTGGAATGATAAGGAAAAAAATGGAAAAAGCGAAAACGTGGAAGCGAAAAAATAATATATCAAGATTATATGTTATATCTCCCAGAGATATTGAACTACTTCACTTTCGAATACTTCTCCTTCATGTTCAAGGTCCAATAAATTTCGAAGATTTGCGTACTTATGAAGGTGTCCTTTATCCTACATTCGTAGATGCATGTCATGCGTGGGGAATTGCATCAAATGATAAAGAATGGCAAGCATGTTTAAATGAAGCGAAAGAAACTCATTCCCCTCAAAAATTGCGTTAACTATTTGGGTTTATATGTGCCATGAACTTCCCCGCTAATGCGCTAATGCGTTGGCTCTTTGGAATGAATTCAAACAATATAACAATATTATGTGCGAAGATTTTATGAGGAACTATATTGAAGACATTGCAGTCAATAGAGCATTATCGATTATTGATGATATTTTATCTTCACATAATCTTTCATGTCAACATTTTGGCCTTCCAGTTCCAAGAAATATTCTAAGTGAGGCTGCAAGCACTTTCATTGATGTCGAAGAAGAACATTCCATTTTCGCAACGATGTATGAAAATGCCAATGAAGAACAGAAGCGTATAATTGATACAGTCATACAAGAAGTTCTTCATCATAATACTGGCAGAAATGTGTTTTGCTTAACGGCTCATGCGGGATGTGGTAAAACTTTTGTTCAAACTACTTTAATTCACGCAGTTAACTCAATGAATCTTCAATGTAAACCATGCGCATTCAGTAGTATTGCTTCCACATTGTTAATCGGAGGTAGGACCTTGCATAATGTCTTCAAGTTGCCAATTAACTTAGTGGAAAATTCTGTCTCATCAATTAAGGTAAACAGTTCACAAACTCAACATATTAAAACCTCTGCATTGATTATCATGGATGAAATTTCGATGTGTCCAATTTATGCCTTGAAAACAATTCATAGACTTTTGACCGATATTTGCGGAAATAATGTTCTTTTTGGTGGCAAAACCATAATGATGTGTGGGGATTTCCGCCCAACATTGCCAGTAATTTTCCATTCAACGCGTGAAATACTGATAGAAAGCTGTATAAAATCTTGGCATGAATTTTCATCGTTTCATAAATTCACATAACACCAAAACATGAGAGCTCTACCTAACGAAATTCAATTCGTAGAATTTCTACGAAAACTCGGAAATGGTGATATGGTAACTTATCTTCAGTTTGGTCCAGATACAATTGAAATTCCACCAAATTTGATTCGGGATACTTCAACAATAATCGAAGACGTTTATGGTAACATAAATGAAATCATTCACACTACACAAGTTTTAAATTCGGTGATATTGGCTCCAAAAAATGACGATTGTGCTTTCATTAACAACGAAGTTCTGAAACGTATGCAGGGATTGGAAAAAACATACTGCAGTTTTGACAAAATCGTTTCAGATGACGTTCGGGAACAGAATAACTTCCCTACAGAGTTTTTAAACTCTTTAAATTTGAGCGGACTACCACCTCACCAACTGATCCTAAAAGAAAACACTATCGTCCTACTTATACGCAATTTAAATACTGGGAAATCACTGGTTAATGGTACCAGAATGAGCTTAAAGAGAATGCATATAGAAACACGCTGGATTGCGAAGTTTTAACAGGAAACGCTAAAAACACACGTATTCTAATTCCATGAATCCACCTTAATTATTCTGGAACGCTATTACCGTTTTGTTTTCAACGTATTCAATTTCCAGTGATCCCTGCCTTCGCATTTCGCAATGACTATTAATAAGTCTCAAGGACAGACTTTTAACAACGTTGCCATCCTCCTACGACAGCCTGTATTTTCCCACGGTCAACTTTATGTTGCTGCCAGTAGAGTTTGATCGTTCAATGGCCTAAGATTTTATATTACTGATACAGAGGAACAGGGACGTCTTTCTAATACAACTCAAACTCTTACAAAAAATATTGTCTACAGAGAAATCATCGATTCTTAAATTATGTACGTTTATTCAAAATGTATTCTTAGTACAGACATTATTAAATGCCTGTTATTTTCTGAATAAATACAAACCTCAGAAGAAAGATTACAATTAATTTGAGTTAAGAACCGTAATGATAAAAAAGAGCTTTCTACATATGTTTCTATAAAAAAAATATTTAATATTGGTGTTATTTTTATCCAGAAAATAATGTACCACTTTTTTATACAAGACAGTTTTCATATAAATTTATTTTACTACAGAAATGTCGCTTGAAATTGCCAACGAACAAGAGCGACAATTGCTGCTCAAGCTGATAGAATGCTTTGGGAAAAAAGGTTTTTCTCTGGCTGAATTAAGCGGTAGTAAAACTTTTTATTTTACTCTATTATTATATTAAAATATGTTGCATAATTGTTTTCTTTTTTAGAAACATTCAAAGTTCTCTTTGACCGCAAGATCGAAAGAGACATTTTAGTTGAATTGCTGGAAACACAAGTTGTAGAGATCAAAACACAAAAATTGGTCGCTCCGGAGTGCTATTACCACAATACATTACTAGAATTGGCGATAACATTATAAATGTTTTAAATTTTGGGCTTCATCATCATCCATCATCATCATCTATCATCATCGTCCATCATCATCATCATCATCCATCATCGTCATCCATCATCATCATCATCATCATCATCATCATCATCATCATCATCATCATCATCATCATCATCATCATATACATCATCATCATCATCGTCATCTTCACATCGTAATCGTCTTCGTCATCATTATCGTACGGTCATCGTCATCATCAAATTTGATAAAGCGGTAAAAAAAAACGTTATACCATAATATGTATACATATTATTATATATTTGAATCTATTTATTTCAAATTGCGAAAATTCATACAAGAACATATCATGTGTTCGGAAGAAATACGACACAACTCAAAAAATTTCATTTTCTTTAAAAAATGAACATTGCATTATTGCAATCAGTATTAATTTCTTAAATTTTTTGATGAGTAAATACGCAGTCAAGGGCGTATGCACAAAACTGTATAACCGGCGCGAGTAACTTGCTATATATAATTTGTAGGGAAACCTGAATTTTTAATTAATTTACACCATGTTTATTCCAATATTATATCAAAAATAAAGTTTTCTAGAATTTTATGTGAATTACAATATATTTATTTTTTAGAAGTCTGTCAATTAGACGGTAGTGTTATTATAGCACTCGAGTTTCGAGGGCTGGACGTACTAGTTTATATTATTATTTAAACTATTTCTTTTGATTTAGGAATTAAAATTCAATCCGAAACAAAATGTGCCATACAAAATAAGTATAGAAAAATTATCCTGTTTTGTTCAAACGCTCGATATATTTGTTAAGAAAAAAGTAATGTTTATTTAAAGTTAAGTTGTCCAAACACTCGATGTATTTATGTACATACTTGTCAAAGATTTAAACAAAATATGTTTGTATTCTTTTAAGCATTAGTCTGAAACAATTACGCAAAACTAAAATAAATATTTACAATCATAAGATACAGTTTTTGTGATATTTATTTACTTTTAGGAATTGTTAAAAAAACAAAAATACGTCGTGGTTCTGGAAGTGATAATTTTTAATTTTGGATTAAGGTAAAATAATCAAATAGGAAGAAGAAAAACGAAAACAATAGACCGATTTTTTTCAGTCAAATTTGAACATAACTTGAAAATTTTTATTTTCAACTCGTGAATTCGTTTTTATTCACTCAAAGTTGAAGTTTGCAACTTTCGATTTTCATCTTTAGAGTTGATCAACCTTAAGTTTACTCAACTTCCGGAAAAAGGAGAAGTTATTAGAGGAAACTTGAGAGTTGAGATAGAAATATTGTTTATTCTTTTGAAAATGCATACAAAAATATTGCTTTAAAGGTTTGTGCTCTTCATTTATCATAACAGAAAAATAAAAATTGCTAGGTATAATGGTTCGAAACGAAATGGAAAGTGATAAAGATGAAGGAACTGACTAGCAATAATATTGTACCTTGAAAAAAAGACAGTAAGAAATGTTGCCATGCGATGGAATTGAAAAGTGGGATGACCGTGACTAAAAGCGCGCGGAGGGGGTGGCAAAGGCACCTTTCTTCCCCTTGACTGGAAAATACAACGCCTCCAACATATTTTTAAATTTTTATTATGGACCTATGGACTTTTGGCAAGTACTTGTCTTTTTTCTGTCTCAGTCATTACATAAGAAGTATAGTTATTTGCGCGAGACTAATAGTTCTTCTAGACTCCCAGAGAAAGACGTGGCCACAGTTAAAACATCTAGCTGCAGACCGTGAGGGATGGAAACGATTTGTTGACGCCCTATGCCACAATCGGGGTTACAGGACTTGATGATGAATAGATCTTCTTCAAGTGCTGTAGGAAGCACTTTGTTGAAGTGCGCATCTGATTTTTTGGATGTGGGTGCCGTGTTAGATTTGTATGTACATTATATATTTATAGGTCTTACACAGTTATTGAATTATACTTAAGAAGTTATAACACAAATTTTATATACTACTAAAATAAATCAGCCAAGTAGAAGACTTAGCATTAAGGATTGGACTTGTTGAATTATTGATTCAAAATAGCTTTTTATGGCCTTTAGTCCTACAAATTGGCGTTTCGTCCACCTTACTCTCTTGGACTCATCAGTGACATATCTAGTGAGGGCTTTGTCATACGCAATTTGTATTAAGTTCAGTTCAACTTATATTGGTTAACAGCTTAAATGATCCAGTTTAGTTTTAAAATTTAGACCACTATAACTTCGGATCTAAATCTTTAGGTAAACTACATTATAAATTGATGTTTCTAGTTAGGGTATGCGACTTCATAAGGTAACCAAGAGCAAGAAAACTCAAACAAAATTACATTAGGTATATTTAAAAAAAGTTATAGTTTTAATATAACAGCTTATTTGATCCAGATTATTGCATTAGCCTTAACTCCTTAAAACTTCATTTTGTATAGGTTGGTCTTTTTAAAATTATTGTCTTTACTATTTTTGAGTTGAGTCTTTTGGTTATAGTTTCAGTAAAATAAAGCCTTTTAAAATCTTTTATTGAAAACGAGCTCGCGAACAACATTAAAGCAGCAGGAACTAGTAATGAACCACTTTGTAAGGGGTTTACCTGGCCGCAAAATTGCAAAATTGGTTAGTATGAGTTTCGCAACTGTGAAGAACATAATACATCGCTCCGTTCATATCACCCAGCTGCAAGATAAAGGAAGAAGCTCTCCTAACAACACTTTCATTCCCACAGAAGAGCGCAAGATTGTTGGGAAATTGAAGGAAAAACTGATGCTGTTGGCTCCAAAGGTAATTATTGAGGTTCTTGAGGAAGTGGCTAAATCGTGCAGTGCACAAACCTTGAACAAATAATTTAATTATAAAAAAATTCAGCAAAGCCTGACTTTCGCCAAAGAGCATATTTCCAAGGACTCTAGCTTTTCGAGTGCTGTCATTTTCTCAGAAAAATCCAAATCTAATATTTTTTGCTGCGATTGGATTTCTTATATGTGGAGGAAGCCGAAAACCGGACTTAATAAGAAAAATCTAAGGCCTACAGTATAGCATGGAGACGGCAGAGTTATGGTCTTGGCTTGTATGTCGGCTACAGGAATGGGTATTTTGGAGTTTATTGTTAGTATGATTTACAAAACCTTATACCTCAATATACTGAAGAACAATTTGCTTCAAAGTGGCAACAAGTTGGCTACAAGGTATAATTTTCGATTCTATCAAGACGAACGACCCAAAACACAATGAAGAAATTGTGCATTCGTGGCTGATGGCTCTTTTGGATGAGTGGAATAATATCACCTCAGAAACTACCATAAAATTGGTTGAGTTGAATCAATTCCAAAAAGGCTAAAAGCAGTAGTAGATAATAAGGACTACCGAAAATAAATTTAAATTGTAAATTTTTCTTAAATAAACGTTGTTTTAGGAGTTTTTGTTCTTTTTTAATATAATGTCGTTTTTTATTGTTAAAAGGATTTGATCTTTTTGCGAAAAGATTTGCACTTTTTCCTTTTTTTTCATGTTTTATTAAAAAAAAAGATGAGATCTGAAGACGAAAGATGAGATCTATCTAGTTTGAGAGATTTGCAGCCCTATTCTGGCAAACCTCACTGACACCTCACAGGTCACAATAACCTCACAAGGTGAGGTGAACTTGATTTTATGAGGTATTCGTATTCTGACAGCACCCTCACAACTTGTGAGCCTCACAAAAACTATCGAAATTGTGATCTCCTCTTGAGGAGGTCACAACTCTTTGTTTGACGTTTCTTATAATTTATTTGTGAAAATTATTTTACGGAGTTGCAGCTATTCATTTAATATCAGAAAATAAAAATGAAATTCAATATCATAATGGGTAATCTTGTCATAGAACTTTCATCCCAAAATGAAAAGTAGGTAAACATATAAAAAGAAACAAAGAGTTTTTAAAAACTATGCTTTTTGTAAGATTGCAGTGCAGGAGGCTTTTTAGGAATTTGAGAGACATTAATAGCCCTATTCTCCCCATCATCACTGAACACTGATACCTCACAAGTCACAAGAAGTGGTGAAACTGATTTTGTGACTTTTTCGTATTCTCCCCCTAAAGTCACAACTTGTGAGAGTCATAAAAACAACAACTAAAGTCACAACTTGTGAGAGTCATAAAAACAACCGAAACTGTGATCTCCTCCAGAGCAGGTCACAACTCACAATTCACTTGAGTTTCTACAAATCATTGAATTATATTCTTTTTACGGAGGCGTTATGTTCTCTGTGCGAAAGAGAACAAAATGTATGTATTCTTCATTTCTTAAGCAAAAGAATAGGACAAAGGCGCGATATTCTTTTGCTTTGTATTTATGTATGAGACAGATAAACTGAATACATATTGTGAGTGTGTTGGTTAAGTTCTTTGCGATTTACTTGTAGAGTTGTTTATGTGTGCGCTCATCGGTCAAAAAGCTACCAACGAAATGCTGTGGTGAATTTCGTTGTGAGTTTTCTTGTGACTACTAGGGGGAGAATACCAAAATGTTATCGAGTCACAACAATCCTCACAAGGAGTAGTCACAAGAGCTTGTGACTTGTGATTCCTCACAAGGGGGAGAATCGGGCTATAATGCTCCATTCGCCCTTCAAGACACCATTTTCCTTAAGTTTTTTCGTTTTTCGAAAACTTTGTGCTGGGATATTGCTCAGAGTCTAAAACCACATGATAATCAGCCAACTAGTTTGCCTTTCGTCATTCGGGTAAGGACCGGTGTTTTTTTATTTTAATATTTTGTCAATAAATCATGTTGAGAATAGTTTCTTTCAGTGCTTTATTTCCTTGGTTATGGATCATACCAGAAATGTATTGGACATAATTATACGATCCCCTTAAGCCAAGCAACATTATCAAGAAATGTAGGTTTTGTAAGCTAATTGTAGAAGTTAAAGGTGATTTGATACCGATACGCTTCCCAACGACGAATGAGGAGTATCTTTCAAACAAAATTGGGTAGACATCAAATAAACTTAAATAGATACAAAAAGTTCTAACCATGAAATGAATTTGCATAGGTTCTACAACAAGTTCAACATTGAGGGAACTATTGGGGCTATTGACTGCACACACATTTCTCTTGTGACTTCAAAGTCTGAGGATGAAAGAACCCCGGCCCAGCTATACATGAATCGCAAAGCATATTACAGCGTTAATGTGGAAGCTGTATGATTTTGTATTTTAATTCTGCATTAATTTCTAATGTGTTTTCTTTACGCATAGATTTGTGATTACGACTTGAGGTTCCTTCATATAAATGCCAAGTTCCCTGGATCCTGCCATGATTCCGGGATATGGTCGACAACCAATATACGAATGGATTTAATACGACAGTATAGTTCATCCAACCCTAAATGGCTGCTAGGTGATTCCGGCTACCCATTAGAGCCATGGTTGTTAACTCCTTTGAGCCAACCAACTACGAACAATGAGAAAATGTACAACCAAATGCATATCAAAGCTCGCAATGTTATTGAAAGGGCTTTTGGAGTTTTGAAGTCGTGTTTCCGGTGTTTACTAAACGACAGAAAACTGCACTATTCGCATGAAAAAGTAGCATACATAACATATGCATGTGCAATTTTGCATAATGTTTTGCAGGAAAATAGACTGCTTTACAACGATGAAACAACTTTTGACCAGCAAGATTTGCAAAGTATTGAGCCCTTAACTTCTGCCGAACATCCAAGTGATTATCTGACGGAAGGGAAAAGAGTCCGTCAAGCATATATAAACTCTCTCCTTGCAAATTAGTTGGTTTATTAATTAATATACATAACATGTATCATACTTCATGCCATTAAAAAATACAAATGCATACAAAATGTTAATCGTTGAAATATTTTCATTTCTCGAAGCATGATTTTTTCAATGAATTTGTATACTGAAAACTGAATTGTAAGCATTGAATTCAGTTGAATTTTTCCATCAAGTAAAAGGAAATTTTTTTTGAGGACGAAATTTCCTACTGGTATACTAAAAGTGTGCGTCTCTGGTGATAATAATAGGTAATTAAGATATGAGATACTAGCACTCTCTCATATACATGATACCATGTTCAAAGGTCCCAAAACAGACACAATATACTTTAAGTTTGAAACCATTTCCACAACTCGTCCTTTCATCCAAAATGAAATAAAAGTATTCATGAAACGCAGTAAAACCATTGTAAACGTTGGAAAGCAAAAGTTTCCCATATAAATTCTGAAACTTTCCGCATTTACGATGGTCTTACTACATTGCGTGGATAATTTAATACCCTGTTAAAAAGATTATATGATTATATAAATCTAACCACAAACAAGAAAATATATACCTGTATACATAAGTACTCCATGTGTCAAAACAATCGTTAAAAAATAAAAAAAAAACTCACTGAGAAAAAAACTAACATTTTTCATGTCAGCAATATATACAGCACAGCGCCACATATGTATACATACAGTCGTGCTCAAGCTAGAGAACACCAAACTATCGCACTAGGTAAGTACAGTATTTTACGGATATTAGAAATACTCATAGAAGAAAAACTCGCTTATAAGAAACAAAATCAAAAACCCCGTGCCTTTTCTATATATTTCTTTTTGTAAGTAATCGTATATAAGAAACTCGCCTATAAGAAAAACACTCTTATAAGAAACTCATTTTTACGTGCCAATATCAATTTGAAGAATAAAAAAGAACTGCTAAAAGAAAATTGCTTCATCAAAAAACTTTTGTTAAAACTTTTTATTTACGCATCCTTGTGATACCACCCTTAATGACAGCTTTCCATTTTCCATTGAAATGAAAGCCGCAGTTTTGGAAAGAGCGTGAACTCTGTAAATATCTTGACATTTCGATTAAAATTTTACTTGTTGCTTATTTTTGTGTTTTTTTTCATCGAAGTCTCTTAAAAAAATATGCCCTTGAAGATGTATTTAACGCTGACGAGACTAGTTTGATGTATAAAGCACTCCCTGATAGAACATATGTTTCAGGAAACCAGACGGTGAGCGGTCATAAGATCCACAAAGACAGAATAACAGGATTTTTAAGACATGAAAAATATCTCGTTGTGTAGATTGAATTTATATAAGAAATTTTCCTTCTTATATCCATGTCTCTCATATAAGAAATTTTCTTTCTTATATCCGAAGTTTTTATATAAGAAAAACTCGGATATAAGAAAGAAATTTCTTGGATTTTAAGACTTTTTTATAACCGTGTTGCACTGTATATCCAAAATTTTTTATTAACGGGATTTTGGTTTGTCTTTTAAAGTGAGTTAACATATCGTACCCGATGCTATCTCGGACCCAACCTTACCAAGAAATGGAGACTGCATGGCTTTTTCAAAGTGTTTAATCGTAAGGCTGGAGTTCTTCCAAGTTCAAACCCAACGAGCTGATAAGAAATGAGACTTCATTATGCCTGAACGAATCAGAACTGCACTCATATAGATTCAAAATTGTCTTAAATGCTTATCTGCTTATTTAAAGAGGGGTGAAAACCATAATTTCGACTAATAGGATTACCCTCCAAGTCGCATTTATATTTTGTTTTCGATGCACTGTTTAACCACTAAACGACTGCAAGGCTTTGATTTTTTGAAAAAACTACTCAAGCTTCAGCTGCACTTGCTACAGCGACACAGAAAACAATTGCTTCCAAGTAAATTTGTGATATTTTATTACAAATAGAAAATTATTCAGTGAAATATCTTAATACCTAGAGCGAGCCCACTTTACATGACTTTTTATTTTTTTTTCATTTTACTTTCCAGCTGCTGTAGCCAGAGGATTACGCAGAACCAGGATTACAGAATCTCCACGCAAGAACATCTTCGAAATGAAGAGATGTTGTTTAGCGGCTTAACGTTCTTTTTACCTTTGCCGTTGCGTGGCAATTCTGTCCACATTTCCTTCACATTCTTCAAGACCGTTGCAATGACGATCGAAATCTTTAACACGTCCGAGGAACTTCTTCTTGTTGTGGCAGTTTATGAGGACCTGATTTCTTGAGGGGTGGTGTGAGCACGGACAATGGCCCCGTATTGAATTATTCCTCTTCTTGGCGTGCTAGTTCCTCGGGGGTGAGTTCGGATTTTGGTTTGACGAGAGCCATATTTCGGTAATGGTTATGTATGCATAAAACAAAATAAATTATGAATTTGTGATAAAAGGATTGAACAAAACGTTTTTATACACACACAAATAATAAGTTTCACCATTGTTATGTTAGGATAAAGGTACTTCCACGTTTTTTTCCCAACTTTCTTCCACAGACTGCTGCTCCTGCATGTATCGACACTCAGTGGCGTAGCGTGGGGGGGGGGGGGGGTTGGGCCGCCCCGGGCGGCACTTACTGGGGGCGGCAAATTTGGTGGCAATTTTAATTTTTTTTTTAATTTAATAATTAAATTTTACTGTGAAGTTTCGGCGCTCTTAGAAAATTATTCATGTCTATTATAGAATTCGCAATCCATGCGGGAAGCTACTCGATCAGTAATGCTTTACATCAGATTTCAATAAGTGAATCTCCCGATCGTTATCCGTTCAATTGTAATACCGACGCAATGTGCTAACCTACCTTGCTTCCGCTCCCATTGTAAATTCCGTAATAAGCATGATTAATTAATTTTGCCCTTCCCAAAATATATCCGGGGCGGTATTGAAATCAAAAATCATGTCACCAACCATAAATTATTATCAAATTCATTTTAACAATAGAAAGAATAATATTTGAATGCAACAACAACAACTTGAGTGGTAGCAAACTCAAGTTCAACATTTATATCATGCAGAAAACTTTGGAGCCTTCCGGCAAGTATGTATGATGTGATCGGAGCCAATCGGAACCCGGACCAGGATAAACTATAGCCAAACTTAATTGTTAAAATACTTTTATAGGATAGATATTTAAAGTTCCATAGAAAAGAAATTTTACTATTTCGTTTCACGCTTGGTTATGACGAGGCTTGGATATGGCAAGTTTTGGTTCTCATCGATTTATCTTACAAGAAACACTTTCAATAGAAAGAAATATTTGTATTAATATGTTTTCTTATGAAAGCTAATGGACTCTTTTATGTAAAGGGAGAATTTGTCAAGCCATAAACTGTCAAATTCCATCAAAAGGAATGAAGAAGTCCACAAATAGAACTAAATATTTTAACTTTAAATTGGGGACTCCCAATGGTAGCACATTGAAAACTTTTCTGAACACAGCCGTTTCATTTAAATTATTCGCCAGACGGACAAGTCATTAAACATTTTGACCAAAGCGCTTTTAAGATTGTGAGATGAAATGAGAAAATAGTATAGGGGAAGAGCGCGAACAGTGAGACACTTTTTTTCAAATTGATATAGCTTTGGAATCTTTTAAGCAATCTTACAGAAACTTTGATAGTATTTTGGGACATACATTACCTTCATACGGAGAGCGAAACTTTATTAAAAAATATAATAGTTAAACTGTTATAAGCAAAATTGTGAGCAAAGTCAAATTGTCTCACTGTTCACCGAGGGTGCGAACAGTGAGGCACTGTAGGGCGAACAGTGAGACGATATAAGAAAATTACAAAAAAAATTAACTTTAATTGTTCAATTTGTAGCAAAAAACTACATTCAATTAAAGCCTTTCATGTGTAAGTTACTTTTAAATAAAGAAATAAATACAAATTTTCAAACAAATGAATAACCTTGAACAAAACTTAAACTCTCTTCTTCTTGCTTGACAGTAAAATAATAAACACAAGAAAGAAAGGGATATTTCCAAAATTTTAGTGAAAGATATGTCTCACTGTTCGCTTTTTGAAAATGTCTCACTGTCCACCCCATGTGATTTTTTCAGATTTTTTTTTTTGTTTAAATAAAAATTGTCTAATATTTATCCGATTGATTTGTTCATTAAAAGATTATATAGCAACAAATCAGTAAAAAAAAAACTTTGTTCATTTAATTGAATATTATAGAGTGTTAACACAAATTCAAAATACATTTAAAAAAGTACTTTTGTCACTTTTTTTGTATGACCACCCACCAAAAGCACATGCTCAGCTTGATGAAGTGTGTGATAGAAATATAGAATGCGGTATAGAAAAAAAATCTATTTGTATCATTGGCATGTATGTATAAGCTTTCGGGGAAACACAATATGCATTGTCTCACTGTTTGCACTGTCTCAATGTTCGCACCCTTCCCCTACGTGAAAGGCGAAGAAAAAACACAAACAAAAACGAGTAGACTGTTCTTCCTTTTACTTTCTGAAACATTATGCCGTCTTACCAAAATAAAATAACGGGGAAAAACTTCGTTTGAACTTTGCTTTTCTGTAAAGATACCTACCTACTCGAAATGTAGTAATCGGAAATTGTTCATGTGAAAAGTTTGAAATTTTTTTAAAGTTCTTATGCTATTATATACACATCATATACATCCACAGTACACAAATCTAAGGTATTATACTGCGCAGGTTGTCAGTCGGAAATAAAAAATGGCTGTGAACGTGAGGAAGACAACACATGTAATAACAACAACAAATTCAAATTGAAAATGTCAGAAATAAAAATGGCTGGGAATTTGATGACTTAAATACACGTAAAAATAACAACAAATATTGACATTTCACACAAATTTTGATAAATGCGCATAAGAAACAAAAATCAAAACTCTTATGATATTACCTTTAATATGTTTACTGTGATATACATCCACGTAAGTCTAATTAAAATTCTGATTCTCAAAGTGTTTGATTTTTTAAATGGTTTTGAATAAAGAAAAAGTTAATTATCATGAAGCTATCTACTTTTCCTGATACCTATAAAAATGTTTGTTTATGGGTCATTTATCATTTCTTTGTTAGACGTCCTCGAAGTAAGAGTTTTCGAGTGCAATTTGCCGACACAGCATTTCAAACATTTTATTTTTATTTATTTTAAAATTTGAACACTAGTCAAAAATTTGACACCAAAACGAAATATCAATAGTTTTATAACAATAATGTAATGAAATGTAGGTATTTGTTATTTGACTAGTTATGAGTTATGGTTATGACTCCCTAGCAAAATACACTAGAAGTATTTTTTTGTTTGTTTATTCTATTCTTATTTTTATTCTTTGAGAACTAGAGATGTGCGCCTCGCTTTTCACCACATTTTTCCATTTATGAAAAGCCACCATATAAAAAAAGAATATGTAATTACCTACTTTGTTTTGAATCAAGATGACTTTTATTTTAATGTCTAAAAATGATACTTATATTTTCCTAAATGAATTGTAAAGGCTTTCGTTCAAGTTATATACAAACTGTATCCAAAATTACATAATTTATACTTTTCCACCACTTTTCTGTGTTCGACTATTTCACCAACACTGTTAGGATATAAAAATAAAATTTTATTTTCAACCATCTATGTATCTTTACTTAAAAAAATGTGTAATAATAATGTTTTTTCTGACTGACATTCAAAAATAATGATATGTTCTCGTATACATATGTGACAATAATAAATTTAACTTTGCATGAAAAGTTTTGTAGCATTTTTATGTCTGTGTATATATATATATCTATGTATATGTAATTTTTATTTTTTGTTTGTCTTGAATTTGTTTGTTTTGAATACATTTTGGGGGGCGGCAAAATTAGACACCGCCCCGGGCGGCAAAAACCCACGCTACGCCACTGTCGACACTTGTTGTGACGTATGTCTAAACTATTTACATAATATAAATATAAGTTTTATTATTATAATTAACTTCAAGTATCTGGTCTTACCTGGGGTGGAATCGGCTAAGGTGATTTGTAAAAGTTGAGTTGACAGTCACAAAAGACAACACAATGGTTCTTCACGGCAGCCACAGATATACTCCACGCCACGTGTCAGAACGAAAGATTGAATGGAATAATGAGTTTACATGGTATGGACAACATTGCTTGATGGAAACGGAATAAGATTTCAAAATATTTTGAAAACCAAAGACGCTGTTTAGATTGGAAAGATTGAGACCGGTCTCACGGCAATTTCTGAACAATAGAAGTGAGGGGGTCAGGTTCCCATCACTTCCCTTGTCCAGAGTAGACAGACATAGTAGTTAGAGAACATGGTTGGTTCTGCGCCGTTTAAATGATCACAACAAAAACATAAATGTTAAAAAAGGAGCCAAGTTCTTATGTGTACAAGAATCCTGTGCGTAAAAAGTCAGCCAAAAAAAGTAATGAGATCTAAAATATATGCCAAGTTTTAAGTTCATGAAGTTTTATATCAAATATCTTAAGTAGAGTAATATCGAAACAATTCCAAATCATGACAGAAATTTGGTAATTAATCATTACTGATTAAAATTTGGTGGGTTCACTGGTCAAGTTTTCATAAATTTTAAATTTGTGATTTAGTAAACATTTAAGAGAAAACTTGCCAAGTCTTAAGCTCATGAAGTTCAATATCAAATATCTTAAGTAGAGTAATATCGAAACAATTCCAAATCATGACAGAAATTTGGTAATTAATCATTACTGATTAAAATTTGGTGGGTTCACTGGTCAAGTTTTCATACATTTTAAATTTGTGATTAAGTAAGTATTTAAGAGAAAACTTGCCAAGTAAATCCACCAAATTTTAATCAGTAATTATTAATTACCAAATTTCTCTCATGATTTGGAATTGTTTCGATATTACTCTACTTAAGATATTTGATATTGAACTTCATGAGTTTAAAACTTGGTATATATTTTAGATCTCATTACTTTTTTTGGCTGACTTTTTACGCACAGGTTTCTTATGCACATAAGAACTTGGCTCCTTTTTTAACATTTATGTTTTTGTTGTGATTTCACTCCTTTTTGCAAAGCCTTATTTTGCCAGTCAAGTCAAGCCCTACCGCTCTACAAATTTTCATAATTCTACGACAACCGAAAATGCTCTATACAAATAATAGCAATTCTGATAAAGTGGGTGGATGGCACCCCCCCCCCCCTGAATGGACAATTCCAAATTTTCGATTTTTTCCTTTCTAAGTACTTCAAGTCCTACCGTCCTACCAATTTTCATCGTTCTACAACAATCGGAAGTGCTCCATATAATTTATAAGAATTTTTAAGAATGTGGGTGGATGCCACGCCCCCTGAACGCAAAATTCCAATTTTTCAATTTTTTTCTTTCTAAGTACATTAAGCCCTACCGACCTACCAATTTTCATCGTTCTACAACAATCGGAAGTGCTCCATATAATTTATAAGAATTTTTAAGAATGTGGGTGGATACCACGCCCCCTGAATGCAAAATTCCAATTTTTCAATTTTTTTCTTTCTAAGTACCTTAAGCCATACCGAACTACCAATTTTTATCGTTCTACAACAATCGGAAGTGCTCCATATAATTTATAAGAATTTTTAAGAATGTGGGTGCATGCCACGCCCCCTGTATGGAAAATTCCTATTTTTCAATTTTTTTCTTTCTAAGTATCTCAAACCCTACCAACTTTCCAATTTTCATTGTTCTAGATAAATCGGAAAAGGTCCATATAATTTATAGAATATTTAAGAATGTGGGTGGATGCCACGCCCCCTGAATAGAAAATTGCACATTTTCGATTTTTTCCTTTGTATGTACCACAAGGCCTACCGTTGTGCGAAATTTCAAGTTTCTACGATGTCGGGAAGTGCTCCATAATTTTGATGATCTGTCAGTGAGTCAGTGAATCAGTCAGTCAGTTACGGTTTTTGCGATTTTTGAAGTCCTATATCTTGGGAACTACTAGTGCTATAGAGTTGAAATTTCGTGAGCCACCTGTGTTTGATCAGCCTAGCAAATACTGCGAATTTGAAGTTTCTGACTTTATTGGTACTGAAGTTGGAGGGGGGTTGAAAATCGCCTGAGTTTGTTCCTGTAAAAAGGGTGTAGTGCCGCGAACTTGGCTGGGCACTACCGTGCCCTTTGATCAAACATCGAAGTTTGTCAAACAATGTTTTACTAGATGTTGTTCTATGTAAACCCCCCAAATAGAAGGGATAGTTCAGGACAGGATTGGATCGACTTTAAAGGCTTGGTCAAACAGAGTGCGGTCTGACGGGACGGTCAATACTTTACTGGGAAAGTAAGAACGCGACGGTCAAATTTTCTTTGTAAATTTCTACAATTCGCTTTCTACATGAAAATAATTTAAATTATTAAATATTGTTATGAGTTCAAAAAAAACTGTTTTGAACACCAATTATTATGGTATGACATTACCTCAAATATCCTACAATCAACAGAAATAATAAGAAAGTGAAATAAATAAATAAATGTTTATTACATACTATTTAATATGACACAGGTAACAGGTTATAGGATATCTTCGGATAATGCTTTAGTTATCGGTGTCTGATGATAAAGTCTCTACTCCTTCTGGCTCATTGTGTCTGTTAATTGAATTTGATAGGGATTTAATGCTTTCTGCAAGCAATTTTAGGGCCTCGGCCAAAGACTTTTGCACGGCCAAATTCTCTTTTTGCAGCACTAAGTCCCTTTCGTCCCTATCCTTCATCATGTTCATCATTTCCTGCATAAATGTCTGCGTTGAACCAGTACATTGTTTCTTTTGTTTCGATGATGATGGCGCGGAAGTATCTACCGGTGGCTTAAATGCAGGAGCACTTGTAGGAAGCGTTTCATATGGTGCTGATATTTTGATTGGAGTTGCTTGGAAAGACGGGTGACTTGCTTGTGAATGTATTGGGAGGGACAAATCCTCCAAATACTGCGAATCCAAATGTTCTGTTTTTGTGTCCTCATCACAATCAATCACAATTTCCTTAAATAGATTAATACAAAAATAATTAACTTATATGTACATAAGTCCAGATAATTTGAATTAAATAATCATACCTGTGTTGGATGTGCTGAAGCATTATTATTAAGACCTAATGTGGGCACACCTGAATGTCCATCCACCGTAATGGATCCAAAAGCATCAAGCGCTCTCTCTTCAAACTCCTTAAGTTTTATGTTTGTTGGAGGGCCACCACCAGTTGTCAGGCTGCTCGCTTTTAGCTTACGGGCACGGGACCTCAATTGATGCTTCCAATGGGGCAATGTCTAGAATTTATTAATTTATGTTATTACATATGCAACATTAATACCTTTTGTTTAAAAATAAAAACTGGACTATCAAAACATGCTTCATCCCCAGCGAAATGTTGTACTCACCAGTTCGGAATCAAACTTCCCATAAGCAAAATCTTACCTCTTTCCACTTTGTGGCAAGTCTTGTTGCTCCAGACATTGAGTTTAATCCATCCCTCAGCCAGTTCTGCCCATAAGTTTTTGATGCGCTGGGTATTCGTAGGATCATTTTTATTTCCTATCAGCTCTGGGTGATCCCGCACAAACGCAACAAAATATTCGAGCTGCTCCACTGAAGTTCGTTTCTGACAGCTTCGTTCCAAAATGATGCATTTATATTTCATTTATTTAATCCCAGAATCTAAAAATTTAAAACTACCTGCCATATTTATTATCTCCTATTTGTCTCGAACTTTTATAAACAGTTTTTGTTCGTGATCAGCTGTTCAAACTTAAAACGAAAAATTCACCTTCGCTGTGGTGAGTTTCTTGTGAGGGTTATCGGAGAATACGGAAAATGTTATCGAATCACAACAACATCACAAGAAATCAACCTCACAAGAGCCTGTGACTTGTGAGGCCTCACAACGCCAGAATAGACCTGTTGATCTGCATTTCACCTATACATGCAAACGTTCTCCTGTCAAACGTCAAATCGAAATTGGACGACTTGTTTATTTTATATTATTTATACCGACGACGTGCGAAATATTTCAAACTAAAATCATTTCAAAATAATAAACAAACAATATTAACAAAGCAAAGCAATGAATAACTATATACATAGATTCTGTTTCGACAACTTTATGGGATTTTTTGTGTTCATCTTCATCGTCGTCGTCATCTGACGAAGAGATGTTTTTTTCTGAATTGGAATCCAAAAAGCAAAGAGTCGAGAATTTTGTTTCAGAAGTTGTGGAAAAATACTCAGATTTGCAGTTATTATTGTGGTACATAAATTATATCATTTGTTCAAAATTACAATCTTCAATATTTATACAGTTCCGAGAAAACTTCCGTGTGTCCAGAGGAACTGCAGATATGATAATCGAACATTTTGAGCAATCAGTTTACTACAAGGCAAATAACATAGTAGGTAGAAGAACAATCGATTCCAAATCACAAATATTAGCATTTCTATGGTAAAATCATATTATTGAAAACAGAACTATATAAAACTATATGCTTTGTATAATAGGTTTGCTGGAAACAAAACCACGTACCGCGAAGTATCAAATCTATTTGACATTGCTATAACGACAATGTACAGGTAATTGACTTTGGTTTTGCAATTTGTTTATGATATATCCCCCAAATACATTCGTTTTCCAGAGACTGAAGCGGAGAAGAATGCTATTGCAAACCATTTCAAAGAGGTCACTATAAACGGAATTTAATACAGAAGTTCTCAATATGTTTTTTACTATAATTCCATTAGGTATGTGTTATAGAAAACATCATTGGATGTATAGATGGATGCTACATTTACATCCGAAAACCAGCCAATAAGATAAGATCTACGTATGTTAATCGTCATGATTTACTGTCGATAACTTTGCAAGGAATATGTGACTCCGAAGAGCGATTCACAGACGTCTTTATTGGATCCCCCAGTAAAATACATGACGCTCGTATTTTCCGACTGTCATTTATATCCGCCAAATTACCAACAGTATGTGGAAGCCGATACCACATTTTAGGCGATGTAGCATATCCATTTAGGGATTACTTGATAACTCCTTTTAGAAACAACGGCCGATTATCTACAGCACAAAGACGATACAACTATAAACAACATGCAAATAGCAGAGTTAAAATCGAAAACGCTTTTTGACTTTTGAAAACTATACTTCATCCAACAAAAATATGCAGTACACGTCTTATGGGAAAGCTTTTTCAAAATCAGTAGCGTGCCATATTTTTGCACCATACTAAATTGAAAGACCTCCTCCATAAAAAAGTGTTTGCCCGCCCGTAAATTTCTGATTGCAGCTGACGCAGATCCAACACGTCCTATTGAGCGCACATCTGAGTGCGCACTGAATTGCTGTGGCCTATGGCTATTGGCTACTGCTATTCAATCCCCATTCAAAAATTGATGCGTATTCAGAGTTACCCGTGTCTATTTAGTAACTCGTTCAGCTTTTTTTTCTTGGGTTTCTGTTGAGGTGCTTTGGATTTTAGAGCTTTAAAAAAAAGGTTTTAGTGATGAGTGTTATCGTGGAGTGTTTTTCATCTTTTGCATTTATTTTAATGTGTGGAAAATACGTTTAAATCCAGTTACAAAATTTTAAGCTGTTTTTCTCTGAAATAGAACATTGTTTGCATAGATTTTCGTACCGCGAGGTGAAGTAAAGTATTTTTATGTAAATTGTATTTTGAAAAGGTGTGTTTTTTAAGTTTTGTGCAATTTGTGTTCTTGACGGGTATCAGTTTTGTGCAATTTGTGTTTCTTACTCGTGTATTTGTGAAGAGGTGTGTTTTTTTTAGAGTTTTTTGCAATTTGTATTTTTAAGTCGTGTATTTTGTGCTTTATGTAAGAAGTTTGAAATGGCAAAAATAAAATGCAATAAAACAATTAAATGAAAATGTCTATCTAAAAAAAAGGGCGGTAACCCTACATACTATTCTTTCATATTTGGGTTCATGTAAAATAAACACTACGACAACCCTGTGAGAGCTTTAATGAAGGACAGATTTATGTAATCTACTGAAGGTAGAATGCGAGGCAAACGCCCTATCTTGCCTGCACTGCATATTTTTGTTGGATGAACTATAGATTTCAGCAACTGTTGAGACTAGAATTTTTCAAAGTTGAAAGCATGTGTAGATTTGTATTGGCATGCTGTGTTCTGCACAACATGTGCGTAGATAGGTGTGTTATATGGCCCCGAGAAAACGAAGAAATTCCAACCCAAATGATTGCTGAGCAAGAAACAACCGTAGAAGAAATACCTATTCGCAGATTAGGCGAAAGAAAACGAAATACAATTGTATCTACGTTGTAATTTTTTTGTATTTAACAAATAATTACAAAATAAACATACATAAATATATTTTTATTCATTTGGGCTTCATAAAAAAGCAATTAATGCAAAATGAACATAAAAGACACTTCTTCAATTCAAAAAAAAAAATAAACACTTCTCGTTGTTTTCGAAAAAAATAACACTTGTTCATAGGAACTAAAAGCTGGCCTTAAAACATATTATTGGTTTGAAGATTTGAGCTTCACCTTCTTAAAACAGTACCATTTATGAACAATTAAAATATTTTACTCAAATATCACCGGTTCAAACATGCTAGCTAACAATATAATATGTTTGCGGAGAAGATGTCAACATATTTTTTATAATATTGAAAGTTGAACATTGTTTTCTCCAAAAACCTAATTTGTATGTTAATATCTTTGAACCGATGATATGTGAGTCCAACTGGTTTAAGTGTTCACAAATGGTACCTTTTTTCTACATTATTTACATTTAAGAGATGTTGACTTATGCATAACATAAATTATTTTTTCACAAGATCGCACAGAGCTTGGGTCATATTTTTTATTTCCGCCAACTTTTCTCTATGTCGCCTCTCCTTATGCTCAAGATTCGTGTTAAAGAGTTCTTGTTTAAGGATCAACGCCCTTTCCTGGATGCTAATTTTTCTCGAACTGCGCCCAGTTGTTGATGGTGTTGAGCGACTGGAAGAAGAGATATCAGCATCAACTTCAACGTTGGACATTTCTATAGTTGGCGGCGAGGGACCGTCATGGTGCAGAACCGTTGACAATTTCCTCTTAGTCACTCCTGGCCTCATGACGACCTCGGGAAGAAAAGAATCGTTGATTCCAACAATTTTTTCCACTTCCTTGTCATAGGCCGTCTCACTTCGCGAAACACCACTTTTGGTGTTATAGTTTAACGACTTTTTTGTGCGCTTGAGGACAGTTTTCAGTCTACCCTCACACTGTGTCGAGGTAAATCTTTTCTGAAATTCCGTGTTAATAAAAACTGCAATATGCTCCCATAGAGCCTTTTTTGTTGCCCAAGGTTTCTGGTTCTGGCAGCCTATTAATCCGAGGTTATCTCCATACATGGATAGCAAGATTTTTGTTACTAACTCTCCCCTTTTTTCTTTTTGGCGACATTGAAAAGTCGCCTCGTTTCTTTCCTAATGTTGCCCAGTTCTATTGTCCACCAAGGTGGTTTTTTGTTGCCTTTTTTACCTGGTTTGGTGACGTGAAATAACACCAAACGAAATATAGCCAAATTTTGAATTTGGCCTTATTTCCATCCCAAAAACGAAATAACGCCAATTTGGTGTTATTTCTTATGCCCGAAGGAAATAACACCAACAAAATAATCGAAATAAAACCAAATCTATTTCAAACAGTTTTTTGGCTTTATTGCAACGCGAACACAGAATTAAGGCCAAATATTTCATGAGAATCGTTATTTCGGCTATATTATTCAAAGTTTCATTAAATACAGATTCTTTAAATGCAAAAGAAATTTTGCATTCACCCAACCTCGCACCCACTCCAAATCCTATATCGAAACCAAGCAGGGGGGTTGCAGGGGGGCAGCATGCCCCCCCATACATACTTTACTGTTTATTCGTGAATTTTAAAATTTCACAAACCAAATAAAAGAGAGGATTTAATAGGTTTGTGAGATTTAAAAATTCGCGAATAAACAGTGAGGTATGTATGGGGGGGCCTGCTGCCCCCCTGTAACCCCCCTGCTTGGCCTCGCTATAGGATTTGGGGTGGGTTCGAGGTGAGTGTATGCAAAGTTTCTTTTGTATTGAAATAATCTGGAAACTTCGAATTTATTCTACCAATAAACTTCTTTTCATTATTCTCCTTACGTCTCAGGAAAAAAAATTCAGTTTCGACAGAATTATTTGAAATATGAAATAAGTTGAAAACGAAATAAAGCCAAATTGGTCTTATTTCGGTTTCATAAATGAAATAAAACCAAATTTAAAATTTGGTCTTATTTCGTTTTCGAAAACGTAATAAGACCAAATTTTTTAATTTCGGCTTTATTTCGTTTGGCGTTATTTCACGTCACCACCTGGTCTTAATGGACATCCTTTGAAAAAAACCATTGCTGAGTATTTCTGTGAATTTCTCGGCAGCTTTGTCTAAGTTCTCAGGATTATCAATTGCATTGGTATTAAGCAATTTGATTTCATTCTCTACTTCCCCATTAAAAATATCCCAATTAGTTTTTCTGAAATTTCTAAAAGGTTTTCGAGAGTTTGTTGTATTAAGTATAAAGAAATCAATTGACCTGTGATCGGAAAAAGATTCTTCCTTAAGTACCTTCCATTGTTCTATTGAGACAGTATTCGAGTTGCTCACAAGGGTGATATCGAGTACTTCCTCGCGGTTCTTCTTAGTAACAAATGTTGGTTCATTACCTCTATTCGCTACTAGTATGTTATTTTCTATGATAAATTCAAAAAGAACTCACCCCGATCGTTAATATCAGTGCTGCCCCATTGAATATGATGTGAATTAGAATCACATCCTATCACAAGGTCCCATTTCTCCACAGCTGCGCGTTGAACAAGTTGGCACGTGACATTTGCAGGAGGTCCCTCCGTCCCATCGTACGGCATATAGCATGATGCCAAGATAAGCGGTGGAAGACCATCGCGCCATAGGCGCCCGGAGGGGGGGGGGGGGCAAGGGGGAGCAGTTGCCCCCCCTGGCTCTGGACAATACCACACCACTAAGAAATTTTTCATTTTTTTCTTTAAATTTTAACAAATACTTTGCCTTCTCTCCATGATTTGCCCCCCCCCTGGCTCTGGATCATGCCAAATGTATCTGAAAATATCCTATGTTTCGATATTCTTGGAAAATATGGATATTTTCTTTACAGCTTCTTTATTGAGTTCATGGTTTGCCCCCCCTGGCATCACCACGCAATTTGCATTTTTTACTTTGAATTTTAACAATGTATGTATATACAATGGGGCATATGCATAAAAATGAAGTACTTACTACCAGTAAAAGGTTACTACCAGTAAAAGGTTAAAGTAAATACTAGTATATACTAGTATTTAGTAGACGACTGTAAAGTCGTCTGCTGTACCTCCTGTCTTGCCTGTTGGTGGCGAAACCGTGAGAAATCATGGTCTAGTTGCTGGCAACAAGAACAGTGAGAGTAAGGTAGAAATACCCAATTTCAGTGGTGGAGGGATCGTGAAGCATGGCCCTTCCACCACTACGGAGAGTAAACCTCCCCAAACTTCGCACCCTCACTTTAGTGGTGGAAGGATCGTGAAGCATGGCCCTTCCACCTCTAACGTGAGTGTAGCTCACACGGGTCCCAGTGGGGGTAGGCGTAAGCTTACACCTGGTGGGTCCTTTTACAAGGATAAGCGGAATGCTGAGAGGATCCTGAAGATCTTTGGTGCGAGACCGAAGGTTGGAGGTGACTCAAAGCATGAAGCAAAAGTAAGGTGGGCTAAGAGCTTCTTAGCTAAACACCAGACCAGCGGCGACTCCACGTCAAAGCGACAACGGTCTATTGAAGGTACCATGCCTTACGCTAAAAGGACAAAAGTGCAAAACACTAGCACTCCCCTCAAACCCCCAATCAAATCTTTTAGAGATATTCTAAAAGATAAAATCGTAGTTGCGGTTATTGATAGAAGCGATATAGATGGTACGATATCTTCTGATCATTGGCAGATGGTGAAATTGAAGCTCTCGGCTGGCTTCTTAAGTCTTATGAGGGACAACCCGGGACCACCTCTAATCACTAGTGATGGCGGTTGGCACCAGGGCCATGTCAAGCTCATCGCCTGCGATGATCAGAGATCGTGCGATCTCTATAAGCTGGCTATCAGCAGGATAGGAGAAGTCTGGCCAGGTGCGAAGCTTGAGGTAATTGCTAAGGAGGACATCCCTTGCAGGCCAAGAGCACGTACCTGGATCCCGGCTGAACCCTCCTGTATGGATGAAATACCCCAGATAATCCAGCTTTCGAATCCATCCCTTCCCACTCACAACTGGAAAGTCGCGAAACTGGAGGAACAAAAAGGCCTTTACAGAGGCGCAATCATTGTGATTAATAAAGAATCCCTTGTTCCTCTGGCGCAGACTAAAGGTGTGATTAGGTTCGGGTTTGAGACAATGAACCTTAGGGTCTATAAAAAAGATGTGGTAGATGCAGCTTGCGCACTTGCGCTCCTCCACACCCCCAAGAAGACGAAGCTGTGGTCGGGGACCCTGGTGTGTCCATCACCTTCCCGTGTTTGGAAGATGATGCATCCAGGGCATCTTCGGCTCCAGTGGAGTCCTCTCCTAACGTCGACAGCCTTTCCGACATGGAAACTGAAGACTATTTAAACAGTGTTCTTTTAAGTGAGGACGAGCTTTTAAGTTCGTCCTCTGACTTGGAAGAACCTGATAATACCGTGGTGGAGGCTGATCTGCCTAATTGTAGCCAAAATGCTGCAGTTAGTTCAGATTAACCTCCAACACTCCATCAAGGCGTCAGCCTCACTTCTTCTCCGAATATCCAGCAACGGAGAGGATATCGTCCTGATCCAAGAACCTTGGATTGTGAAATCCATCGTAAAGGGACTCAGGACTCCTGGATACTACCTACTGTATGCGTCCGGTAAAGGTGAACCTAGATCCTGCATACTAGTAAAAAGTAGCATTAATGTATATTTACTACCTAATTTCAGCGATCGAGATATTACGGCTGCAAGACTGGAGACGACCAAAGGCACACTTTGGATAGCATCGGCATATCTCGGCCATGACCACCTTGGCCCTCTCCCAGGTAAAACCCTGGAGAATTTTATCGCTGAAGCAGAAAAGCGAAATATCAGCCTCATTATTGGGAGTGATGTCAATGCCCATCACACAGTATGGGGTAGTACTGATATTAACGATAGAGGTGAGTCTCTTTTCGATTTTATCCTAAATACTAACCTTATAGTAAGTAACGTAGGCAATGAACCAACTTTCGTTACCAGAAACAGACAAGAAGTTTTAGACTTAACTCTTGTCTCCGAAAACATCTATCAGATGATTTTAAACTGGAAAGTTTCTAGTGATCACTCGTTGTCTGATCATAGATACATTCAATTCAGCTTGAACGATGAACCTCCTGGCCAGTTAACTTTTCGTAGTCATAGGAAAACAGACTGGCCTAAGTACAGAGAAACACTTAAGAGACTTATTACACCTGACATTTTAAGTGTTCCATCCAACAAAAACGATCTTGACAGCAAAGTCAATGATCTTACTTTAGCCCTAAACAAATCATTAGAAACCTCCTGTCCTCTTATTCTAATAAGGGGTAAAAGGAAGCCACATTGGTGGACTTCGGGGCTCGAACCGCTCAGAGAAAACTGTAGGAAACTTTTCAATCGAGCTAAAAGTACTAGAGTAATGTCCGATTGGGATTCCTATAAAGAATCACTAAAATTATATAAAAAAGAATTGAGGAAAACCAAACGATCTTCTTGGAGGACATTCTGTGGCAATATAGAAGAAGCCTCAGAAGCATCAAGATTAAGAAAAATCCTCTCCACAAATCCAGTTATGCCTAGCTGCCTTCAAAATGCTGATGGCTCCTGGACCAACTCTTGCGAAGAATCGCTCAATTTGCTACTGGATACTCATTTTCCAGGCAGCTCACAGCCTGTTAATAGCACTGCCCTTTACAGGACAAGCGAAAAACTAACATTTCCACAAGGTCTGATTACAAGGGAAAAATTACAATGGGCACTGAATAGCTTCAAACCATACAAGTCGGCGGGGCCAGATGGCATCATTCCGGCTGAACTACAGATGAATTTAGAAGTAATTCTGCCGATTCTGGAAGTCATCTTCAATGGTTGCTTAAATCTAGTCCATATCCCGCTTCTATGGAGAGAAGTCAAAGTTGTGTTTATACCCAAAGCCGGTAAATGTTCCCACGTAAACCCTAAAGATTTACGACCTATTAGCCTATCATCTTTCCTTCTAAAAACTTTTGAACGACTGATTGATATCGAACTAAGGTCAAGCATTGATACGAGACTATTGTCTACAGCTCAACATGCCTATTGCAAAGGGAAGTCAGTGGAGACAGCTCTCCACACACTAGTTCGTACCATCGAATATTCCCTCCATTATAAAGAATATACAATGGTTGCCTTCCTAGATATAGAAGGTGCTTTTAATAACGTTGATACATCTGCAATCACATCTGCACTGGTTTCTCTGAATGTGGATGGGTCGCTTGGTGAACTGATTAATCAGATGCTTACAAGCAGGGTTATCAATTCAAAACTGGGCGGCTTTTCGGCAAGAAGATCTGTCAGTAGAGGTACACCGCAAGGCGGGATGCTTTCTCCCCTTCTTTGGAATTTGGTAGTTAATGAACTGCTGAATACCTTAGAGGCAGAGAGCTACAGAGTGATTGCCTATGCGGATGACGTTGCTATAGCAGTATCAGGAAAACATCCTAACATTTTAAGAGATCTTCTACAAAACGCTCTAAACAAGCTAACACGATGGGCAGATCGATGCGGACTTGGAGTTAACCCCCATAAAACAGATCTTGTCCTCTTCTCCAGGAAATACAAAATTCCGCAAACAGACCCCCCTATTATTAATGGTGTTCCACTAAAATTCTCAGACGAAGCTAAATACTTGGGTCTCATCTTAGATAAGAAGTTAAGTTGGAAACCTAACATACAAGAAAGAGTGAAAAAAGCCACAGTGGCACTTTTCTCCTGCAAAAAAGCCGTAGGTAGTAAATGGGGCCTCCAACCTCGAATCACTCACTGGCTATACATTTCGGTAATTAGACCGATTCTAACTTACGGCGTGGCAGTATGGTGGACTGCCTTGGATAAAGCGACACATCGCGACAAACTAAGCAAAGTCCAAAGAACAGCATGTCTATGTACTACTGAAGCACTTCGGTCGACTCCTTCCGCTGCATTAGACACTCTTCTCCATCTGACACCTCTCGATATTTTCAGCAAACAAACGGCTGCGAGCACAGCCATTCGCCTCAAAGCCTCTTCACAGTGGATCAATAATGAGATTGGTCACTCCGCTATTCTGAATTCATTCGGAACACTTCCTAGTAACACTGACTACACAATCCCACTATTGAATTTCGATAAAAATTTTGAAGTGACCATACCTTCCAGATCCACCTGGGAGGATGTGGAATTCTTAGAAGATCAATCAATTCACTTCTACACTGACGGATCGAAGACCAAAGATGGGGTTGGTGGGGGAGTGTACTCTGAAAGACTAAATTTAAGTCTCTCATTCCGTCTTCCTAATCACTGTAGCGTATTCCAGGCGGAACTTCTAGCGATAAAAGAAGTACTGTCTTGGCTCAAAGAAAACGTGATATCATGCTCGGATATCCGCATCTTCTCTGATAGTCAAGCCGCCATTAAATCCCTGGACTCTGTCCGTACAAACTCTATAACAGCCCTCAACTGTCGATCATCTCTGTTGGAGATGGCGCAACAGTTTAATATTCACCTTTGTTGGGTGCCGGGTCATAGTGACATTCCAGGTAATTGTAAAGCTGATGAACTCGCTAGAAGTGGAACATTACTACCCATTTTACCTGAAAAGGTAAACATTGGTATACCCATCGCTACGTGTAAACTTTTACTGAAGCAAGATGCGTTGAAGAGAACAAACACAAGGTGGGAAAACATCACTACTTGTTTGGCGACAAAACAAGTATGGCCAAACCTTGACCTCAAACGCTCCAAGTGTTTAATATCTCTAAATAGAATGCATATTAGCTCTATTGTAGGTGTCATAACAGGACACTGTTTAATAGGCAGGCACGCAGCGCGGCTTGGCGTACCTTCAAACGATTTCTGCAGAAGCTGCATGGACGAGGAGGAAGAGGAAACGATTCCTCACCTTCTCTGCACATGCCCTGCTCTTTCCCTCAGACGTAGGCTCCATTTAGGAGTTTACTTCTTTAACGATCCTAGTGATCTGGCAAACACAGACATTTATAGTCTCACACGCTTCGTCAGGAGCTCAAAGTGGTTTTAGCGAGTAAGGAAAGAGTTTTTAAGATTCAAGTGGTATCACAACGGACCAATTCTGGTCTAAGTGTGTCAGTACTTAGTATTGACAGCCACTTTTACCTAACCTAACCAAACCTAGTATAAGCTGAAACTTATAGTATTTACTGTGTTTGGTATGCATAAAATAAAGTTTATACTGGTAGCCACATACTAGTAGTAAATACTGAATTCATCCAAGTAAATGCTGCTGATTCACCCGAAATTGGTAGTATATACTGACTAAAGGTGTTTACGTGGAATTGGAAGCTGGTGTTTTGAATTTCTTTTATAATTTACCGTTCTATCAATTCTTCTTTTGTAAACACTTTTAATTTATACTTATGGGCTTAATGTGTGTTTCTGTTCGGGAATAATTTCATTAGGAAACTTTTGAGAGGTTTTCTTGGGGAGATGTCTACCATTTTGCTAGCTATTCTCATAACTGTGTTCACATGTGATTTTCGATCTTGAGAGCAGCTTGCAGAATTATGCACTTGGAAAATTATTACTTTTAATAGAACAAACACCTGTAAGACATTCGTTTGATATGTCTCCTTTTTCTACTTTTCTGGACCACTTTTTCTGAGAAATAAAGTGATCCGATTGCTTTGACTTGACTCACGACTGTGAATTTTTGCATTCAGCATACAAAAGTATTAACTATAAAATGTTCAAGTTGGTTTTTACAAACTTGAACAATTTGCAGTAAATACTGGAAATAAAAAGTACTTACTAGTTTTTATGCATACTTTAAAAGTATTTACTGACTAATTCATCGGAAACTAGTAAATACTTTTGCCTCCAGTAAATACTTGTTGTTCAGTATTTACTTTGGTTTTACGCATATGACAATGAGTAAATACTATACAAATTTACCAGTAAAAGCACTTACTACCGTTTACGCATATGGCCCAATGATGAAAGAACAAAAAAAACTTCTTCAATGAAGTAATTGATCGTTTTGGTAGAGAGCCGAGGCGTATGCAATTCCTTTTCTCTAAAGAATAATTTATGACACAAAAACGTAAGTATGTTTAATACGTAAGTAAGTTCAATATTTACATACACCGTAGCCTTTAGGAAATCTATATATAAATAGCCTTAAAAAAAATTTGTGGTACCATTTTCTCAAAAAGTATTCACCTAATTTCGATAAATTTTATATGGTTGGAAAGCTATTAGTCGTGAAGGTGTGCGAATCGCAAAATTAAACAGTTTGGGTCCATTTTAGCCAGTTACCATTTTACACTGCCGAGCACTTTGAATATTTATAAAAAATAGCTTTTTTGCTTAAAATTTCAAACATTTAATTTAATTTAATTTTCATATACATATACAACCATATTGTAATTAAAGGATGAACTAAAGAAAGGTAAGTGTGATATATAATAATATGATACTTTTTCAGAATAACAGTTTCGTTGATTTAGTTAACCGTTTGAGTTGCAAACATTTTTCAATATACGTGCATAGCTGATAGCTCGCGTTGTATAGATGCTGTCATATGTGAACCTGAAATTGTTAAAAAGACGTCGGGTATCGATTTGAAGTTTTTGAGTTTTTTTCAAAATTCATTCCAACATCTTCAGGTGGGAGAAAGAAGTTGGAGCAAATTAGAAGATTTCTAATATCATTCATTACGATTCCATCAAAGTGGAAGAAGAAAAGAGAAAAGGTTAGTCTAAGAATTACCCTAACAATTCAATAATGTTTAAATGAATCTAAAAACTTAGCGATCTTTCCGCTCTTCCGTATTATCAATATTTTAATGATAGTCGTTTTCTTGAAACGCGAAGTGTCACTTCTAGAAAGATAAAGAGCATCACAGGCAGAAGTTTTTATTTTTATGCTAAATAACATCTTTTAAATTGAATATTATGCTATGTTCCCACCAAAACGAAATCTGAGATTTCAGCAAAAAAATTTCGAGATTTCAGATTGGTGGAGCAGAATTTCATTGATATTTCGTTGAAATCCAAAGTTTTAATGCGATTTCGTTGAAATTTCTTTGAAACCTTGTTCCAGCGGTTCAAAATATCAAAAGTTTTCAACCGAAATCTCGCATTTCATTTTGGTGGGAACATAGCATTAGTTTATCTGCAGTGAGTATTTTTTGTGTTCAAATGACACTTTTTTTTTTGGTTTGCAAAACTAAATGTCGGACTTTTCAATTAAATATTTTAGTAAGCTTTGAGCTGAAAGCTCAGCAGAGTTGTTAGAAATGTGACTCATTTTTGCAAAATCATGCATTTTTCATGCGAAAACCCGTTTAGTTGAAGTGAGTAATTTTTAGTTTCGAATGAAAAGATTGCGCGATGGTGCTAAGATAATATATCGTATTATGTCGTTTGAAGACCTTAGAGCTGAGAACGTTTGATGATGTTGTTCATAACACATTTCTTGAAGCATACAAAACATGCTATAGGTATTGCTTTTGTTGATAATGAGTGGAAAGAATGCTTGGATGGAGCCAAAAACTTTCTTTCAATCCTCATAAGCAATTACGCGAATTGTTTGCTACTATTTCTCTCACTCTTGAATGCGTTCCGATCAAATTTTGATGAAGAAATAATCTTTCATGATTTATTTGGAAATGCAAATAATGAACAAAAAGAAGTGCTTACATGTGTTCTACGTGAAGTGTGAAGTGAATTTGATTCTAAAACTGTTCTTTTGAGTGCATGCATGAGTAGCTCCCTTATTGACAATATTGTGTAATTCATTGGAGTCTATTCAATTCATTTCACATTTTAATACAAAATGTGAGAGCCCAATTAAATGAAGTTGCGATTTGTTGACTTTTTAAGAAAAGTTGGTGATGGAAACTTAATGCAGTATCCACAGTTTTATAATTGATAACTCCAATGGTAACATTTATGAGACTATATTATCGGACCCATTCACTCAACGTGCTATCTTAGCACCAACATATGATGACACGGCCGTAGCCAGGCCTACGCTAGGGTGAGCTCAGCTCACCCAAAAATATGTTAAGCTCACCCAAACAAACTCAGAGATATTTTAAGATTATCAAAGTTTACATTTTGGGCCAAAATACATATTTGTTACCTTTGAAATAAAATTTAAAATGTATGCAAAAATACCAACCTTCCCGTTTTATACCGCACACCTTGATTTCTTCTTCAGTAAACCGGGGACTCCCCTGTTCATTGCTCTATTTGTGTTCTTGTGTGCTCTTGTTGTCAGTCACTTGATCTGTTATTTTTCAGTCAAAAGTGTGCTACGATTATGGAAAATTATGGAATACACAAAACAACTATAAATTCAACAATAGTCTTTCAGATTTTAAACTCATTGGTTTCCCCTTGTGTTCTAAGCTTAAACTAAAATGGACTTTAAGAATCTGTTAACGTTTTGTAAGAACTGTCAGATATATGTAGAACTGCAAAGCAAACATAAAAGTAGGTTTCCTAACTTAAGACCTTTTTGAATGGCAATCAGGAAGACCGATTCGATACGTGTTCGACTTTATTTTCGATTCTGAAATCAGATCCAAAAGCTTATTTTTCTTTTTTTAGGGCTAGAACTGTCACTGTGGCATCAATCGGCCGTTAAATGAAGTTTAAGTTAAATTTTGATGTTAAATCTTTAATTTTATTTTCAAAAAAATTCGCTGATTCCAAAAACTGAGGATGTTGACGTTTGTGAATGCAAAAAAAGCAATATATTGCTATTTGTCAAATAATTCTATTGAGTATTTTCATAATTGCTCTAACGCTCTTTTCAGTACCAGCACCAGGCGATCACTTTATGAAAATTTTTACCTTTTACCTTTGCACATACTTGTTATAGGTAGCTTATACCTACCCATTGTTTTTGTAAGAAAGTTATTTTTGTAGACATCATTATGATTTTCCTTAAACAAATGTGAGCCCACCCAAAAAAACCATCAGCTCACCCATACGTTTGATCTTGGCTACGGCCGTGTATGATGACTGCTCTTTGATCAATGATGATGATATTCTAAATCGCATTCCAGGCGATGAGAGAATTTATTATAGTTTTGACAAAATTAGATCTGATAATGGTTCGAATAATCTCAATGATTATCCAGTTGAATTTTTAAATTCATTTGAATGAAAGTGGTATAGCAGAGAATAAATTGAAGCCAGAAAATGAGTTCCATTGATATGCTCATTCGTAATTTGAATATACTTCAAGGCCTTTAGTCAATGGTTCAAGAATGAGAGTGAAGTTTTTGCATCGTAAAAGTATTGGCAGTGAAGTATTAATAGGAACCGCAAAAAATAAAAGAATTTTGATTCAAGGATAAATATGATATTTTCTGGGACGATTCTTCCATTCAAATTTCGGAGGACTCAATATTTTACAAAAACGGTGTTTGCAATGACTATAAATAGATCACAAGGGAAAACTTTCGATAAAATTGGTGTGTTACTGAGAAGTCCAGTATTTTCACATGGACAATCTTATGTTGCTGCAAGCAGAGCTCGGTCCTTTGATAGTTTAAGGTTTTATGTATGTATGTAATGAAAAAGGGCAAGGAAATTTACTTAATCATAAAAGGGTGTTTACAAAGAATATAGTTTATAGGGAAATTGTGAATCGAAATTGATTTACATAAGTTAAATGTCAGAATTAATTATTAATTGCGATTTGTTTTGATAAAAATATTTGAAATTTTGAATTTATAGTATACTGCAAGCATTTTTTGATAAAGAAATAGGTATTAAGTTATCAGAAAAAAATCATTTCACTTTAAAAAATAATAATTTTATAAGATGTAGAATGATTTATCAAATACTGTGTAAACGTTCAATTGAACTTACATAATTAACCCACAAATTAAAAACAATTGTTCTTAATTTATTAAACTGTAATAGATAAATATCATTTTTTTATTTAAATGATTTAATTATTATGTGTCAGTTTCATTTTAACTGAAAAATAATTAAAAAAAAATATATGTTATGAATGGAAAATAAATTTTAAATTAATGTACACATATTATGCTTCAAAAAATCTTTCGGTACATTTTTCTTTGTAAAAACTCAACGGAACTGCAAGGATTTGGGAAACTTTTGTCTTACAGATGTGCATAATCTAAAAATAATATGTGTTTGCATCTGTTTTTTTTATTTTTTTTAGTTTGTTGCTGTTAACATTGAGTCAAAAAATTATTATTTTTATACAAAACTTTCACGAATGCTATTAAACATGAACCTAGAGAAACAAGAGAAACCAAAGCCAACGTTTCACTCAAATTATATCGTTATTATTATTTATTGCTTTTTTCTTTTCTTGAGTGTATTTTTTAGGTTTTTGCTGGCCGAAGTTCGGCCACTGGGCGATACTAGTAAACGTTAATATGTATACAATTTTTATTGTGTAAGCATAAAATTCTAATTTAAAGCTTATCTGCTTTGGGTCAGTTGTTTAAACTGATATTAATATTTTTAATTGATCATCAGCCCTATCACGAATTCCATGGTAATCACAAAGGCTGAGTTTATTGAAGTACCTCATCCGGAATTCTCTTAAAACCGGGCATACTGCAATAAAGTGATATGTATCCTCGTGTTCTTTCATATTGCAGAGACTACATTGTAAGGGCAGATCTGGACGATGTCATATAATATAGATCAGGCAATTCACCGCTCTCGTCTTAAAAATAATGTTTATTTTATCCACTGGGGTTGTATTCAGTGGATACGTTTTGTTCTGCAGATTGAAATTCAAACGGCTATAGTAGCTCCTAAACTCTGACGAACTGGCTTCAGCTGCGAATCTTTCATAGAGAACACTTCCAAACTTTTCCAATATCGCATTAAACTTACTTTTTAATAGAGACGTCTGCTCGTTTGGTACTATGACTAAATCAATGCCACATGTTGCGGCAAGATTCTTCCACTCAACTATCATAGCTCCTCTTGTTTGAACTGCCACAGTTAAAACTAATTTTGATATCCTCTTTTCCTCCATATCCATAATTTTGATGATATAGTTTAAATGCATTTGAAGTGTATCAATAATCATTGGCGGTGCCCCTGTCTCCAGATAGAACATATAGTTGGGTGTACTCCTTGGCAGTCGAAAAACCCTTTTAATAAAACATCGTAGACATTTTTCCACGGCGATATCCCCAAATTTGAGCACCATAGAGAAGAACTGGAACTGCTGTTGATGTGGAGCGGAATATCTTTTGCTTTGCGCTGTGCTGAATGTATTTGCTCTTTATACACCGTTCCCATACCGAAGAGATCGCTCGTTTTGCCTCCGCTAATTTCCAATCTAGGTGCTTATTCATGTTCAGATTCGACATTATTAAAACTCCCAGGTATTTGTACTCCCGTACGATTTCAATTGTTCTCGCATAATAAATTCGGAACGAACCATATTTTATAGATCCCACATCCTAGCATTTTTGGTTCGATCTTGAAAATTAATTTTGTTTTAATCGAATCAAAAATAACATTCCCTTTTGATTTTTTCACGAGTGAACGAATGAAATTAAATTTTTCTATGAACCTTGCTTTTTCTACAAAACCTTCCAAAAAAATGTCTGTGTGCTTAAATAAGTTCGGTCTACTATTAAATATAAAATAGTTTTACGCTAGATAACTATTAACAGTTCATTATTGACTGAAACATTTAAAAGAAATTATTTATAAAAACTTATAAACAGTTCTATTTATATTGCATATTAAAATTAAAAAAAAAAATTTTTTGAATACCCATTTTTTTCGAAAATTCGATATCTCAAAATTGGTTTGGTGTCTGCCCCCCCTTGGACAAAGTCCTGCGGGCGCCTATGCATCGCGCTCCAACTTTATCGCAGTTTGATCTAGGTTACTGTATGTGGATAGAAGAAAGAGATTAATCTGTTTTCTAGCTACAATACATGTTCTATAATTACTGTTGGTACCTGTGTTAGAGGATTAAAACAGTGTAAGTCCTTTTTAGTGGAGCCCCCTAATTCTGCCGCCTGATGTCCAGGGTTCTTGAATTAGGGCAATGTCTATCTGTCTACTCTCCATGAGGTAGACCAGGTTGGCGCTGGCAGCTTTACTATGATGAAGATTGATTTGTAAAAATTTCATGATAAGTTATTAACTACCACCTCCTTATTTACCTGTTTTTTCTTTTTGGCTATGAACCTAAGCTTGCATCGGTTTGTACCAACGCGCACTTTGTAGCCAATTTTCCGCAGAAGTGGCATCGATTTGTGGCTTATAGACACACAATCACTTCGGTGGTCGGTGCCATCTTTGGTTGGTTCGTTAACCTGAACAACCTCCCAATTCTGGCTGAGTTGTTCGGTGTTCAGGGACTTGAGGTTCCGCTCTATCCGGTCTCTTGGTATCACGGGTCCCTTAAGTTTCAGCACTGCCTTTGGCCTGCTCAGTTCGCTGATTTTCTTCTTACTAATTAGCTGAAGGTCAGCGTTCGGCCAAGGAGCTTCGGTCTTCTGGTTGGGTGAGAGCCAGGCGGAGGCAAGAGGCCGTCCTTTCCTTTCTTCACCTTTCCTTGAGCAGTCCTCAAGTTCGGCTCGTCCTGAGTGTGTCAGTATTTACCGTCCGTGACGGATTTTCGTCTAGCCTAGCTTGGTTGGGCATACTCGCAGTTGGGTGAGAGCCAGGCGGAGGCAAGAGGCCATCCTTTCCTTTCTTCACCTTTCCTTGAATAGTCCTCAAGTTTGGTTCGTCCTGAGTCTGTCCGTACTCGTATTAACCGTCCGTGACGGATTGTCGTCTAGCCTAGCTTGGTTGGACATACTCGCAGTTGGGTGAGAGCCAGGCGGAGGCAAGAGACCATCCTTTCCTTTCTTCACCTTTCCTTGAATAGTCCTCAAGTTCGATTCGTCCTGAGTCTGTCCGTACTCGTATTAACCGTCCGTGACGGACTGTCGTCTAGCCTAGCTTGGTTGGATATACTCGCAGTTGGGTGAGAGCCAGGCGGAGGCAAGAGGCCGTCCTTTCCTTTCTTCACCTTTCCTTGAGCAGTCCTCAAGTTCGGCTCGTCCTGAGTCTGTCCGTACTCGTGTTAACTGTCTTCAAGCTGATCTAAGAAATTCACAGCTGGCCAGCTGAAAACCTAAACGTAAGCCTCCCCACCACTACAAGGTGAAAACCCATCGAGGAGGACTTTCTCTGGTTGATCCTTGACATTTATGATTTGACAAACGAGTAGAGGTGAGGGATGCTTATAAACTTTAAATTATGGGCTTTAAATTGTTTTTCATAATAAAATATGCATAAATCTGAACAAGAAGTGATTACAAAGTGTTTTTGATTATTATTTCTGTCTATTGTCCATAAAATGAACCTCAAATTTTTCGAACGTCCCGAAGGTACGTACCTGTCAAAAAGGCGAAACTAACGAGAAAGCTTATCATCTAATCAGTCTCAAATACTCTTGACCTTGACTTCTGAGCCTGATTAAACGATTAATATGATGACATATTTCACAAAATGATGAGTGTCCATATAGTTATTTTATTTTCTGTTCTGATCTGGTCACTGAACAAACCTTTGAGCAAAATTTTTAACTAATATGACAGGCTTTGTGTGTAAATTGCCTATTAACACATACTAGGTACTCAAAAATATGCCCAGATGTTTCATTCAAAAGTAAAGTTCTGGATTTTAAGATCAAATCTTTTAGATTTCAATGAAAAAAAACGACATAAGTGGATCATTAAATTTGTCAGAATTTTTAGTAATAGTCTTGTATATTTGTGTATGTGATTATATTTATTTTTTACAAAATGGAATACTAATAAACTACAAATAAAGACACAATTTGTGATTTTGTCTTTGTTAATATCTCATAGATTACAATTTAAAACGATTTGAATCTTTTAAGTTCCCCTGGAAATAACTTCGAACCAGTTTCGAAATATTTTGAGAATTATTAAATTTATACAATTAATCTTAGCCTTAAGATTAATCACGAAGAAAGAGATCGAAGTAACCTAAACAGAATTCAAAGAAATTTAAGGGATTGTTCAAATCTATTTGAACTACCACAGACGTTGTAAGTACAGGTTTACATTATTTAAAAAGTAGATAGTTTTTTCAACTAAAAACTATTTTTGCTACAGATTCAAGAAACATTAAACTGTGTTAATAAACCAGGGCACTCATTCCGTAGATTGATTATCACCCGTCGATAACATGTTTACGTTAGACCATCGATTCCCAAACTGCGTTCCGCGGAACCCATTGCGTAAAACATTGCGCCAAGCCTTATGAAAGTGGTAAAAAATCTCGCAAACCAAAACTCCGAATTTTTTTAATCTCGCAAGATTAGATCTCGCAAATCCTGTTATTGTTTTATGATCCCACAGTAAAAAATCTCGCTTTCAAAAATCTCTCATTTATAATACACATCAAAATCTCGCAAACTAAAATTTCGCACATTCAGATCTCACAGTAAGTTCCCAGTAATGCACTGAAAATAAAAATCCTGAGAATAAAAATAGAAACTAGAAAACAAAGTACTTTTTATCTAAATTTTTCTGTTTCCAAAAATAATTTTAACAATTAAAAAATGTGCTGCAAAATTCTAATTTTTAAGATTTTACTGTGTGGTATTTTGTAATTCTGGAGTTGTTAAAAGCAAGATTTTTATTTTTTTTTTCCAGGGAAAAATCACTAATTTTCCTTCGGAAAAAATTGGCGATACCTAAATTTTTCCTTTTTCCTTTTCCTTTTTTCGAAAATTGTTTATAATTTGAGAGCATCACACGGAGAAAAAAATCCGAGAGAGAATTTATTTGCGATAAGGCTGAATGAAAATTGTGATACTTACACTATGGTACAAAAATGTCTCTCTTTTCAATCTGAAACAATAAGTATTTAGATCTAAATCCAAAATAAGAGCAAGTAGCCATACATCATATAATTCAGTTTTAAAGGTTTTTATGAACTTTAGTCCAAATATGCGTTTCGCCCAGGCAAGACAGTTGGGCTCATCAGTTAGATGCTGTCGTTACTCTTCTAAGACGCAATTTTGTTGTCGATGATTATCAACACTAATAAAACTTGCAGCACAAAAACACTGCAAATTATATTCTTCTAGGAGAATTTGGTTAAATTCATGCACCTAGAAATGAATAGAGAGCCCGTGGTCTGGCTAGTGTACGAATATAAAGAAGAAAAAACACAAACAATAAGAAATTATTACCTACATTAATTACATTAGGAGTTTGAGACAAAACTTTGATTTGCTTGTGTGTAATTTGGAATCATTTGTTTACTTGCCAGATCTTATATTTGTAAGTGAGATATGGATTTTTGCCAGTGAAAGTGATGATTATTCTATAACTGGCTATAATTTTTGTTGTTCTACAAATGAATCTTATTCGGCCGATGGTGTTGGTGTATTTATTCGTGACAATATAGAATTTGAGGCTACCTGCCTTAGTTGGTCAAGCGCTGATGTATTGAAATTAAACATTAAATTATATGATAACATCTTTAACTTTGTATATATAGACTTCAATCTGTAAGTAGTCTTTTGTTCTTGGAAGAGTTAGGAAATTATTTATTTGCTGAAAAGGCTGAGAATTTAGTTATTTTAGGTGATATCAATATTGATATCTTGGTTTCAAACTCTATTTCTGATTCCTATTTTGCCTTATTGGCTCAATACGGTCTTACTTCTTTCATAAACGATATAACTCGTCCTAATTCTGGCACTTGTTTAGATCATGTTTTAATTCGACTTAAAAATAATTCCCTAAATCAGTGTTATGGTTTCAATTTTGATCTTAATATAACAGATCACTGTATGACTGGAACTTTGCTGGGCGATGTATCTACCAAGAGATATAGTACAAGCTCCCTTAATACTTCTTACAAGAAAATAAGATTAGATCTCCTTAACAATGCCCTCCGGTTTGAGTCCTGGGAGTCTGTTTTCTATGAAGAAAATGCGTCTTTAGCCTACGACTTGCTTATAATGCGCCTGCAAGACCATATAGAATGTTGTTGTCGTGTAGTTATTCAAAGAAAATCAAATGTCAGACTTAAACCCTGGGTAAGCAATTACCTTATGAAAAAAATAAAACTTAGAAATAAGTTGCGATCAAAATGTTTTAAGCGTCCATTAAATTCTACATTAAAAAATCGATTTATAAAATTGAGTAAAGAAGTTAATAAGGAAATTAAAACACGTCGTTAGCGATATTATTTTAATAATGTTCACAAATCGATTGGCAACCCTAGAAAAGAATGGAAGGTGATTAATAGCATCATTAATTCTTCAAACTCAACAGTTCCGATTCCAATCGTTTTAAATGATGGGGGTGTTGATTTGATAGATCCTAAAATGATTGCAAACATATTTAACAACTTTTTTTGTTCGATTGGAAGCATGTCTTTTCCTTGTGCTAATAATACTTTTTGTGATCAATGCGATTTATTTGCCTTAAATGAAAGCACTTCTTACTGTAGGAGCTTTGTTTTTGACCAAATAACTGGCCTAGAAATCTTAAAGATTATAAACACACTAGACAACTCTAATTCATGTGGTGAAGATGGCATATCTAATATAACTCTTAAAAAGATAGCTCTAAATGTTGTTGATGTTTTATCTTATGTTTTCAATTTAAGTGTAACCACTGGCAACTTTCCAGACAGATTAAAGGTTGCCCATGTAATTCCTTTATATAAAAAGGGTAGCAGAAAGGAAAAAAATAACTATAGACCTATTTCTTTATTATCTTCAATCTCTAAGGTTTTCGAAAAAGCAATGAAGAGTCGTATGCTGCATTACTTTAAAACAATAAGTTTTTTCAGTCCTGATCAATTTGGTTTTAGGGATGGCATGTCAACTGAAGATGCAGTCATGGCTTTTTGCTCATTAATCAACAAAGGTCTAGATGACAAAAAATCATGCGCTGGTCTCTTTGTAGATATAACGAAGGCTTTTGACATGGTGAACCACAATGTTCTTTTGGACAAATTGTTTAATGCGGGATTTCGTGGCTTCATCTTAAGTTGGTTTACATCATATCTAAAAAATAGATTGCAACAGGTAAAAATTGGTGAAAATTTGAGTGCGAGAAACTTTCTTAACCTAGGTGTTCCCCAAGGATCAGTCCTTGGACCTATTTTATTTCTTGTTTATATAAACTCTCTTTTTTATCAAAGTTTTTCCGGTAAAGTGCAAGCTTTTGCTGATGATTTGGGTATTGCATATGTTTCAGATAACCCTTTGAATTTAATTGCAGATATTAACAATGATGTAAATATTTTACGTAAATGGTTTGCCTGTCATAAGCTAACTGTCAGTAATAAAACCAAACTTATGTACTTTAGTTTGAGTTCCCATGTATATCCTGATCTGGATGTTATTTTGCATGTTCCTAATTGTGAACGACATTGTGACCTTCTTACTTGTATATGCGATCCTGCAAGCTCAAAAGTTTGGTTTAATTCTGACTATACTTGCAATGCGTCTTGCTTTAAGATTGATGTAGTTAATCAATTTAGATACCTCGGTATCCTTTTTGATCAAAACATGACCTGGTCTTATCACATTTTGAAACTGAAACAGTATCTTCAGTCGTCTCTTCGTGCCATGTACCACCTAGAAAAATTTTTAGATGGTAAAACTTTGCGAATGGTTTATTTTGGAATTTTTCACTCTAAATTAGAGTATGGGTTAAGTTGTTGGGGTAGTGCGTACCATTCAAAAATACAGCCTCTTTCTGTCTTGCAAAAGTACGTTATAAGAAAAATTTGTAGGAGCAACCGCTATGCTCACACATTTGAACTGTTCAAAAAATTACAAATTCTGCCAATAAAACACCTTTTCTATTTTAAAGTATTAAAACTTTTCTTTTTGAGAAGTGGTTATTTACAAAGCCCAATCTATGATTTTCAGAATCTACGTAGTGTCTCTAGTTCTGTCGTTTGTATTCCTTCTTATCGAACTACTCACTTTAGGAATTCTTTTTCTGTTGTCGCATTTAGGTTATTCAACAAGCTTCCTGCCGATATACGATCCATCAGATCGTTGCCCATTTTCTTAAGAAAAGTAAAAGTTTGGCTTTTTGAATTTAGTCACGAACAAATTAAAGTTTTGCTGCCATTAATTATTTAACTGTTTATCTATAACGTCTGCAACTACTTATTTAATAATACAGCATCATCATTGATATTTTTCTTTCTGTATAATAGTTTTTGATTTTGTTAATAGTTCATTATATCTTCTTGTCTTGATTTTTTGAAATTGATTAATCGATTTATGTATATAATTTCTTTGAAGTACAAAAAAATATTTATATACCTATAAAAGAATATTAGAGTCTAAGTCATTAAAAATGTATAAGCTCGCCCACTTAATACTTAATTATTTTTTTCACTGAAGTTTTTAATTCTCATTGATGTGACATTTAACTCTGTTTTTTTTTCAAAACAAAAAATGTCACTAATTTATTTAATTTTGTAGTCATTATTTCTAGCTATAAATATAAATAATTATTGTAAATTTTTTTTAAATAATTGAATAAAGATTATACAATACAATACAATACAATACAAAATTGTTTTTTTTTTTTTTTTTTTTTTTGTGGACTTTATTGAAATTAATTCAGTTTTAAAGGTTTTTATGACCTTTAGTCCAAATACGCGTTTCGCCCAGGCAAGACAGTTGGGCTCATCAGTTAGATGCTGTCGTTACCCTTCTAAGACGCAATTTTTTTGTCGATGATTATCAACACTAATAAAACTTGCAGCACAAAAACACTGCAAATTATATTCTTCTAGGAGAATTTGGTTAAATTCATGCACCTAGAAAAAATAATTTCTTATTGTTTGTGTTTTTTCTTCTTCATATTCATACATCATATATTTATAAAAACTTTATTATTATTTTTTACGAAATTTAACATAAATATTTCTTAAACTTAATTTATTATTAGGGTCGAAAAGGGACTTTGCCCTCATTAAAAAAATAGTTTGTGAGAGTTTTTCTCATCTGCGCTGCTCCGTCAGCTCGGTTGTTTGATCCAAGCCTGACAACAGAATCCAAACTTATGCTTTCTTGCCGCCATCCGCCATTAATACGCTCTCCAAATGAGTCATAGGTATCGCAATAAGAATCTGGGCAGTATGTTTTTGAGCTATAAAGCGTATCAGTAATTTTTAAAAAATTATGCAAAACAGTGCAAGCTAGTACACATTCATTTGTGCTTTTAGGATGAAACTCAATAGCTTTACCCAAAATTCGCAAACGCGGTGCCAAAATCCCAAAAGTATTTTCTATTATTCTACGTGCCCTCGACTGCCTGTAGTTGAAAACTTCCTCTGGTTTATTAAGGAGAGTTCCTGGATAAGGCCTCATTAGATTAATCCGCAAAGGGAAAGCATGTCACCAACAAAATAAAATGGAACTTCCTTGTCTGAATTTGGAAGCTTTTGTTTTGGAGGAAGACAAATATCACTATTCAATATTTTCTTTCCAATCGAACTGTTTCGGAATATTCCAGCATCGCTTTGGCTACCGTAGGCGACAACATCGACGGCAGTAAATGTATAATTGGCGTCACGTATCGCCAGCCACACGATGCTGAAAAATCCTTTATAGTTAATATACTCAGATCCTGAGTTTGGTGGGCACTTTATTTCAATGTGCTTCCCGTCTATACTGCCAACACAGTGAGGTATATTCCATCGATCGTTAAACTCGGAACTAATATGTCTCCCTCTCCAGTCAGATGGATTCAGTTCCGACATGTAGATGGGTGACAGCACTTCCCAGAACACTTGGCAGGTATAAATTATTATTTCACGCACTATTGGGCACGTTCCGCTGGTTATTCTCAGTAATCCGGATAGCTTTGTGTTGTTGTAATCCCTTGTTAAAAAACAGCTGATAACAGCTGACGCAACAACAACTCAAGTTATCTCAAATTTTTGGGATAACTAGATAGCATAGCGAATAAACATTGGAACGCGAGGATTGACACTCCCATTCCAAAGGACCAGGCCAAGTAGTTTGGCGTTACTCCTTGTGATAGATATCTGATAAAAAGCAATAATTTAGCAGGTATAATTCAGAACACTACACTTTTTTGATCACTTACGTCAGTGTTAACACCATTCTGCACTTTGGACTTATTGGTTTCCGGATAGAAGATGGTCAACCTGCTTTTATCAAAAGATAATAGTAAGTCGTTCTGCATTCTGTTCATTCTCTTTGATTTGAAAAACAAATCGGAATCCTGTTCTTTAGTAAATTTGTCTCAAAATACTCATTCGTGTTTCTCTCCTAGTACAAAGGCCGGACCCACCATCTTTGTTTACTTTTTTTTTCTTCAACATATTTAATGTAGAAATAACACATATGAAGGAAATTTAAAATCAGCAAAATATCTTCCATTTCGTAACAATCCATTTTTATTTTGGTTTTTATTTTTATTTTCGATACTTCTTGTTGCTGCAAAATTCGCAAAAGATTCACAGCTGACTTAAAATGACATCAAATGTCAGAAAGCTGTGAAGCGCATTGTGGGCGCATAAAAAAAGTCACGTAAGACATTTTCTGACAGCTATTCCAACTGAAGCTGCAGCTGCAGTTGCAGCACTCTATTTTTATTTATTTATTTATTTCATCAATTGATCAAAGATCTGCTGATTACAAAAATTAGCTAATTAATATCTACCTCATATACAAGTACAGGCACTTGTGTTCTTAAAAATACATAATGATATCACATAAAACTTTATTATAATTTATTTTTAAAGCATTTATAAGTAAATTATTTACATACATAATTGCAAACATTTCTTTTTTAATAAGTCTCTTTTCATATAAAGGTCGATTTCATCGCATACCATATTTACAAGTCTTAGAGAACGCGTAATTGGTTCATTCAACCCATAGTTAGTTCTATGAGGAGGAATATAAAAAAGCTCATTTCTATTTCGTAAGACACGGGTTGGGGCATAGAAAGGCATTAATGACAGCAATTCAGAACAAGATACGCGATTATCCAAAATATCTTTAATAAATAAGATGCATTGAACTTGCCTTCGACATTCAAGCGGTTTTAAATCGATAAGAGAACATCTTGCTTTATATTCGGGTAATGTTACATTCCAGTTAAGCTTTCTCAACGCATACCTGGTGAATCTTTTTTGAATTCTTTCTATTCTTAATATATTATTGTCATAGAAAGGGGACCAAACAACACAGCAGTATTCCAGAATAGGTAAAACTAAAGCCATAAATAAGGCCTTCAATGTATATGAATCTTTAAAGTCAATTGAGTTGCGTATTAAGAAACCTAGCATAGAGTTACCTTTGGAGACAACATAGTCCACATGCGATCGAAAATCAAACTTTTGATCAAAATGCACACCAAGGTCCTTGATGGTATTGACTCTTTGTAGGTTATCATTACAGAAATTATAATCATAAATAATGAGAGATGATGATCTCGATGCACTAAATATTTTGCACTTAGAGAAGTTCAGTTTAAGGTGATTGTAATTACACCAATCAAGAAAATTATTAATATCTACCTGCAGAAGTGCACAATCCAATGGTGAAGATGTTGCCAGAAAAAGTTTCACATCGTCGGCATACATTAAACACTTACAGTACTTCAATACTGAGGGCAAATCATTTGTAAATAAAATGAAAAGGAGTGGCCCCAAATGACTTCCTTGTGGAAGACCCGATATGACGTCTATATGTATAGAAGAGCAATCATCTATTTTAACGACTTGCTTTCTATTAGATAAATAGGAATTTAACCATTTTATAAAAGCTATGTTCAGACCTAATCTTTTTAGCTTTTGCAAGAGGAGACCATGGTGTACGCGATCAAACGCCTTGACAAAGTCGGTGTATAAGACATCAACTTGTTTCCCATTTTCTAATGAGTTCATACAAAAGTTATTAAAGAGGCTTAAGTTTGTACAAGTTGATTTACCCTTTACAAACCCATGTTGGTAAGGGGACACAAATTCCTTAACCGAAATAATAAAGACGATCAGTTACTACCTTTTCGAAAAGCTTGGGAATAGCTGAAAGCTTTGAAATGGGCCTATAGTTGCTCACTAAGTGCTTAAGTCCGTTTTTATAAATTGGATCTATAAAGGATATCTTCCATTCCTCAAGAAAAATGCCTGTTGACAGAGATTTGTTAAAGATAGTTGTCAAAACACAACAAAGAGAAGAAGAACATTTTGATAACAGGATAGGAGGGATTGAGTCAAAGCCAGCCTTTTTAGTAGTATCAAGGTCATTTAAACTTTTGAAAATTTCTTGATCTGTTAATTTAGTTAACGAAAAATCTATTTGAGGAATAGTTTCCGGGTATAGCTCATCAATATCTTCAATTATATCACTATTATATGATGTTTTAAAATAATGCGCAAAGAGATCACAAGAGGATTTAATATCGTTTGATTTATTGTTTTCATACTCCATACATTGTGGAAAAGATGAACCTTTCCTTTTAGAATTCAGAAATACCCAAAAGGATTTAGAGTTATTTTTTATATTGGATTCGGTGTTATGCAAATAATGTCTATACAAAAACTTATTAAGGAAGTCAAATTCTTTCCTTAATTGAAAAAACCTTTCACGATCTTCAGAGAGTTTTGTTAGTTTGAAACGCTTGAATGCCTTATTTTTGGCATTTTCTAGATTCTTTATTCTAGGGTTAAACCATGGAAGCTTAAAAGTTTTTTTCCTTCTTAAGGTAGGAACAAAAAGTTCTATACCTTCAAACAATATGTGTTTAAATTGAGTAAACATATCTTGTAATGATTTGCCATCGATAAAACTCTCCCAATTTACATTATTATAAAAACTATTAAGTCCAATGAAATCAGCCTTAGCAAAATTATATAATTTTTGGTTTTTGATCAAATTTTTTGCATAATCATAGTATTCAAAAGATATACATACGGCCTTATGATGAATGGAATTGTTTATCAAAGGAAAATCAGACATTACCAGAGAGTATTTTAAATCATTGCTGATAAATACTAGATCTAATATTCTCCCTAAACTGTTCTTTACATTATTAATTTGAAAAAGACCCATAGCAGATTCTGTTCAGCCAGTTACCCTCCGTATACGCCAGCGTTCATCTCCTATACACATTTGTTCACTTCATTTTAGTAAAACCACAATTTATCCAAAACGACCCTATAAACATTTTCAATGTTAATACTTTTTGATAATTAAGACTAATTTTAAAGGGTGGTCGTTTTAGATAATTGAGTTTTTCACAATGCTCATCTTCAAAATTCAAGAAAAAATACTTTTTGATAAGTTAGAGTAATGTTAAAGGGTGATCATTGTTGCGTACTCCTAGCAACGGCATGGATGTCAACAGTCGACGTTACCCGAATGGAGCGTACCGGAGGAATATACCTGAAACGAAAAGGGAACAATTTGTAAGAATATATATTAGTAAAGAGAAAAAAACACGAAGAATCTAAAACAAAATACCGAACGAAACAAAAAAAGGCGATAGAGTTTGAGTTATAATAATGGCGTACTTTTGTACGCAGAGGTAAACAAATAATTTGATTTGAGTTTATGTGAGGATATTCCGATATTGACGAAATGAAGAAAGTTTGACAGCAGGAAGAAATGTGAAAATATCTTAAAGAACAACACACTTCCAATTTCTGGAAGTGTTGATTAGGTAGAACGAAATGGAACTGGAGAGTGGAATTTAGGAATCTGAAGAGTGTCAGTGACAGAAATGGGTTTTAAGAAACTGACAGATGCCCAAAGATAAAATAATTAGCGGTTTTAGACTTCAGAGGTATCTGAGTGCTCCGCATTTGTAAAAATATAAACGCAATTCCTCACCTTTTGCTGTCATAAAACCGCGACTAAACATTTGTTTGATTAGCTTGCTCGATGATGTTGGCTGACCGCAGTAAATTTAATAAGAAAACAAGTATAAATATGTAGTCCTTTTGACATCTATGTGATAGATCCAGTCTATCTGTCCTTCGTCTGTTCTATCAAAGTGACACAGGGTAATAACTCGGTGATCTGAGGGATAACCTGGCTGAGGATGAATAAAAGGCACTTGTTTCTTTGCTCAAAATTACTTAAGGGATAGTTGTAAAAGTTGGCGACCTGGTTTTCCTACACATAAATCCTCTTTGATCTACGATAATTTCAGTTCAATTGCCAAATTATAGTTTGTATTGAAAAATACCGAATTCACCTCACGGGAATAGTCCTACCGTGTAAATTTGATGCCTGGAACTGGAACCCTGAAAAGTTAACTCGGTTGCGCCACCCTGTGGCTTGGAAAGCTGCTGTCAAAAAAAAGAGGGGAAGTTTATAATATGAAAATACAAATAGAGGATAACGGGTGAAGAACTGGATAAGTACGATTGAGAGTAGGACAAAAGAAAAAAAAACAGTGTGTGGTGTGATCTGACGGGATCTTTAAAATTCTCAGCCGATTTTACTGTTTTAAAAATCACCCTAAACTTCGAACTAATTAAAGTCAACTCCAATCCAATCAGTTGAAAATAATCCGTGTGCTGCATCGTCACGTCTGGCGATTGAGTTGTGCTTTTTTGTTTAAACGGTTGGAGCGAAATAGGGTGGTTCCACCAGCCCAATAAATATATACAAAAAAAAAAGAGAAAAGAATTATTTAGCCCCAACGAACCAAAACGAAGGTAAAATAACTCATATTTCAAATAGTGCGGTTGGATGATTTTTTTTTATGTTAATTAATCTAGTGTTATGAACTAATTATCGGCATCGTAACCAAAAGAAGGATTTTTCAACTTTAAGAAGATAAAAGATTATACAAATTAAAAAAAAGGAGTGCGGAGTGAAGAAAAAAGTATTTAAAAAAAAGAAGAAAAAAAAGTAATGATAGGAAGGGTATTGGTTTGTACTAATTTAGTGATTTTGCCTTATTACAATAGGTGTTTTTGGCGGTCATAAACTCAATACTCGAAAAGTTGTGGCCGCCCACCCTTAATTTTTGGTGAGTCCATTTTCACCTGGTTCTCCCCCAGAGGCTCGTTTGGGAAGACTGACCTCATCCCTTTTGGGGGCCTTGGACGACCACCGGCTATTTCTTCCTACCTACATAAGGCGACATAGTGAGCTGAAGGAAAAGAAAAGTTGCGGTTCCCGAAAACAACAGAAAAAAAAATTGCAAAAGTGAAAAGTATCCGGAGGTCACGTGAGTCGTTAAAAGAAAAAAAAAGAAGATATTTTTTTAATTTGTATTAAACTTAATTACCATTTTAATAGTTAAAATCATTATAAGATTAACTTAAACTAATCAACGCCTAGCAAGAATAAGTTAAATAAATTTAAAACTTAAAACAAGTAATGACATCTATTCAAGAACCTAATTAAAAATTCGTAAACTATTAGAACTACCTATCTACTTACACAGACCTAAGCTGTTAAAAAAAAAGAAAAAAAAAAGGAACTTCTTAAACATATTTAACTATTATGAAAACACAAAAAAAAGAGAAAGATAATATATTGAAAACTGCTAAACATCTACTTAAAGTCATTCAAAATTAAATTACTTAAAAATATTCCAAACTAATCGATAGGAACTCTGTTTAAAAATTCTTAAAACTATTCAAAATAGCTACCCGACAATATTAAAATTAATTAAAGCTAAGAAAGAAAAACCTGTAAAGCAATATTATAAACAAAAAAAAAATACTGAAAGCCTCTTAAATACCTACTTAAAGCTATTAAAAAAAAAACGCAAAAATAAGGAAAAGAACTTACTTAAAAATATTTAGAGCCAGTCCAAAATCTGTTAAAAAAGAAAAAAAATAATTAACAATTCTCAAAACCTTTTTAAAATACCAACTTAAAAATACTTAAAGCTCTTAAAAAAAAATTAAGGGGAAACTACTCAAAAATAAAATAAATTTTGAAAGCTATTGAAGCCCCCAACTGTAAGATTCCGAAAGCTACATATTTGGAAAGTTTTTTTTTTAAACGAAAAACTTTTTGTTATCCTACCCTTCTGGTTTTTTTTTGGCTAAAAAGAATATATATGTACTTTGTTAAAAATAAATGTAAACGTCCTTTTTTGTGTCCCCTCTTTGGTAATTACTTAACGCCGTTTCTTTTCGGTTATTGCCTATGTACCTAAATTGGTTTTGCATCGCAAATCTGAACCAACCATAAGAGAGCTCTTTTAGGTAAAAGGGATTTGGGTTCGCGGAATGTGTCAAGTGTTGTATTCTTAATTTTTTTTAGATATTTAATTTTTTTTTGGTTGAGGGATTATTGTCACCAAGAATTTATACTTTAAATTATCCTTAAATAAAATGTCTCATGTAATTATTCGATTGGAAAGAATCCCATTTTTTTCTTTGTTTCCCTAAAGCGAAACATGATTTCTTAAGATGAAAATTTTCAGGGGTGCCGACGGAGAGCTAAGTAAAGTGGTGTAAGTGGAGTGATAATACCGGTATTAGACCGTTTTTGGGGAAGTTCAAAATAGGCTGCAGAACTTCCAGGTTGGGTGGGATTAGGCCAAGCTGCAACAACATCAGCAGCTCCCTTAGTGTGGGTGAACCGTCCGTCCGCTTTTTCATCCATTGTGGTTTTTCTAGGCCTGATATGTGTTTTGTTGGGAGGTGAGGCCTAGTTTCGGGGACAAGATCCTCCCCCATTCCGGCGAGCTAAGCCGTGCCTCGCAAGCAGGCCGCGTTCCCGAACTAGGCATTCCATTCCGTTTCCTTTCCTATCCCTTTCCTTCCTGAATCCTTATTCCTACCTAAGGCCCCTACCTACCATCCTCCTACCATCCTTTTGCCTCGCAACATCATTTAAGATAATTGAGTTTTTCACAATGGTCATCTTTCATAATTCAAAAATTTAAAAAAATAAAAAGGAAATATACAAGAAACAACAATCGAAAAAAATTCAAAAATCAAAAAAAAAAAAAATATTTCTAAAGGTGGTCAAAAAAGGTTAAAGGGTGTCATAGATGTTCAAAAAATTTAAATCAAAGGAGAATAGGACAAAACGGTCTACAAGACCAATAACGACGAGACATATGTCGTTAGAAAGGTATTTTTATGTACTACAATAGTTACTATAAGGACGCTTACTTCAAATCGCTGTGTGAAAAAAGTTATTCGCTAAATAGAATTGTGTTCTGATGCGAATAAAATATATTTAGTATGGGCAAAATTTATGAAAACTGATCTAACCAATTACGACAATGTATATGTCATTGGAAAGGTATTTGCATTACCTACAATATCTTCTATAGCAGTTCAATTCAAATGAATGTGTGAAGAAAGTAATTCGTTAACTTATGAAATATTGTGGTTCATTTTAGTGTGAAAAAAACTGTTATTTTCTAGTATGGGCCAAAAAGTGTGAGTGCAACTTCCACCAATAATAACGGGCCGTATGTCGTTGGAAAGGTTACTTTATGTACTACAATAGTCAGTGAGGAAGCTTATTTCAAATCACTGTGTGAAAAAAGTTATTTGCTAATTATTACCCATGCTGCATTGATTTTATGTGTACCAAAATTCCATAAAACAGCGAATAACTTTTTCCACACAGTGATTTTATAAAAGTTGTTAGTGTAACTATTACTGTTCATAAAAATACCTTTTCAACGATATACATCTTATTGGTATTGGTAAGACCAGTTTGTATACATTTTGTCCACACTAAAATGCACTAAAACAAAACCTAGGTTAGCGAATAACTTTTTTCACACAGTGAGTTGAAATGAGCTGCCACAGTGACTATTGTAGGGCATGAAAATACCTTTCCAACGACATACGTCTCGTTGTTATAGGTTCCTAGACCACCTACCATACATTTTTTCCGATTGTCCTTTAAAAAGTTTGTTCTAAGAGCAACAGCATGCTAGGATTTGTGAAGCGTAGGTCAAAAGAATTTAATGACCCTTACATTACCAAAGCAATATATTGTTCCTTAGTTCGCCCTCTTTTTGAGTACTGCAGCATCGTTTAGTCACCTTTATTTGATGTCGACGTTAAAAAACTAAAATCCGTCCAAAAAAAATTGCTTTTATTTGCACTGAGAAACTTTAATTGGAATCGCGAGAATTTTGTGCTGCCTCCATACGAAAGCCGTTTAAAACTAATAAATTTGTTAAGCCTTGCAAAACGCAGGATGCTTTCTGAAGCCCTCTACGTTTATGATATTTTTAATGGTAATATTGCTTCAACCACTTTATGTTCTAAAATATATGTTTAAAAAATTCTCGTTGTCTAATATTTTTATTTCCTTATTTTATTTTAATAATACTTAAATTTACTTAAATTTATATTAAAATAATGTAAATTAAATTATTAATCTATTATTTAATTTTTTCCAAATGATGTAAATCCATTTGCTTAGCCTTAAATGTTGTCTGATATTGACAAAAAATAAAACTTAACTTATAATAATTTTAGTATGAAATTTTATCTCTGTTAACAATATTGTAATGCTAATAATCCCATAGTAAAACCCTTATAAGCGGCTATGCGCGGCGGCTGCTATGTTATATTCTACTAAAATGCTTTTATAGGATCTGTTTAGTAAAATAGTTTTCATAACAAAAAGCTAATGGGAGTTGAAATAAAAACAAAATGCACACAAAACAAAAATGTCTGCGTTGTAAAAAAAAAACATACAATTTCAAAAAAAAAAAAAAAATACAATAATCAATGTAATTAATGAAATATGTATTCAATATTTTACATGGGGACAGTTAAAAGTGCCTGCGTAAAGATACTCTTGCCAAAAAAGTGAACATGTTATATGTTCTAGGGAGTGAAATTTTGTTAGAAAAATTACAATTTCCCTCAAAATTCTTAACTAACTTAACCAATTCCTTCACAAAAATAAATACTAAACTATATCCACATAAGATCCATATACTGGTCGAAAGATTAATGCTCAGGTATCGGAAAACTCGCTGATGGCCGCATCCGATCGGGCGAACTCATCAACGAGAACGAAGGTGTGCGGAAGATGATATCCTCGCTGATGTTTGTCTGAGCAATTCCCATGAATAATCTATAGAGCAAAGGTGAATTGTATGAATTCAATTTGAATCTAGACAGTGCACCTCTTTTAACGTCCCTTAATAGTCCAGTCAACGAAGGAAAAATAAATGCAATAAATCATGCTCTCTGTGTTATTATTTTATGTGGTAGGGGTGACCTCAGGTATAACATACTAAAAGTCCCCAGCCCAGGGCCGTGACCTTTAAGCAGGAGGGGGTTAAAGGTCCCCTTTTGTAATTTTTGTGAATATTTTGAAAACTAAGGGTTTAAGCGGAAAAGTGTACACTACAAAATGAAAGAAAAATAAATTTCCTACCAAACAAGTTTTATTCATATTTTTGGTAGGAGCAAGGTTAAGAAAGATACGGGCAGTAGAAAACTCAAAAATTTGAAAAACAATATTTTTGTCTAACAAAATTCATGGTTTTTGATGACTTTACTCAGAAATAACGAAATAACGGAAAAATTAACTGCTGCAAGTCTGGATATGTATAAAGCTTCTATAAAGCTTTCATCAAAAATAAATGTCTTATAGAAGTTATGACTTCGATAACTGCTTCTTTAAAGTCGTTTGAAAGTTTGATATAGAAAATTAAACGAGACTAGCGTCTTTTTTTCGGATAGACCTCTGTAAATAACATTAACGAAGAAACATGAAGCTGTCACTGTATAAGGATTGTATAGAGTAATTTAATTGAAGTTCCTGTCACTTGGTCTTCAAAAGGTTTCGGTTACAGTTTCCTGAAAGCCTTATCGAATACTTCGCAGAGACTTTTCAGATTTTATTAACGAACCATAATAGAAAATGTCAGTCTATACTAGAGAGACTCAAATCTGTCAAAGTCATTTTAGTGAAGTCATTGTTTGTGAAATTTTTTTTTGTGTTAATAATAATTTTTTTTGTGATAATAATATATCATATATGTCTATTAAAATTAAAAAGTCGGGAAAGTATTATAGATCTCTTGCGGTGAGATTCCTTAATGCTCCAGAGACCTCATCACTTAGATCTTCAAAAAAACGCAGATGAAAGACAACGACGACAAGAAAGTTCAGATTTAATAAATCTTTCATCGATTAATTAAATATCTCCAGATCCAGAAGATTTAAGTGTGTTTCATTGTTTCACTTGTTCAGTTTATATATCAGAGCGGTCAACTGAGCAAACGTATCCAAATTTTTTTGTACTTAGTATTTGACAGCAAAACTGGGGAAATTCTCTGAGCCCTCAGAAATATAAACACGACAACTATTTATAATTTTCTTTTAAATAAACATGTTTATGTTTATACACTACTTAGATATGAACCCCAGTACCAGCATGAGAGGCGAAACTTTTATGAGGGATGACACACACGAGTTCAATGATTTATGTTTTCAAGAAAGTGAAGACGAAGATGACATTTTTTAAAATCAAACTTAACCTCAGGCAATGGGCGATTGAACTTAAAATCAACTACTTATCTCTACAGATTTTAATTTCAATAATAAAAAAGCGAATTGAAAAAGAAATGTGTACATCTTGTTTCTTCGTGTGAACAGGGTAAAAATTTGTTATTAACATGGCGGCTCCACTGGACATGCGCCATGGTCAGACTATGAACATGTTTTGAGAAAAACCAATGAGTATCAAAAATTCATGTCCGTGCAGTATCATATCCATACAAATCAGTTTGCTGATTGGATTGTAGTTTGGATTTTGGACATCGTTCATGTCTAGTGGAGTCGGCATATAAGACAGCAAAATACTGATTAAGTTTTTGCATCTTCCAATTTATATCTAAGATGGCTGAGTGGGTAGAGTGATGAACTATTACGCAGGAGTTCCGTGTTTGATTCCTAGACAGGTAAGAAAAATCTTTGTGTTTTATAATTATTTCCAATTCATTAATTAACAAATAATTAAAAACAAATAATAGATTCAGGTTTAACAAAGATTAAATGCGGTAAAAACCACTCCAAAGAAATTGAAAATAAAAAGAATAATTCTTTTGTCCCCCATTTTTCTACAACCTCTGTAAGAGCTGAATTGTCGGCTTCTTATAGGTATTATAAGACCTATTTATGGAAAATGCATATTTATATTACACTTGCGCGTTTGCTTTTATAGAAACATATCTGAAGCTATCTGTCAAAATCTTAATTCCACTAAGATTTCGAATAGCGCTCGTTAAAACTTCTTATAGATCGTACAAGGACTATTATAGAATTTGAAGCTTTGAATGATCTGCGTAAGGGGCCTCCAAGAAGATTTTCCTAAATCATTTTAGAAGTTCTATAATATTTTCCTTTTTACGCTTAACGAAATTTTACAAATGTCTTAAGGAAATCAGAAAGCCTATTCAGTTAGGCCGAACCGAAGCTGAAATGTTAGTTGGGCAGGGTGTCCCGGACCTGAGTGGAAGTAACTTAGGGTGTGGTTCCTGGGTGTATTCTAAGAAAAAAAATTGTATGGGGGGAAAGTTGTATCCCCCCTCCCTGAGGCAGGTGGGGCAGGTTCTGAAACATTGACTTTAAATGCAAAAAAAAAAACATTAAAAATCAACTAAAACACATCTAATAATGTGCTATAGTTTTTTTGAGAGTTAATACTCCATTCTTGCATTTGGTTTTCAAATCAAGTTGTTAAAGCGAATAGTTTTTGAGAAATTAAGTTCCAAAGTCAAATTTAAAAAAAAATTGTGATATTTTTTTCTTAAGACGATATATTTGAAAATTTTACGTAATTAAGTGCTGTTTTTGTGTTCAATATTCAATGCCCTCATTAGTTTTTAGTCCATTACCGAAAACTAAATGTGAAAATCTTTCCTAGTTTTTGAGAAATTAAGAAAAAACAAAAGCTACTTTTCAAGAATAATCCATAATTTAACCCTTTTTTCGGGCTGTTTTGGTAAAAGTACTTTTTGTTTTTTTTTAATTTCTCAAAAACTAAGAAAGATTTATGCATTTGGTTTTCGGTAATGGTCTAAAACATAATGAGGGCATTGAATATTGAACACAAAAACAGCACTTAATTACGTACAATTTTGAAAAATATCGACTTAAGAAAAAAATATCACAATTTTTTTTTTTAAATTTGACTTTGAAACTTAATTTCTCAAAAACTATTCGCTTTAACAACTTGATTTAAAAACCAAATGCAAGAATGGAGTATTAACAAAAAAATTATAGCACATTATTAGATGTGTTTTAGTTGATTTTTAATGTTTTTTGTTTTTGCATTTAAAGTCAATGTTTCAGAACCTGCCCCACCTGCCTCAGGGAGGGGGGATACAACTTTCCCCCCATACAATTTTTTTCTTAGAATATACCCAGGAACCACACCCTAAGATACTTCCACTCTGGTCCTGGACACCCTGTATATTGGTTCATAGTCATTCCAGTGACGGCATGAGAGCAAGTGTGCTAGGAAGGTGGTTATATTTAAAAAGGCCTTATTTAATTTTTTTTGATACAGTGTTTATTTTCATATGAGAAACACTGTTTCTTCAAAGGGTATACAGTACACAGAATTTTTCCAAGTTACTGGCAAATACTTTATGAAATAATTTTTGGAGATATTCTAAGAAATACATTTTAAAAAAGGGGAGGTGTATTTCACCTTCTTTTCTTTGAGGGGGGACAAATTCCCAAAACATTGAATTAAAGTAGAAAAATACAGAAAAAAACAACGAAAATACTTACAATACTGTGCTGAACTGTTCATTAAAAGCTTTAAACGAAATCTTTTATTATATAGGAAATGAAATCAACAATTTTTCGTTTGAAAACTCAAAATAAAAAAAAAAATTGAAAAATTTTGTTACTTGATTTTTGATTTTTTATTTTACACAATAAAGTAGTAAATTGTCTTTTATTATTTAATGTTGTTATTAGCCTTAAGTCCAATGCTGAAAACCAGACGGTTGTAGGAGTTTTGGTTTTTGAGAAAATTGAAAATTATTGTGAAAACTCACTTTTTTTTAAATCTTTTTTTACGGGTAATTGTTACTAAGTGCTTCCGAAGAAAACTTGAATAACATATTTTTGTACCAAGTTAAGTTAACTTTTATTTTGGATAAAATAATTGTTTCTTTTAGTTTCTGAATATATTAGTTACCCAACAAGAATGATTAATCTTCAATTTTCTCAAAAACTAAAGCTCCTAAGACTGTCTAGTTTTCAGCATTCGACTTCAGGCGAATAACAACATTAAATAATAAAAGACAATTTACTTCTTTATTGTGTAAAATAAAAAATGAAAAATCAAGTAACAAAATTTTTCAATTTAATTTTTTTTATAATATTGAGTTTTCGAACGAATTTTTCAAAAATTGTTAACTTCATTTCCTATATAGTAAAAGATTTCGTTTAAAGCTTTTAATAAAGGTATAGCACAGTGTTCTAAGTATTTCCGTTGTTTTTAAATAGCTATTTTTATACTTTAATTCAATGTTTTGGGAATATGTCCCTCCTTGAAGAAAAGAGGGGGGAAATACACCTCCCCTTTTTTATCATTTATTTCTTAGAATATCTCCAAAAATCTTTTCATAAAGTATTGGCCGGTAACTTGGAAAAATTCTGTGACCTGTGTACCCTTTGAAGAAACAGTGTGTCTCATATGAAAATAAACACTGCATCAAACAAATTAAATAAGGCCATTTTAAATACAACCACCTTCCTAACACCGAAGCTTGCTCTCATGCCGTCATTGGAATGACCATGAATCAATATGTACTTAATTTTTCCGTTATTTATGAGTAAAGTGATCAAAAACCATTGGTTTTGTAAGACTGTTGCTGCTCGCAATAAATTAACTTGGGTTGTTTCATGCCAAACACCCAAAACATCACCTTATAATGTTTTTCGTTTCTTTATAGCACCACAAATAGCAACTCGATGTCAATGCAAATGCACTACCAAATGAAGGCCAAGGCCAGCCAATGCACTTTACACATCAACATCGGTCGCTCCCAAATAGCGGTGGTTGCGACCGAACTGTAGGAAAATTGCACTTGCCCTAGTACAGAACAACATCAACATCAATACATCAGCTCATAACTAGGCCAATGGTCGCTCCTAAGTAGCGGTACCTGCGACCGAAAAATACAAACACTTTGTATTTTTAGCATCATTTGCATCATCATCATCATCGGCAGTTTGATTTCCACAGACAGCGAGCCGCCTATGCTGCGGCATTTATCATCATCACTCCCGCAACAGCTACAGTTACCATCGTCGTACAATGTCACTCCCAAGAAGCGGTATTGTAGAATCGATGAAGAAGAACTAAATGCTATATAAGGCATACATCTGTACAAAACTACAAGGTCCATTTTTCGTATTCATTGTGATACCATCTTTAAAACTAAATAAATTTGAATTGTTCATAGTAAAACCATTGGCATTTTTTCTACTGTTGAATTTTCACTCATCTTTAAGCTTTTCGCATTTTGTTAATTTTGCAAAATATTCGGCTAAGAATCTAGCCGCATCAAAGATTTAGATTAGATTAGATTAGATTAGATAATTCATTTTATTCACAACAACTTAAAATTAAAACATATTACAATAAGCATAACTTAACGAAGGTATTAAGAATGAATAAACAAGTTGCCGTTCTATAATTTAAGGAACATAAAGTTCTAAATTAGTGTTGAACGACACTTCAATAAATTTAAATAAGTATGAATGAATCTGATGTGGGGTGACATCAGTTACAAGGTTAAAAAAAGAGAAAAAAGTGTTTAATTGAACATAATGAGAAGAAAGTTAAATAATGGAATTCAAAAGTAAATACTAAGTAAATATGAAAAAAGCAAACAATATAAAAGAATGACGAAAAAGAGTAAAGTGAAAACATTTTTTTTTTTAAATCCATCTTATGCCACCTTTGCATTGAAATCCTGACTATATTGACTCAATATTTGTATGATCAAAAGTAAATAACCAATATTTAATTTGTTTGATGAAAACGTTTTTGTTAAGGATAACACGAATTGAAAATGGAAGCTTATTAAAATATGTTGGGGCAGTATGCGGGTAAAAGTTAGAAAAATGAGTTGTACGTGCTACTGGTATGTTAACAAAAGCCAAGTTGTTTATTCGTAAGTTGTATGTTTGATTATTTCTACTTGGAATATTGCCACTTTGCTTAAAAAATTCTCTAAGTACTTTGAAAATATATAAATGCCTTAATGGCAATATTTGAAGTTTCTTAAATAAAGGCCAACTATGAGTGCGACGATTACAATTAGAGAGAATGCGAACCAAATGTTTCTGAGCAATGAGAACAGGTTCCAGTGTGCTAAAATAAGTCCCACCCCAACTGGTAATGCCATATTGTAACTTAGAGTGTGCAAGACCATAGTAAATACTAGATAGAACTTTTTTCGAACAATAAGGTTTAATTATTTTTATTGTTTAAAAATGATCTTTCCAATTCAGGTTGTGGTCTATTAACACCCATAGATATTTAAAATTTTTAACTGACTCAATTTTAAAACACGTGTTAGAGCATGATTTTCTGCTGTCGAAGTTTTGCAAATTGCAATTGTGAAGCGGTAAGCTGAATTTTTTACAGTCATGCGCATGAAAAAAAAGATTATAGTCGCTTAAAATGGCACCGGATATTTTAAAAGTAAGCAATTTGGTTTTTTCACTTATAATTAACTTGTGAGCGACGAACCACATCCTTAATTTTTCTAAATCTTCCCCTATCTTAACAACACATTCAAAGTTATTTGGATACATGTATGTGAAAGCTATGTCATCAGCAAACGCAGTTACTAAGCCATTAAATTGTTGCTTAAAGATCGAGTTGATGTAGATCAAAAATAAAACCGGGCCAAGTACAGAACCTTGGGGCACGCCATTACTTAAAACTCTATAACTACTGAAAATCTCGTTTACTTTTACCTTTTGTGTTCTATCTTTAAGGTAAGTAACGGGTGATTTTTTAGCTGGTTTGGTTTTGGCAACACTTGTTTTGACAGCTGACGTGTGTTTAGTACCTTGTGTCACTGTCAAACAGCTTCAGTTTGGTTTGCAATTTAACCATGGATCGTCTTACAAATGAACAACGCTTGCAAATTATTGAATTTTACTATCAAAATTCGTGCTCGGTTCGAACCGCTTTTTTATCGAAAAATTGTGTTCAGCGATGAGGCTCATTTTTGGTTGAATGGGTACGTAAATAAGCATAATTGCCGCATTTGGAGTGAAGATCAGCCAGAAGCATTGCAACAGCTACCAATGCATCCCGAAAAAGCCACTGTTTGGTGCGGTTTATGGGCCGGCGGCATTATTGGGCCATATTTCTTCAAAGATGATGCGAATCGCAGCGTTACTGTCAATGGTGAACGCTACCGAGCGATGATAACAAACTTTTTTTTGCCCGAAATGGAAGTTCTTGACTTGCATGATATGTGGTTTCAACAAGACGGTGCCACATGCCACACAGCACGCGAAACAATGGCGCAATTGCGAGGCGAGTTTGGTGAACAGTTAATTTCACGTTTCGGGCCGGTCAATTGGCCGCCTAGATCGTGCGATTTGACACCATTAGATTATTTTTTGTGGGGGAATGTCAAGGCTAATGTCTATAGGGACAAGCCCGCTTCGATTGACGCACTGGAAGCCAACATCCATGCATTCATTCGTGAGATACCGGCCGATAAGTGTGAAAGAGTATGCCAAAATTGGACTCAGCGGATGGGCTACCTGAGACGCAGCCGCGGTCAACATTTGCATGAAATTATCTTTAAACATTAAATTGCAAGGTTCAAACTATCGATTCAAATAAATATTTCATTCATTTCTTCGAATTCTTTGTGTTTTTTTTTTTTTTAAGTTCTAAACCTCTTAAAAAATCACCCTTTAGTTAGCCAACTGTACATTGGTCCTCTAAACCCAGCATTAAACAATTTATCAAGCAATATCTGATGATCAACCATATCAAAGGCTTCAGTCATATCTATAAACAAAGCCATTGTCGATAGATTTCCGTTTAACCCTTGATATAGATGAGTGCATACCCTGAGAATTGCATCCTCTGTTGACAAACCAGATCTAAAGCCAAATTGGTTAGCACTAAAGAACTTATTACGATCTAAGAAACAAAGCATTCTGGTTTTAATCAGCTTTTCAAAAAGTTTTGCGAAAGTAGGTAAAAGGGAAATAGGTCTGTAATTAGAGACATTATTTTTATTGCCTTTTTTAAATAAGGGAATAACCTCAGCACATTTAAGGGACTGTGGAAAACAACCTTTAATTATACTTGAGTTAAACAAGTAAGTTAATATGTCAATTAATTGCCAAGCAACATTTTTTAAAAACAAGTTTGTTATGCCATCACTTGTACATAAATTTTTATTTTTTGTAGATGTTATTAATTTGAAAAGCTCACCAGAGTTAATTGTATCAAATACAAAACTATTTGCTTGCATGTCATTGAGAATAAGACTACCAAAAACGTTACAGCTGCAAGAAATATAGCGTTCAAAGGATGGTTTTAAATTCTCTGAAATCTCAGTAAAGTGTTCATTGAACTTGTTAGAAATGCTTTCAGAGTCAGATAAACAGATTCCATCAATTTCGAGGTTTTTTATTTCTATAGATTGTTTTTGCTTACCCAATATGCAATCTACAACCTTCCATTCCTCTCTACTATTGCCATTAGCACGTTCGAACATATCTAAATAGTAATTGTTGCGTATATCTCTAACATTGGATGTAACTATCTTGCATAATTTTTTATAGTATTTTTTTAAATTACTGTTATCAGGATGTTTAGTTATTTTTTTTGCGTAACGATTTTTTCTTTTTATTTTGTATAGAAGGGCGGTTGTCATCCATGGTTTCAGGTGTTTTATCTTATTTGAAATATGTATGGACTCAAAAGTACAAGACTTTATATGATTCTGTAAAATGGAAAGGAATATGTCAAAAGCAGAAGATGGGTCACTTTCGGAATAAACCGGCTCCCAAAATTCAAACGCTAATTTTGCTTTCAGCATGCTATAATTTATTGTTTGTTTCTTTCTAGTTGAATTAATAATGTTAGAATGAACTGAATTCAGTTTAAGGCTTAGTGGAATCATTCGGTGGTCAGTGAGTCTATAGTCATAAACTGCACTGCTAAGAACCTTATTGAAGTTTTTATCTACCCTTATAAAAATATGGTCAATGCAACTCGAAGTTGAATCAGTTACTCTAGTTGGCTCATTGATCATGCTTTTTAGACCATAAGATGACATGAGGAACATATAACTCTCCGTGTAACTATCGCACTCATCTAATAGGTTTATATTTATATCACCCAACACAATCAAATTTCTTTCTTTCGACACACTTAGTAAATCGTTTAAATCATTGATAAAAGTACCTTTGTTAACTTCATGAAGCCTATAAATGCACAACATAGTAAACAAATCATTATCATATTTAAAAGAAAGTTTTAGAACATCAGCGCTTGAAATATTAATTTTAGAACAGTCGCACGTATAACCTTCTTTGACATACACCATAACACCCCCCGCTTGGTTCGATTCATTACAATTACCAAAAAGTGACATATACCCCGGGATAGTATATAAACTTAATTCGTAATCGTAAATCCATATTTCGCTTAAAATAATAACTATTGGCAAATTTATAAAAGAGTTTATCTGAGCTAATAATGAAGAAAAATTACTTCTTACACTTCGAATATTTTGATGTATACAAAAGTCAACATAATAATCAGAAGAATTATTTGGATTAACACATGCAATTGGAATTGTTCGAGGGAACAAATTATCAGAATTCATAATTTATCAAAATCAGCTAAACACGAAATACGTATAATGTTATCTCCCTCGTCCCTACGCATGTGTACAATTCCATTTTTGGTCCAAACATATTTATATTTCTTATCGATCTTCCATGTCTTAGCAGCTTTCAACAACTGACGGGTCTGGTAGGTTAAGGCTTCGTTGATGTACATCTTCTGTGCGTTTACCTCAGAGCAAAGTAGACTTGTTGTCAGCAGATTTTTCCTTTTTTTTCTTGCTCTCATAATTTTCTCCTTGCAATGACGAGTTGTAAGTCTAACGCGAAGAATATTGGTAAAGCTTTGGTGATTGTTGTTCTCTGAGTTCTGATCATGTCTCGAAATTTTTTTCATGTAACAGTAATCAATATCGTTCGCTGTCACACCAACATCCATTCCATCACGAATCATTTTAAGCGCTAGATCAATGTTGGAGCTGGAGGAGATAGCGATGCTTTCGGAGGGAATGTTGTAGATTTCAATTGTGTTGGCTATCAATTGTTGTTCCAAGTTATTGACCTTGTCTTCCAAAAACAAAATTTTCTGCTCACATTCCATGTTCTTGGCATGCAGTTCATCAACCTGTTTTCTTTGAATTTCTTTAATAGCTAGAAGTTCAGTATGAATCGTTTCAAGTGTGATTTTGGATATCGGTTTAGGTGTATTGATTGAACGAGATGCACCATCAAAGGACGCACCACAATATGAATCACGACGTTTCAATGAAATGCAACTATCACATCTCCAACTTTTGTTGCTCCTTTTTAAATCATATAAATCAACCTGCTGTATATTTACACATGAAATATGCGAAACTTTTTTGCAATCACCGCAGATAACTTTTGATTCAGAGGTTTTAATTTTTCTTCTACACGAGTTGCAGGACATTTTAATTGTTTTACTAATATAAGAAAGAAAGCTCTCGACACGTGCGCACCCCACAACAGACGACAAGAGACTGAGACAATAACTTTGGTTTTCAAATTTTTTAGTTTTCTACTGCTCGTATCTTTCTTAACCTACCTACCGAAAAAATGAATAAAATTTGTTTTGTAGGAAATGTATTTATCTTTAATTTTGTAGTGTACACTTTTCCTCTTAAACCCATAGATAGTTTTCAAAATATTCACGAAAAATTACAAAAGGGGACCTTTAACCCCCCCTCCTGCCTAAAGCTCGTGGCCCTGGGCTTGGGAATTTTAGTATGTTATACCTGGGGGTCACCCCTACCAGATAAAATAATAGCCCAGAGAGCATGATTACTTGCATTTATTTTATGATTTTGAGTCTTCGTTGACTGGACTATAAATATTTTATTATTCATTAATTTTTATTTCCATAAAATATACGTATCATTTTTTTTATACATATAATTATAAAAGTTGAATCACAGTTTATCGTGCGGTGACTATGACAATTTTTAATTTTTTAAAAGAATACAACAACCACTACACAGCAGCCCTATAAAAATAGAACATAAATCAAGGGTCGAACCACCGCATACGTTAACGTTAAATCGTAAACTGAAACTATGTATTTGGCATGATGCCATAAGTGAACGACAGCCACAATACGTAATTTGGCATTAAGTATCACGTAATTTTCGTACGTACGAATTGCGTTTCGTGAACGGATGCGGCGATTCGACCCCAGAAAAAAATATCTTCACTAAACACTAACTTATGTAAATCAAGTAGAGTGTTTGATTTAAGAAGATGAAAATTTAAATCTATGGTGATACCAGTTAATTAAAACTGCTCAGTTATTTCCATTAAAATTTAATTTCTTTATATACTTTTACATAAATTTGCTTGCTATTGTATTAAATTAAAGTTAGCTTTTGTTATCAAATTTGTACATTACTTTTAAGCTATCACTTTTTAATAATTATATTAATTAATTGTATCTTAATGTGTATAGCAGATCAATGAATTAAATAAACTAAACTAAAAAGGTGTATTTACTAATTTTAACTTTTTTAATATTCTAGGCTAGCCTTAAAGGTGCATTTATTATATAATAAAGCGGCATTTATATGTTCCAAGCCAATGGAAAGTTGCGGAAGTCATAATGGTTTTGAAACCTGGCAAACCATCTCATCAAAAGAATTCTTACAGACCGATTTCTCTTCTTCCAATAATTTCGAAAATTTGCGCCTGCAGCCTATAATAGAAGAGAAACGATTAATACCTGAACATCAGTTCGGATTTAGAAGCAAGCATTCAACAATTGATCAAGTGCATAGAATTAGACATGTGTAACGCAACGCTGCGTTAGCGCAATGCGTTGAAGCAGCAGCTGCGTTATGTGCGCTGATACACCAATTGGTAACGCAGTAGCGCAAAAGCGCAGTTCATCAACTCATCAACTCAATAATCGAATTGAGCTTTTGAAAAGTGCTAGCGCAGCGCCAGGAACGCGCCGCACAAACAAAAACCATTGAAGCAAATGGAGAAAGTGCTGATTTCTTTGTAGCGCTCACAAAATGTGTTCGAAAAAAAAATTTTATATTCACTTCACAGTGCTTGGATGAATGCTATCTTCCACGTTTTTAGACAGATTTCAATAAAACTCAGTGTGGTTAATGTTTGGAACAAATAATTGAAGAAAAAAATATTTTCAATCAGGGTGGTTCATAAAAAAGTGTTTTCGCACTTTTGGGAAAATTTTTTTTTACTGTTCAAAAATTTTATATGAAGCGTGTTTCGGGGAAAATAATATATTAAGGGCTTGTTTCACAATGTCTCAGTAAAGTTCTGATTAGATATCCGACACATAAATATTGGCACAGGGTAATAAGTCCACAGAACGAAAATTCACAATTATTGTCTTATGTTTTGAGCCACCTGAATGGGTTATAAATTCACAAACTATTTTTAATTTTTTAGATGTGAACATATGACCCTGCCTCAGAATTTATGTGTCGAATAACTAATCAGAACTTTAATCAGACTATGTGAAACAGGCCCTAAATATATTAAATAGTATTTTTACATTAGGGTGTACCTTAAAAACGCCATCTTCCACATTTTCAAACAGAATTCAATAAAATTAGGTGTGATTGATGTATGGAATAAATAATTGAAGAAAAAAAATACTTTCAATGAGGGTGCTTCATAAAAAAAGTTTTTTCGCACTTTAAGGAAATTTTTTATTTTTATTGTACAAAAGGTTTATGAAAAAACTGAAAATATTTTTTTGAAAGTTTAGGAAAAAACTTTTTTACCAATTTTTTTTATTTCTTTTAAACTGACACTTCCTAGATCACGAATATGCATTTTATAAGTCGCTAGGAGCTTAGTTAAGCCGCAAATCAAGTTTAAAGGTGTAAACTTTGATACCCCTAGGACGCTTAGTTTAGCCACAAATCGCCTTTAAAGATAAAAGTCGATTTTTCGTTTAATGCGATGCATCAATTGAGCGCCAATGTCAAGTCTTCTTGAGAAACAGTACCTAGGGTGGCGGATAAACAGTGAGGTATTATGGGGGGGGGGGTCCTGCTGCCCCCTGCAACCCCCCTGCTTGGGCTCACTATAGGGATTTGGGGTGGGTGAGAGGTTGGGTGCATGCAAAGCACTTTAAGAAAAAAATATCATTCATATTTCGGAGAAAAAAAAAGTTGAGAAAGTTTAGCAGCAAAACTGAAAATATTTTTTGAAAGTTTAGGAAAAAACTTTTTTTACCAAATTTTTTCATTTCTTTTAAACTGACACTTCCTAGTTCACGAATATGCATTTTATAAGTCGCTAGGACGCTTAGCTTAGCCGCAAATCAAGTTTAAAGGTGTAAACTTTAATGCCCCTAGGACGCTTAGTTTAGCCACAAATCGCGTTTAAAGATAAAAGTCGATTTTTCGTATATGCATCAATTGAGAGCCAATGTCAAGTAAACAGTGAGGTATAATGGTGGGGCGAATTAAAAGAACAAACAAAAAAGTTGACAAATTTCTAAACTTTTTTGTCCGTTCTTTCAATTTTTCTTCGAAAAATCAATGAATTTTTGTTTTTCTGAAAATTTCAATCGAAAATAAAACTTTTCTCAACTTTTTTTTCTTTTTTTAATTTAAGTGGACCCAAAAAGGAGGGTTAAAATTCTGTTTCCTTAAATGGCTGTAAACAAATAACTTTGTTTACAGCCAACCCCGCACCCACCACAAATCCTATAGTGAGCCCAAGCAGGGGGGTTGTAGGAGGGGCCGCATGCCCCCCCTCCCCCATAATACCTCATTATTTATTTGCCACCCAAGGTACTGTTTCTCAAGAAAACTTGACATTGGCGCTCAATTGATGCATCGCATTAAACGAAAAATCGACTTTAATCTTTAAACGCGATTTGTGGCTAAACTAAGCGTCCTAGGGGCATTAAAGTTTACACCTTTAAACTTGATTTGCGGCTAAGCTAAGCGTCCTAGCGACTTATAAAATGCATATTCGTGAACTAGGAAGTGTCAGTTTAAAAGAAATGAAAAAATTTGGTAAAAAAAGTTTTTTCCTAAACTTTCAAAAAATATTTTCAGTTTTGCTGCTAAACTTTCTCAGCTTTTTTTTTTCTCCGAAATATGAATGATATTTTTTTCTTAAAGTGCTTTGCATGCACCCAACCTCTCAACCACCCCAAATCCCTATAGTGAGCCCAAGCAGGGGGTTGCAGGGGGCAGCATGAACCCCCCCCCCATAACGCCTCACTGTTTATCCGCCACGCTAGGTACTGTTTCTCAAGAAGACTTGACATTGGGGCTCAATTGATGCATCGCATTAAACGAAAAATCGACTTTTATCTTTAAACGCGATTTGTGGCTAAACTAAGCGTCCTAGGGGTATCAAAGTTTACACCTTTAAACTTGATTTGCGGCTAAGCTAAGCGTCCTAGCGACTTATAAAATGCATATTCGTGAACTAGGAAGTAACAGTTTAAAAGAAATGAAAAAATTTGGTAAAAAAACTTTTTTCCTAAACTTTCAAAAAATATTTTCAGTTTTGCTGCTAAACTTTCTCAACTTTTTTTTTTCTCCGAAATATGAATGATATTTTTTTCTTAAAGTGCTTTGCATGCACCCAACCTCTCACCCACCCCAAATCCCTATAGTGAGCCCAAGCAGGGGGTTGCAGGGGGCAGCATGACCCCCCCCCCCATAATACCTCACTGTTTATCCGCCACCCTAGGTACTGTTTCTCAAGAAGACTTGACATTGGCGCTCAATTGATGCATCGCATTAAACGAAAAATCGACTTTTATCTTTAAAGGCGATTTGTGGCTAAACTAAGCGTCCTAGGGGTATCAAAGTTTACACCTTTAAACTTGATTTGCGGCTAAACTAAGCATCCTAGCGACTTATGAAATGCATATTCGTGATCAAGGAAGTGTAAGTTTAAAAAAAATAAAAAAATTGGGTAAAAAAGTTTTTTCCTAAACTATCAAAAAAATATTTTCAATTTTTTCATAAACCTTTTGTACAATAAAAATAAAAAATGTCCTTAAAGTGCGAAAACACTTTTTTTTATGAAGCACCCTCATTGATAGTATTTTTTTTCTTCAATTATTTATTCCATACATCAATCACACCTAATTTTATTAAATTCTGTTTGAAAATGTGGAAGATAGCGTTTGTAAGGTACACCCTAATGTAAAAATACTAGATTTAATATTTCTTTTCCCGAAACACGCTTCATATAAAATTTTTGAACAGTAAAAAAAAATGTTTCCCTAAAGTGCGAAAACACTTTTTTATGAACCACCCTGATTGAAAATATTTCGAAAAGTTTTTTTTTTATTTAAAAAAAAAAAGTCGAAAAATTTCATATATTTTTCGAAAAAAAAATTCCCACCTCTGTCCAGATCCCGACCCACCTCTGTCCAGATGCAGACTCACCTCTGTCCAGATCCAGACCCACCTCTGTCCAGATCCAGACCCACCCCTTTCCAGATCCAAACCCATCTCTGTCCAAATCCAATCCACCTCTGTCAAGATCCATAGACCCACCCAAACCCAACAAATTGAAAACCAAATTTAGAACAACATTCTCGTCATGAACTGTAATTTTTATTTATTTTATTATTAGTTTTTTTTTAAATTTATTTTTTTGCTTCAACACAGTCCAGTTTGTACGAAATTTGTATTTGAGTCAACAAAGCACACAAAAGAGTGACGCGCTCCGCGCTGCGCTGTTGCGCAAATTGAGTCAGTGAGTTATTTTGTTTCAAATGAGTTAAAAAAAAAAATGCGTTATGGCGCAAATTGCGTTAACGCATTTCGCTGATACACTGAAGTGCGCTTGAGTCAGTGTATCAGCGCACGAATTTTCACTGCGTTACCCATGTCTACATAGAATAACTGACGTAATTGAGAGAGCTCTTGAAGAAAAGAAAATTTGTTCGACGGTCTTTTTAGTGGCTGGGGTACCACAAGGTAGTGTTTTAGGTCCGTTTACACGTGATACACAGAAGACACTATCGTAGCAACGTTTGCTGATGATACTGCAATACTAGCAGTAGGCAAAACGATTAACGAAGCTACGATTAAATTACAAAATGCTCTTAATAATGTTAATGAGTGGACAAAAACATGGCGAATAGCGCTCAATGAACAAAAGTCAGTCCACGTGGACTTTACGTATAGAAAAATAAATAGATTGCCCGTCTTTCTAAATACCGGTCGTGTTCCATTTGTGAATGAGGCAAAATATCTGCGAATGACTCTAGACGCGAAATTAAAATGGAAGCCGTGCGTAAGAAAGAAATGCGAAGAATTAAAAAGTAAATTTAGAGCTAGCTAAAACACCACAGGACCCGTGTTTTTTTTGGGATTTTATATACAGTACAGTGAGAAATTCCCAATAAAACGCATCGGCAACTGCCTATTTTTTTGTATTTCAAATATGGTACCGCTGAATAGCTGTCTCAATACAAAAATGTGAATTTTATGAAAGTTAAAAGCAGAAATAAACCAAAACTATTACAAAAAACTAAAATCAAAATATATCTATTTATTTATATAATCTATGATTTAAATTGATTAAATGTTTGTGTTCCTTTCTTCTTTGTTTTCCATGTCAGATTCGAAAATTGATTTTAAAATAGAAAAAAGGTGTACGGGTTTGTTGGTAGACTATGGTGAAAGTAAAAAGTCGTCATTTGGTCTGCTATTACACGAGGACTTTTTAGTCAACTTTTTTTTTAAATTAAAAGAGTGTGAGGTGAAATCAGATATTTTGTATGTAGGGGGAGGAAAGGGATTAAATAATAACTCATAAGTTTTTAAGTTAAATGTTAGTTTTAATTCAATGAAATTAAAGAGTTTAATAAATGTAAGTTTAGTTTTAATTCAAATGATTTAAAATTAATGAAAAAATATAGAAAAAACTTTTCAGAACTTTAGCTTGACTTTTACTTGACTTTGACTTTACTTTTCTTGACTTGACTTTACTTTACTTTACAAAATGCATTTACCGAATGACTTTTAATAACTTAAGGTTGCATTTTAATACCGCTTAGGTTTTTACATAAGGTTTTTAATATAAAGGTATATGAAATGACATAGAATTTGAAATAGCGTAAATGCTTAGATGTTTGGTTAAATTTAGGATGATAAACGATAAACGATAAAATGTTGTCATCCTACATTCGGCCATCCTTCTTGTCGGCTGCCTCAGACGAACAGTCATCTTTGGGTACGTTTTACATCGCTAAACCTCGGTTACATCATCATCTTCGGATTCAATTTCATCGGTTTCACTATCATCTTCGTTTCGCCACGGCTTCATAAAATCAGCTGAAGACGAGGTATTGTTTGGTCCCTCGTGAGTTCCCACTTTACGAACTTCATATAGGTCGTTTCTTTTAACTTTCGTTACTTCATATGGGCCTAAATACGACGGGTATAGCTTTGTTCCGGGTGCGAATTGAGTTTTCTTAATCGCAACCAGATCGCCCAATTTGTATTGCGTAGCAGCTTTTCTCTTCCGGTTGTAGCCTTTTCGATTTTCTTCCTGAACTTTAGAAATTTGTTCCTTAGCCAGGCTTCGCATCTCCTTCCTTTCATCTTCGAATTCCTCGATAAGTAGCTCTTCCATCAGTTGCTTCAGCTCAATATTTTCTGCACATCTCATACGAACTCCGAACATTAACTCAAATGGAGTCTTGTTTGTGCTTCGATTTATAGTCGAGTTTATAATTCCTTGTAGTTTTGGTACATGCTTGAACCACTTATCAAGAGCATCAACTGACATTTTCGTCAACATTTCAACAATAGTTCGGTTTATTCTCTCCACTTGACCGTTTCCGCGAGCAACTCCTGTAGTCACAAGTGAATGCGCAATCTTTCTTTCCTGACAGTACTCCTTAAACAGGTTTGATGTAAAAGCGGAACCTCTATCTGTGATGACTCTTGCTGGATCGCCGAAAGTTTCGCTCTGGATCAACAGTTTCTTCACCACTTCTTCAGCATTTGTAGACTTTACGGGAAATATCCAAGTAAACTTAGAAAAAGCATCGACGATGACCAGCAAATGCTTATAACTCTTAGCCGTTGAATTCATAGGTCCAAGATGATCCAGATGATACGTATTGAGAGGCGTATCAAACTTTTCAATGGGATTGAGCAAACACTCCTGCTTTCCACTCTTCCTTGCTCCAAGTATGCATGGTATGCAATTTGCAATAACTTGCTTAATCTTTGACGACATGCTTGGTATACAAAAATCCTTCCTTGCCAAAACTTCCATTTTTCTTGCATTCATATGACCTTGCTCATGTATGCCTCGTAGTACTTCTCTTTGCAGCTTCTTTGGAACAACCAGGGAATAATCACCTTCAACAAATTTATACAAAATACCGTTGCGTATTACAAAATCTTCATACTCCTGGTGCTTCAAAATATTTGATATCAGCGAACAAAATTCATCCGTCTCTTGCGCCTTTCTAACACGATGCAGAACTCCATCTTCTACTCTCATTATTGCCGGAAAACGACTAAGCGCATCCACGTGTCTCATCGATGAACCAGCTCTGTGAAGGACTTCACAGTTAAAATCTTGTAAGAATATTGCCCACCTGGCAACTCGCGTGCATAACTCCTTCTTCCTCATAGTTGCTGTAAAAGCCTTGCAGTCCGTAAAAATTTTAAATGGTATACCCAAAAGATAAACCCTTAACTTCTGCAAACACTTAACGATTGCCAACACTTCTTGCTCATAGCTGGTAAAATTGGTTTCAGCTTTCGATGACTTATAGCTGATATAAAAAACAGGATGCATTTCGTTGTCACTGTGTCTCTGAAGTAGGACACCACCGTATCCAATCTTACTCGCGTCAGTATGAAGTTCTGTTTCCAACTCTGGATTGTACAGCTTCAAAACTGGGTCTTTGCATAAAGCATCCTTCAAATTTTGGAAAGCTTCCACTTGATTTGGACCAAAACAAAACGGTGTATCCTTACGCAATAAATCTGATAAGGGCTTTGCAATTACTGCGTATCCTGCAATGAATCGCCTAAAAAAACCTGTAAGTCCGAGAAAGGACTGAATTTTCTTTGTTGTATCCGGCTTTGGAAAATTTTGGACCGCATGTAGTTTTTGATTCGATGGTTTCAGTGATCCATTTTCTACGACGTATCCCAAAAACTCAATCGTTTCAGTGATGAACTTACACTTCTTCCAGTTAATTACCAGACCATTTTCAGCAGCGACCTCCAAAACTAATTTAAACTTATCCAGACATTCCTCAGGGCTTCTTGCTTGAATAACCAAATCATCCACAAAAATTCGTAACCATCCTGAACGTAAAAGTTTTTCAAAGACAGCATTAATAAACCTTTGGAAAACTGACGGCGAGTTACAAAGTCCAAAAGGTGCTTTCAAAAACTCATAATGTCCATCAGGCGTGACAAATGCGGTGTACTTTTGGCTTTCCTTTTCAATGGGTACGTGAAAAAACCCGTTCTTGAAATCCAAAACAACGAAAAATAATCCTCCAACAAGATCTTCAAAAATTTCCTCAATCAACGGAAGTGGATGGCGATCTTTTATAATTTTAGCATTAAGTAGACGATAATCAATACAAATTCTATTAGTTCCATCTTTTTTCTTCACTAATACTATCGGACTAGAGTAATCCGAATAGCTATGGCGTATTATACCTTCCGAAAGCCATGTATCTACCTGTCTCTTAACGTCTTCCTTCTCTTGTGGTGCTAATCTTCTTGGCTTTTGATAGACTGGACGATCATCGGATAACACAATTCGCATTTCCACTTTACACTTATCTGGTTTCCTTGGCTCATATGTACATATCAAATCTCTCATCTCGTTTCGAATCTTGGGATCTGATATATGATTTAGCTTTGAATCCATAATTGAATTTAAATCATTCTTATCCACCAACTCAACAACGTCCATTTTTGAAATATTATTTTCTTCCAAATAAACGGTTTCTGGAACTTTATTTACAAAAATATTTCCACTCTCAATGCTAACTCTAGCAATTCTTAAAAAGTTCTTTCCTAAAATCATGCAGTCTGACCATTGTATATATATTATTATAGTACTATCATGGAACAGAAAAAAAAGTTTCGTACTCGGCTCGTTTTCGGTGACAGTTTTGGCGCTGTTAACGACGGCGAATTGGCGTTGACAGCGGGATAGGGGTACCAAAAGAGATTATGCACAAGCAGAAAGACAGAGAGGATTGTATAATTTTTTTCCTTATAATAATAAAGGGGATAAGGGAGATGGGTGCGTCAGCTGTTAGTGTCATGGCAACAAAGAATAAGAGGCAGAAAATGTGAAAAATGTTGTCATGGGCTTAAACAACGGTTGTTATTTTAGAATTAGATTTTTTTTGTTTCCTATGTTCTATGGGAGTCAAGGAGATGTTGAGGTATATGTTTATACATACATAGGTAAACTTTTGTTTTATTTTGCAGCAAAATAATTTGATTTTCAATATTTTGAATTTTGCTGGGAAATACAAATAAGAAAGCAACGTTGCTGATTTTCATTATTTTTAAATGGAAATCGTATAGAAGTGTAGCTATATTTTTGTATGTTTTTTCCTCGTTGAAAATAGTATTATTTGAGTAGTTGGGTATAATTTGTTCATAGAATCAAAAAAAAAACAATAGGTAGATATACCTAATACTTAAAGTTTGTTTTACTTTTAGGTAAGAAATAAAAGAACGAGATTAGGTACGGGAAATTTAAATTTTTAAATGGTAGGTATTTACCTAAATATTTGTTTACAAACAAATGTTAAATGAACAAAAAAAGATAATTTGATAGGTAGGTAGGTAGGTATGCGAAAATAAAACTTTCATCACTAAAAAAAAATGCTCTTAGAAAAATTTAAAAAACTATTTTTGAACGAAAAAATAGTTTCTTATGCTATGAAATAAGGTATTTAAAAATTAAAGAAAGAAAAGAAATTTGAAATCAAAGATTTTCAAAATGATTTAAAAACTATTTTTCAACGAAAAAATAGTTCTTTAATTCATAAAATATTTAAAAATTGCGAAAAAAAAAGAAATTTGAAATCAAAAATTAATTTTTCATTGGTCAACACAAAAAAATAATTTTTGGAAAAAAATCAAAAAACTATTTTTCGATAAAAAATGGTTTTTTAATGCATAAAATATTTGAAAATTGCGAAAAAAAAAGAAATTTGAAATCAAAAATTAGTTTTCCTTGGTCAACACAAAAAAATTAATTTTCAAAAAAAATCAAAAAACAATTTTTCGACGAAAAAATTGTTTTTTATTTCATAATATATTTGAAAATTGCGAAAAAAAATAAATTTGAAATAAAAAATTAATTTTTCATTGGTCAACACAAAAAAAATAATTTTCGAAAAAAAATAAAAAAACTATTTTTCGACGAAAAATTAGTTTCTTACTTCATAAATTATCTTAAAATTGCGAAAAAAAGAAATGAAATCAAAAATTTTATTTTCTTAGGTCAACAAAAAAAAATAATTTTACAAAAAAAAATCCAAAAACTATTTTTCGACAAAAAACATGGTTTTTTAATGCATAAAATATTTGAAAATTGCGAAAAAAAAGAAATTTGAAATCAAAAAATAATTTTTCATTGGTCAACACAAAAAAATCAATTTTCGAAAAAATCAAAAATCTATTTTTCGACGAAAAATTAATTTTTTACTTCATAAATTGCGAAAAAAAAGAAATATGAAATTAAAAATTAAATTTTCTTAGGTCAACAAAAAAATTAATTTTACAAAAAAAATCAAAAACTATTTTTCGACAAAAAAATGGTTTTTAATGCATAAAATATTTAAAAATTGCGAAAAAAAAAGAAATTTGAAATCAAAAATTAATTTTTCATTGGTCAACACAAGAAAATTAATTTTCCAAAAAAAATCAAAAAACTATTTTTCGACGAAAAATTGGTTTTTTATTTCATAATATATTTGAAAATTGCAAAAAAAAGAAATTTGAAATCAAAAATTAGTTTTCCTTGGTCAACACAAAAAAATTAATTTTCAAAAAAAAATCAAAAAACAATTTTTCGACGAAAGAATTGTTTTTTATTTCATAATATATTTGAAAATTGCGAACAAAAATAAATTTGAAATAAAAAAATAATTTTTCATTGGTCAACACAAAAAAATTAATTTTCGAAAAAAATCAAAAAATTATTTTTCGACGAAAAATTAGTTTCTTACTTCATAAATTATCTAAAAATTGCGAAAAAAAAGAAATGAAATCAAAAATTTTATTTTCTTAGGCCAACAAAAAAAAATAATTTTACAAAAAAAATCCAAAAGCTATTTTTCGACAAAAAAAATGGTTTTTTAATGCATAAAATATTTGAAAATTGCGAAAAAAAAAGAAATATGAAATTAAAAATTAAATTTTCTTAGGTCAAAAAAAAAATTAATTTGACAAAAAAAATCCAAAAGCTATTTTTCGACAAAAAAAAATGGTTTTTTAATGCATAAAATATTTGAAAATTGCGAAAAAAAAAGAAATTTGAAATCAAAAAATAGTTTTCCTTGGTCAACACAAAAAATTTAACTTTAAAAAAAATCAAAAAACTACTTTTCGACGAAAAAATGGTTTTTATTTCATCAAATATTTAAAAATTACGAAAAAAAAGTTAGAAATAAAAATTAAATTTTAATGGGATAGCAAAAAAAATAATTTTCAAAAAACCAGTCTTAAATGTTAGCAATTGAAAAAAAGATATTTATTATGAAAAAGAACTATCTTCAAAAAAAATAGTTTTTATAAGGTTGAGCTGATTTCAATATGTGTTTTTTTTTAAAATAATAAAATTATAATTATATCAAAAACCATGAATAGCTCCTTAAGAAAATTATTTTTATTGAAGATTGTGTAGCTTACCATAATGTACCTGTAAAGAAAATGTTCCCTGCATTCTTTTCCACATCACCCGTGGGGTAGAATACTAAATGCGTTTTTTTTTTGTATGAGGTTTCCCCAGTAGGCCTATTCCTCATTATCTATTACTATTTTATATAATACTTAATTGTAATGACAATATTGCACATGCATTAGTTTAATAAATAAATAAATAAATTATATTAAAATAAACTATTATTATTTTTTAAATAAAGGAAATATTTAAAACTAAAATTGCTTAGATTTAAAAAAGACTCGTTTTTTTAGGCTAATTTCATTTTATTTTATCTTATTTTAGTTTAACATCAAAACTTAAAGATTATACTCCTTCCAATTTTTTCTCTGGCTTAGCTCTAAGTTCCTTGTTGGTTTTCCTTGTCTCGAGGATGATCTGTCCTATCAGCACAAATTTCGCTATGACTTCCTGGTGTTCCGTTGAGCTGCAGGTTGTTATTGTTATTTTTTCTTTTTGCTGCATGATTTCACGTACCCATGTCTCAGCAATCTTTTCTACTACTTGTTTTTTCGGGAAACCTGTGTTGAAAATCGTTTCAAGAATACTGACAGTTTCTTCGAAAGCGATCGAAGGAACTATCAGTTTCCCGAACTCCGAAGTTGTTGTGATAGACTCGTAGGCTCTTAGTTTTATTAGCAAAGTCTGTTGCCTTTCTTTACTTATGTCGTCCTCGTCGATTAAAAACTGAGAGCAAGCCTCACAATTCAACTTCTTCCTTAGTTTTCCTGCTGCGAAGCCCATGTAGTAGACGCCGGCTCCTTTCTGCAGTTTCTGAGAATTAGAATCCTTTCCACTCTCGTCAACTATTTCCACGTTGAGGTTAACATCACCAATATTGTCCTGCATGGGTTCTTCAAATATAAAATCCTTATGGGACGACTCAGCTTCTATCCCATCATCATAGTCTGCTCCCTGCAGCAGTGGTTTGGCTCCAGCATCCTCATATCCTGAATGTTCTGCTGAAGCCAAATGCTGAAAAATAATTTGTTTCAAGTTCCGAATAAATCTCCACGCGGATGGATGTCTTTCATATGAACCTCTGTTACAGCGCACCATTGAAAATAAATTTTCGGCGACGTCTGTATTTAAATGCGAGAGCAGAAAATAACTCTGCTCTTCACTTTTATGATGTTCCCACATCTGTTCTATTGCGAGTAGTGTTTGCAGTAATCCTTTAAAGCAAGGTGGGATTTTCACAACACTGCTGGATTTCCACGTTGAAATCCAATTCCTTGCTCTTTTTAGTGCGTTCAGTGTTTCTGTTGAATCTGATAGGACCTGTTTATTAGGGTTCCTCGAGTACAGTGCCCCTGTATTCAGATTATCAAGGAGATCGTTCATTCCTTTGATAAATCTGGCAGTTGATTCTGCTACTTTCATTTCCACGTCCGTCTTAAAAAAGTTTGTCTTCAATGCATACATCATCCCCGAGTATACATTGGCACTGAAAACTTGAGTGGCTAACTTGACAGACATTTTCTCAAATGGAGCTGGTCGAATATGGGCCCTAGTAAGTTTGAAAAAGACTTGAAAGTTCCCTTTCAAATCTTCTTCAAAGATCTTTTCTAGGATGCGCCAATCAACGATATCATCTCCAATTGATGTCTGATGTTTAAGTAAGATGTTCCGCACACTCTTGAACATATGTGCATAATCATAGAGTAAGAAAACTCTATGATTTTCGAAATCCACATATGGTTTCGTCTCCATGAAATTCGGTGGTCCTAGCTTATTGTAGGCTGAAATATTAGTGGCTCCTTGGTCGCAGCTTGTTGCAACAATATGAAGTCCACAATTAATTATTCCTTTAATTATTGTCACTAGCATTTGGGAGAGCATTACCGAATCTGGTGATCCAACGTAGTATGCAACTGTTTGCTTCCAATTTCGATTCAAGCCTCTAAGTGTAAATACCATTACCTTAGAGGCTATTGTTTTTTCCCTTCCGAATTCTCCAAAATCCGTATAACCATAGATGAGATCATCTTTGATGTTATACTCGAGTTCCTTTTTTATAATCATCTCGTCGAATAGCAGCACACATTTTTTGTCCATCGTTGTCATGTCCTTCGCTTTGTCTGTAAGTAAATCCTTGATCCTTGTGTTCAATCCGGTTGGTAAGCGAATTTCGGAATGCCATCGGTAGATGGTACTTACTGAGGGCAGCTTGAATCCGGTGCTCAGCATAAAGTTGTAACACGCTGGGGACTTAAAGAAAAATTTCAAAAATAAATCTTTTTCCTTAGGTACCCAGGGTGCGTTTGGTTTGTGGAACAATTGAGCTGAAATGAAAGTCCGCAATTCTTCAGAAAAATCTTCCATATGGGTATCTATATCTTCTTTCAACCTATATTCGCGGTTTTGTCTTAACTTTTTAGGTGTGCGAAAAATATATCGGGGAATAACGCTCGCCCGATTTATTTTTCGCACCGCCTTATATGAACGCAATTTAGGAGACGGAAATTGTGAATGGGAAATGTGCGAAGACGAAGGCACATCTGAAAGTGAATAATCCCTGACGTAGGTATGTGAAGTGCTTGCTGCCATGTTCTTCAATGGTAAACATGGGCTGCAAGGTACGGGTGCAGGTGGGGGTGGAGGTGGTAGTGGAAGTGGAAGTGGAAGTGGAAGCTGCCGCGTAGATTGAGAAGCCTGGGGTGCAGAGGTAACCGTGGAGGTTGGCTGCTTCCGGGCTCTCCATGCTTCCATCATGAGAACACATTCCATATCATTGGAAGTGTCAGTGCACTTGCAAATAGATCCAGAAGATATCGGAAGGGCGTATTTGGATAGACATTTCCACGTAGATTTTTGCATAATGTCCTTGGCATGGAAATGTTTTTCACACATTAAGGATACTTTGGGTATATCCTTGCCGTGCTGAACATTTCCATGCTTCAACCAAACTTCCCTTCTGTGGTCTGTTGGCAATTTAAAAAACGAAAGATGATCGAGACCTTTCTTCTGCTCCTCACACTTTGCATAGCAGCAAAAAACCATTTTGGATGAAAAAATGAATAAATTGAATTAAATGAATAAACTATGCTGAAAAAATAATTTAATTAATTAAAATGCTGAAATAAAGAAGATTAGTGCAGTAAATAAATCAAAAAATCAATATAATTGTATATGAAAAAAATAATAATATAATAAGATAAAAACAAATCCAATGGATACGTTTTTAAAATTATATTTAAAATTCAAAAATATATAAGTCCTAATATCCTATGGATTAAAAAAAATTCTAACAAAAAACTTTAAAAAAGGCAAAACTGTGTTGAAGAAAATTACGAAACTTTGTAAAATATCAATGGAAACAAATATTTTGTATTTACTTTTAATTTAATCAAAATGAAAAAACAAACTTTTAATCAAAAATTTAAATTTTATAGTTCAACACGTGCACGAGCACCCTATGATTTCAAATCAAAACAAAAAATCGACACTGAATGTATGTATGTATGTATGCATGTACAGTAGGGAGCACAAATGAGTACATGTTTGTAACTCGCGCACTTATTGATGCATAAGAACAGAAATAATAAAGCAAATTGAAATTTTTTTTTTGCTCTGTATTTTATGTTCAATTCTCAACAAAACGGTATATAATACATATCGGAAAGGAGCAAGTTCTAAGAAAAAAACAAATAAAACAAAAATAGATCGCATGTACTCAATTTTGCACCAAGCGTTAATCAGCAAAAATATCGACATTTGCTGTTAGGTTTGCAAGTTTTTGGTTTGTTTATGACTTCCTTTATCTATTGTAGTGTGAGATATATTTAATTTCGTTTGGTTAGAACTTTCCCCAGCATATTTTAATAAATGAAATTAATAATTATAAAAATTTCATTGCTCTTTAAAATTATGAGGAAACTGTCACGACAGATTGAGGACAGTATTGTAGTCATGACAAAGAGTGGCTTCCCGACGCAAATTATAGCAAAAAAGCTTAAAATAAGCCAATCGGTGGTCATAAAAGTCCAGAAAAGGCGAGCTATTGTTCCTAAAGCACAAGTCAAAGGCCGCAAAACAATGACGGATGCGGACGGCCCTCGCAGGATATTAGAAATGAAAAGGATAAAGTGTTTAACACCAAATCATGCTCCTTTGGCAATAAATAAGCCCGTTAGCCGATGAACTACATGAAGAACCCTCAATGACATTGGTTATATCTCAGCGGTTGGAAACACAAAAGCTGGAATTGTCGGAAAAAATGCTAAGGGGTGGTTAAAGTTCGATAGAGAACACAGAATTCTGATTCATCTGACCACACTACACTTTTGCAATTACCTTATGTCCAATTTCTGTGTTTTCTGACGAACTTAAACCGCACCTTACCATTTTTACAGACAATGCAGACTTTTGTTTTTCAACCGCTGAGATATAACCAATGTCGTTGAGGGTTCTTCTTGTAGTTCATCGGCTAACGGGCTTATTTATTGCCAAAGAAGCATGATTTGGTGTTAAACACTTGTTCCTTTTCATTTCTAATATCCCGCGAGGGCCGTCCGCATCCGCAAAAAATTGTTTGCGGCCTTTGACTTGTGCCTCTAGGAACAATAGCTCGCCTTTTCTGAAAATTTATGACCACCGATTGGCTTATTTTAAGCTTTTTTGCTATCATTTGCGTCGAGAAACCACTCTTCATCATGACTACAATACTGTCCTCAATCTGTCGTGATAGTTTCCTCATAATTTTAAAGAGCAATGAAATTTTTATAATTATTTATTTCATTTATTAAAATATGCTGGGGAAAGTTCTAACTATACGCAATTAAACATATCTCAAACTACAAAAGATAAAGGAAGTCATAAACAAACCAAAAACTTGCAAACCTAACAGCAAATGTCGATATTTTTGCTGATTAACGCTTGGTGCAAAATTGAGTACATGTGATTTATTTTTGTTTTATTTGTTTTTTTCTTAGAACTTGCTCCTTTCCGTTATGTTTTATATACCGTTTTATTGAGAAGTGAACATAAAATACAGGGCAACAAAAATTTTTCAATTTGCTTTATTATTTCTGTTCTTATGCATCAATAAGTGCGCGAGTTACAAACATGTACTCATTTGTGCTCCCTACTGTACGTTGCACCAATATTAAATAAAAAATTTAAATTTAATTTAATGAAACTAATGAAATGTATTTATTTAGGTACTAATAAAAGGAAAAACACTGAAATTTATTCATAAAAAATGGCAATCAATTTAAAGCTATTGGTATAGATTTAAGTTTTGAAAAAAAAACTTAATCGCAACCAAGAAACAAACCACTTTATCACAGCACAACACAATATAATACACAAATGTAATTTTGTAAATCAAAGATATTTGATAGTTTTGAAAAAAACTATGCAAATACACCACTAAATTATTCCCACAACAATATTGCAATTTATTTAAAAATTATTTTTAATATGTGAAAGCACAAATGAAACACAATTTCTCGCACTGAAAATGAAACTGAAAACAATACACATATCCCCAATTGGAATGAAAAAGTCGTTAGAAAAGACAAATAAGGCATTATTGCCACTTTGCAAAATTTAAAATTTTCTCTTAAATAGCTAATTAGCAGAATAGATTTTTGGATTTGGTAGATTTTACTAAACAAACAATAATTGTAAGATTGGAAATAATTTTCTTAACTGGAAAACTTAAATAATTTTTGATGAAATTTAAACGCTTAGGTTCAAAATAAAGCTGAATACCTACGATGATTCCAAAATTTCACTAATTAGGTATTTCATTTCATTTTCAAATATTTCACTTTGCATAATTCGCGTGAAATTTTGTTTGCTTTGTGAAATGTTCAAAATGTTGTTTTGAAAAATAAAATTTCATTATTGAAAATTTCACTTTGAATTGCTTTGAAAATTTCACTTTGCACAATTCGCGTGAAATTTTCAATTGCTTATTTCATTTTAAATTTCCCTGCATAGTTCACTTGGAACTTTTTTCTTGTGAAATGTTCAAAATATTATTTCGAAACATCAAATTTAATTTTTGAAAATTTCACTTTGCAGAATTCGCGTGAAATTTTGTTTGCTTTGTGAAATTTTCACAAAGTAATTTAGAAAAAATCAAATTTCATTTTTGAAATTTTTTTAATTTCACTGCATAATTCGCGTGAAATTTTTATTTACTGTTGAAAATTTAATTTCGTTTTTGAAAATTTCAGTTTGCATAATTCACGTGAAATTTTGTTTGCTTTGTGAAATGTTCAAAATGTTATTTTGAAAAATAAAATTTCATTTTGAAAATTTCACTTTTCATTGCTTAGAAAATTTGCACGATTCGCGTGAAATTTTCAATTACTAATTTCATTTTTAATTTCACTGCATAATTCACTTGGAATTTTGTTTTTGTGAAATGATCAAAAGATTATTTCGTTTTTGAAAATTTCACTTTACATAATTCGCGTCAAATTTTGTTTGCTTTGTGAAATGTTCAAAAAGTTATTTTGAAAAATAAAATTTCATTTTGGAAAATTTCACTTTACATTGCTTTGAAAATTTCACTTTGCACAATTCGCGAGAAATTTTCAATTGCTTATTTCATTTTGAATTTCCCTGCATAATTCACATGAAACTTTTTTTTGTGAAATGTTCAAAATATTATTTCGAAACATCAAATTTAATTTTTGAAAATTTCACTTTGCATAGTTCTCGTGAAATTTTGTTTGCTTTGTGAAATTTTCACAAAGTAATTTAGAAAAAATGAAATTTCATTTTTGAATTTTTTGTAATTTCACTAATAATTCACGTGAAATTTTTATTTAACTGTTCAAAATTTAGTTTTGAAAAAATAGAATTTCATTTTTGAACACTTCACTGCATAATTTGCGTGAAATTTTCATTGCTTTGTGAAATGTTAAAACTGTATTTTTGAAAATCAAATTTCATTTTTGCAAATTTTATAATTTCATTGCGTGAAATTTTTATTTTCTGTTCAAAATTAAATTTTGAAAAAATAGAATGTCATTTTTGAACACTTCACTTTGCATAATTTGCGTGAAATTTTCATTGCTTTGTGAAATGTTCAAAATGTATTTTTGAAAATCAAATTTTATCTTTGCAAATAATTTTCAATCACTTTGTAAAATTGTTCAAAAAGTAGTTTAGAAAAAAACCAAATTTCATTTTTGAACATGTCAAAATTTACGTGAAATGTTGGTGTGCAATTTTCATTTTTTAATTTTAGGCAAAATCTAAAAATGAATATTTACCTTAAAAATTGAAAATGTATTTATTAAAAAATACTTATTTTTTTTAGTGGCAACCGTGCAAACCGTGTATTCATATATAGCATACAAATGTCAAACAGCTTACAAAAAAACGAATTTCCTTCGCAACAATATTTTTTTCGTAGTCTCTCAATCTCCTTAACAACACACCTACGTCCCTTCCTCCAGCAACAAATCTTCCCCTTCGAACAGAATAGAAATAAACAAAATTCAACAAAATTAAGTTTTTCTTGTCTCCCTTGGACTCCCATAAATTTTGTATGAGTTCTTCTCTATCTTCTGTTAGTCTCTGAGTCTTAATATTCATTTCTTTTTCCTAATTTATCTGCTCATTCTCCCCGCTTCAATTCGCCACACCCATAGTTCATACTCGCCTCGCCCAGGTGTCATGCCGAGCGTTCCTCTTCATGATAGTACTATAATAATATATATACAATGGTCTGACATCCATTCATCAGGAACTATGTGGAATCGAACGGAATAATTATCTTCTCCGATCAAAACATCAACTAAACAAGATCCATAAGAACGTTTCGCATTACCATCACCAAATCCCATCAAATTTTCTCCCAGCCCATCGATTACAGCAGCACCAGCCTTTCTCCAAACACTCCTTTGCATCAACGATACATTCGCCCCCGTATCCACTAATACATCGTAAACTTCTCCAGCCAACGTAAGTTGTACACAACAGTCTAATCTGTTAATCCTTTTAATATTTTGGTTCGGATTTCTCGTTTCTTTCTTTGGACAATTTGTAGAAATATGCCCAAACTCACTACATGAAAAACACCTTGCTCCTTTACTTTTGTTTGGACAAACATTTTGGTTATGAGAAAGAGAACCACAGTTTGTACATCGTTTTTGACTCACAATATTTTTGGAGTTGTTTGAAAAACTTGGCTTAAAATTTTGAGAATTGTTGTTTTGGTTTCGATAATTACTCGTACTCGCTAAATGACCTTTTATCGTTTCATAAACTAAAAACTTTTTCTTCAGCTCTTCTAAACTTGTTGCTTCGTATAGGACGGTTTTATTTAAAGGACTATCTGAAATACCTTGGATTATATAGGCTATTAAAGACGCGTCATCGAAATTTCCCTTCATCGCAATTTGCTTCATTGAATACATGTATTCTAAAAAGGTTTCGTCAACTTTTTTCTTCCTTGATTGAAGCTCTTTGTGAAGGCTTATACACGAGGGTGTATCATTAAACTCGTTTAATAAAAATTCCTTCAAATCATTCCAACTGCAAATACCACTTTTCGATTCCACTGCTAGTTTGGCAGCTCCTTTTAGTAAACGCCTTGCATACAGATATTTCTGTATGGGATTCCATTGACACACTGTAGCTATATCTTCATAATCCTTTAACCAAAGAACTAAATTTTTCCCAGCTTCACCAGAAAATCTATCTAAAGATTCTTCGACATCCTTAAAAACGAAATGATTGGTCTCTGTCATCTTTTCAGCAGCTTTCAAATTATTGCTATCAACAACAATTTCCTCTTTCTCAACTTCACCTACTTCTATCTGATCACTTGAATTATCTTCTCCAAAATAATCTTTAATAAAATCACTAATTGACATTCCTTCTTTCAAAATAGCATTATATAACCTTTCTACTAATTCAGTTTTTAAATAATATCGATACGATAACTTCTTTTCTTTTAAAATCGTTTGTAATTGTTTAGTAGTTAATTTATTTAAATCATCCATTCAGAATTTAAACCTTTTTCCCCATCATAATATTTGCACGATCATAACAAAAAAAAACAATTTGACTTAAAAGCTTTTTGTTATAAATTTGTTTTGATATATTATTCAAAGTCCAATAGCATTGTATTTATTGCATGCGACAGTAAAGCTTTCTCGCATGAAACAAGATCGTAGAATAGAATTTCACTCGATCGTAACTTAAAAGCTTTTCATGTAAATTTATTGTGCTAAAATAATGATTTAAAGCTTAATATGTTAGAGAAAAAAAAAATATGAAACGATCTCACCAATGTTCGTGTGTGTATACTTCGTTTAATAATCGATCGATGGTACTTTTCCACTTATTTTCGCTCTCTTTTTTGTTTCGTTTTTGCTATTTTTTAACTGCACTCACAATTTACACAATTTACCTGAATTTTTTTTCTTTTTTTCTTTTCTATGCACAAATGTATCGCAAAATTCTATTTTAAACTTTTAATGCATGAATATTTAGATTTTAGATTTTTAATAATTAAATCTTAGCTTTCACTTTTTAACTTTTACTTTGTCACTTCTTGTCACTAACAACTTTTCGCTTTACGTATTTTATTCCTTTGCATGCACTTTATTCTTATTTATTTTATGAAATTTTAGCACTAGGTAGGTATTCAATTTTAATTTAGAGTAAAAACAAAATGTTTAAACACTTTTCGCGGCACTTGTTCTTGTTCGGAAGCACTTCTGACACCAATTGTAGGGGGAGGAAAGGGATTAAATAATAACTCATAAGTTTTTAAGTTAAATGTTAGTTTTAATTCAATGAAATTAAAGAGTTTAATAAATGTAAGTTTAGTTTTAATTCAAATGATTTAAAATTAATGAAAAAATATAGAAAACACTTTTCAGAACTTTAGCTTGACTTTTACTTGACTTTGACTTTACTTTTCTTGACTTGACTTTACTTTACTTTACAAAATGCATTTACCGAATGACTTTTAATAACTTAAGGTTGCATTTTAATACCGCTTAGGTTTTTACATAAGGTTTTTAATATAAAGGTATATGAAATGACATAGAATTTGAAATAGCGTAAATGCTTAGATGTTTGGTTAAATTTAGGATGATAAACGATAAACGATGTTGTCATCCTACATGTATTATCACTTACATTAAAAAGCTGCGAATAGCGAACTGCGAATTGCATGATCAATTTGTTTGATTGCCAATAGATGCGAATTGCCATAAAATATAAACCCAGTGAAATGGGTGCTAAGAAAATGTGAAGTTAAATTCGAGCGAATTTTTCATTCGCTGCTTTGTGGAATGCGTCCTGGGGCCAAATTCCGCAAGAGTGAATTTTGTACACAAAAATTCGTAAACATCGATTTTTGCTATTCCGCAAGAGTGAGTTTTAAGTTTTGGACACATAACGCATGCACAATCAGTCAACTTTATTCACACTTGTTTTCGGTGTGAATAGAATGTGTACAAAGAAAATCATTTACCCTTGCGGAATTGGGAGCCTGATATTCGGGATTCCTATCAACGACGACGAGGCAATTCAATTTTACGAAGACACAGTGTCAAACTATCACCTGGGCTAGATGCCACCGAAACCCCACATCCTTCCAAAAGACAACCGGATTTGAACAACCCGAGATGAACATCTTCATAGTATTAAATAGTATATAACCATCAATCACAATCTTTTAAATAATTTTTATAAAAATAAAACAATGTATAAAATTAGGCCCCTTATGTGCCAAAACAAATTAAAATGTCAATGTAATAATATAGCCCAGTCAAATTAGTCAAAAAAAGGGCATCAAATCGCATTTTTCGATGGACAAAATTTTTTGTATGGAATCTATTTGGCTACGTCTCCTGATCATAAAACCGAGTTTTTGGGATTTTTGAGGTTAGGGAAGACCCGCCATCTTGAAAAAGAGATTGGTTTTGTTTTTATGCAATAACTCGCTTGCATTTTATTTTACAACAAAACGTCCTAGTACAATCTTGTAGAAGATAAAATTACCTATAAAATAAGCTATCAACGACCTCTGTAGGTGGTTTTATTTTTGAGATATAACGGACCAATGTTCCCCTATGGGTTGTGTTTTGGGGGTGGTATGACTTTTCTTGAGTTTTCTAGGTAACCTTTGATTTTTTTGGATGATGCTTTTAGAATCATTTACAGTTCTTGTATCGACCTATAAAATGAGCCGTCGATCGATATCATCGGCCACGAATTGTGCGAGTTATCCAATTTATAGGATCACACTTTATGAGCCAGGAGAAAAACATAAATATATTTTTTTTTCGAAAATGTTTATCTGGTGAATCATACAAAAAAACTATTACTTAAAATGTTGTCCATAGTTATGATTAATGATAACAATTTAACATACATGGTACCTGGAGTTGCATCCGCACAACACAGAAAGTTGTAAAGCAGCCGGGATTCTTAAGACACCTACATTTCTTGTTGTTGAAAACTGAGTTATCTTTTCTCGATCTAAATGTAAACCGAAGGTATTGCATGCGATTTCAAAAGTGTAACCTAAAAAAAAACTCAACAAGATTTCAAATTTATTGATTGGTATTAATTTATAAAAATCAAAACACCAGTGCTCAGACTAAAAACTAAACTAAAACTGCTTTCAAAAACATTTGGGCAAAAATTTGGATCATTGAATTTTCAAAGAAAAAACAAGGTGCTTCCCCTGTCAGCGATGACAAGCATCAATATAAACTCATCTCCCGTAGCAGTTGACCCGTTTTTGCTATTTCAAAGAATGTGCATCACGCAGAAGTCCCTCGATGACATGGACAAATGTTTTCAAATGGGAAAGATTCCGCAGAACAACAAAAAAAGATCTGTTGAGCTGAATTTTAATGCGAACAAAACAAAAATAAGTTCATCCAACTCCTAAGACATAAACTTCAAGACACAGGTTATACAGTTTTTCAGGACAAAGGTGATGCTGATTTGCTTATTGTCTCTACAGCCATTAAGCAGTCTTCTCTGCATGAAACTGTTACAATCGTTTCCGAAGACATTGATATTCTTGTTTTGTTGACTGAACATGGAAAACATCATGCGAGTGTTTTTCTTCGGAAACCCGAAAAATCACACGCACCAGAGAAATGGTTTTCGACAAAAACTATCAAATGTGACACAATTGTATCAGACAACATTTTATTTTTACACGCTATATCGGGATGTGACACAACGTCAGCAACGTACTTCGCTGGCAAAATTAAATTCGTTACCACAATGGAAAAAAAAGCTGGCAACCTTGCTGGAGAAGTGGAAATTTTTAAACGAAAAGTCGCTGACCCAGAAGAACTTATTGTGGCAGGGGAAAAATTCTTCATGGCGCTCTATGGTGGAAGAAAGACAACTTCAATTGACGAATTTCTTATAAAAAATTTACGAAGTCCGTGGCAAAAACGAAAACAATTTATGTTCACTTCCCCCTACAAAAGATGCGCTACGACAGCACTTTTTTTTGACGTATCACCAGGTACAAACGTGGCTAGGAAACGACCAGGATCCGGAAAAGTGGGGTTGGAGAAAAAATACAAAAATGAATGTTCCTGTGATGACCACCAAGGAACCAGCTCCTCCCGAAATAATGAAGGTTATTTCTTGTTTCTGCGCATCAAGATGTGGAGCGGCTTGTGGATGTCGCAAAGCGGGTTTAAAATGTTCCACCGTCTGTGCACACTGCAGCGGTGAAACTTGCAGCAACATCCCCAAATGTTTTACAATTGCTGAAGATTATTGCGAAGATGAAAGTACCCTGCTCTTGCAGATTCATAACGATCAAATGACACCAAACGAAACGATTTTTGAAGCGGATATATGCGATGATGAAATGCTACCAGGACCTTCAAAAATTTCAAAATATTTTCCTTAATATTATTTATCTCCCCTTCAAATACTTTCACAGAGAAAACTGAATGTAAAATACACTTTACCTCTTTTCTTATCATTTTTTCAAATTATTCTGTTAATAAAAACCAATCAATAAATTTGAAATTCAATTAAGTTTTTCTTAGTAGTACCATTGAATAACTACAAATAGAAGGGACACCGGGCAAAACGTCCACTAGGTGGCCTGGTTTGGCAGGCTGTCGCTGCAATCGCTCTATCAAATACAACACCCCTTTAATAAATTTGTTCCTTAAAAGTTTGTTCCTTTTGGGAAATTTCCTTAATTGCCGAAGAAGAAAGGGAAGAAATATTTTTTTTTTTTCACAGAGCATGAAAATGAACAACAACAACGAATTGAACAGCCGTTTTAGTTTTGCTTTTGAGGTATTTTTTTCAATGCCATTCGAGGACTCAAGGTTAATGAAAATATGGGGTAGAGATAAAAATTATATTTTCTTTTCTGGGTTGTGTGTGTGTTGTCCAGTAAATGAAATTTGTTGTTAGTGTTTTGTTGCAATTTGCGATGTTAACGATGATGGCTTTGTTTTGTTTTTTATATCTTGAGATCCATAGGCAAGGAATAATAATTTTTTTTTTTTTAATTTGAAAACATAAGTCTCAAGTGGTACATACACACAACACAAGTGTGCACTCTTTGATTTTTGGTGTGGTCGGTCGATCGGTGGTATATGTGTGGCGGAGTGTGTGCACACTTATGTGCTGTAAATGGGTCGTTTTATAGGTATATGCAGGAACCTGTTCCATCTTCTTTTAAATTTTTCGTCGATTTTTACGGATCCTTATCAATTAATATAGATTATCAAGTAGGTACTCAATTTTCAATTCGAACCTATTTATTACATAGGTACCTGCCATCTGTCACATAAAAATAATTAAATAATGGTTTATAATTTGTTCTCATTTATTGTTTTTTCAACGATTTTGGTATAAATGTAGGTACATACATACATTGTTATTTCTAAGATTAGAAAAATAAAAATTATAAGTATTATTATGTACTTAATAAATCAAAAAAGAAACTAAAGCAACCAGTGATAGTAAAGATGTAGTTTTTTTTAATTAAAGTTTTGTTTTTACTGTACCCAAATGAAAAATGTTTGAAATTTAAAACTAAAACCGTGAAACATGGTGTAGAACACATTTGAAGGTATGTAGGTATGTAACTCCCTTTTTTTAGTAACAAAGCGATACAAATCTTATGTTTTTCTTTTAAATAGAAGGATACACTTTAAGTGGACTTTTGAGAGGTAGATATTCTGATTTGAATTTGGCCATAATTTAATTTAAATTAAAAAATCGCATGTATGTACACTAGTTAAGAAAAATTCTAGGAACAAGATTTTGAATTTTTTTGTCAGTGGTTTTTGTTGTATGTGTGAGATGAGACAGAAAGCTTTTTTTTAATTTTTAAAGGTTGTAATTTTCTTTTGAACTTTTATAAGTCAATCAAATCTAACGGTTATGACTTTATTCAACTATAAGTTACTAACCTTTTTGTTGTTGCCGTTGTTGTAAAATTTTGTTCTGCCTGCGATATCTGAATTTTAATCGAAAAACTTTGTTTTGATCACCAAAATCACATCTAATAATAATAAAAAAAACGACTTTTTGTGATCCCTTCGTAGGTACATATATGTATATCTGTTGCTTCTTTGCCAATATTAATTGCATGGTAAATATTAGTATGCAAATTTGTAGATTAACATATTCTTAACATTGCTGAACATTTTTATATTGAAAAAAATTAAAAAAAAAAACTTTAAGTCTTTTTTCTTGTCCAAGTATGAAGTGCGTGACCAATACAAAATTGTAAATAGTTGAAAAGAATTCGTTATTTTTGTTTTCATTTCGATGGTGATTACACAAATGTTAAAAACACAATTTGTTATTTTCAAAAATGTTAAGAATATGTTAGTCTTCAAATCTACATACTTATATTAACCATGCAATAAATATTTGGAAGGAAGCAAAAGATATACATACCTACGAAGAGATCACAAAAAGTCGTTTGAACTTTTTTCTAAAATAACGGTGAAAAGCCACTAAAACAAATAGTCTCAACAAAGTCTTAAATGATCATTATAAGTTGGGATATTGGTGATAAAAAAATATTAATCAATGAAGCTTGAAGATCACATATCTCAGGTAAAACTAAATATTACAACAAAAACAAGGTGACTTAAAGCTGAATACACAAGTCACCTAACTAAAGTTCCGAACAAAAAGTTCGGAGATTTTCTCACTTTGACAGCCTTCAAAAATAAAAAAAATCGTGTTTCATCTTATACCACAACTTAGTACCATGAATACAAAACTAAAAACAAACATTTTGTTTTCCTTAAATTTGTTTGAATGGTTGAAGTTTGACGTCTGAGTCCGAACATTAGAATTGTATTTATTTAATTAATTAAAAACAAAAAGTAGTTTTTAAATTATTTTATAGATTTAAAAGTTTAGTCTACACATAATAAAAAAAAATATAGAATACTTTTTGAAAGTGAGCGGTAGTTTGTTGTTAAGCTTAATTCAAACAACAAATACAAGAAATTAATGAAGTCTTAGTATAGATAATATACAGGGTGTCCCGGACCTGAGTGGAAGTATTTTAGGTTGTGGTTTTTGGGGTTATTCTAAGAAAAAAAATGTTTGGGGGGAAAGTTGTATCTCCCCTCCCTGAGGCAGGCAGAAAAAACATTAAAAGTCAACGAAAACACATCTAATAATGTGCTATAGTTTTTTTTTTAAGATAATACTCCATTCTTGCATTTGAATTTCAAATCAAGTTGTTTAAGCGAATAGGTTTCGAAAAATTAAATTTCAAAGTCAAAATTAAAAAAAAAAAAGTGATTTTTTTTCTTAAGTCGATATTTTTCAAAATTTTACGTTATAAAGTGCTTTTTTGTGTTCAATATTCAATGCCCTCATCATTTATTTAGTCTATTACCGAAAACCAAATGCAAAAATCTTTCTTAGTTTTTGAGAAATTAAGAAAAAACAAAAGGTACTTTTACCAAAAAACCCCGAAAAAATGAATTCATTCATGAATTATCCATAATTTAACCCTTTTTCGGCCTTTTTTGGTAAAAATACCTTTTGTTTTTTCTTAATTTCTCATAAACTAAGAAAGATAATTACATTAAGTTTTCGGTAATGAACTAAAAAATAATGAGGACATTGAATATTGAACACAAACTTAAGTACGTAAAATTTTGAAAAATATCGAGTTAAGATCAAAAAATCCCTGCCTCAGGGAGGAGAGATACAACTTGCCCCCCCCCCCCCCCCATACAATTTTTAGAATAACCCCAAGAACCACACCCTAAAATAAATCCACTCAGGTCCGGGACACCCTGTATGTTACAGAAAAGAAGAGATCCACAAATTCGAATAGCTGTACTTCAAATATGTCTCAATATATCTAGTTTCTTTACACTTTAGCCTGGCATTTAAAATTTAAATTTTAGCTCTTATTAATACCTTTAAAGTATTATTTAATAAAATTTGTTTATGATCAGTGGATGTACAGGGGTAATAAACTTGGGCATCGCATATATTTAAAAAAGATTGTAGAACAGTTTGTTGGAAACAAAGCTGATCAAAATTTTCTTTGAAACATTTTACAATAATATCTATGAGCTTGACAAATGATTTTGAAGGAATTATCAAGCCTCCATTTGTGGTCTTTTCATATTGTCGAGCTTTGACTATGTTGAATTTACATATTTCACAACCGGTTTTTTTGAGGACAGACTTTGCGATGTATCCAGCAAAATTTGTTGTAGACATTTCTGAAATATTTGACGGTGTATTTTGTTCAACTTCATTGTCTAAAGATGCCTCGTCATCTGAATCGTCAAACTCACAAATATTGCTATCTTCACATTTCACATGTTAAGTTGCATTTATAATGAAAAATTTTGAAAAAAAAAATCTTTAATGATATCTTTTAAATGATATTTATATGTGCCTGCATAATATGTAGATTTTTTCTTAAAAAATACTCACGTTTTCCTTTTTTTTTCATTTAAATGATTGATTTATAATATCGTTTTATTAAAAAAAACAGACCTTTTATTTGTAGGCAAAAATTTGCTTGGATGATTAGATCATCTATGTAGGAAAAAGTTTGGCTCTTTTAATTTTAATTGGATGTCAGGATAATAACTGTAAATAAGTTTAATTTTTAACACCACTGGGAGTGAGAAATTAAAACCCACCTGCTGATAATGGAATAAAATTAAAATTAAATAAAAGAGAAACCGTTTTGTATCTTTTTGTTGCTGTATGGCGGTGAGACGGACACCAAACACCAATATATTCAAAATTCACCTATGTGTACCTACATGTGCGTTCATTCACAAAAGAAAATCAAAGCACAAATTGAAGGAAAAAAATATGTATCCATTCTTCGCTGTATCTACATATCTACTCGTATGTATCTATATCTCTAAGAAAAATACAAAAGGATTTATTTGAGACTCACTTAGCCGAGAAGAAAACCAATTATTGTGTAAAAAGGAAATTATAGCTTCATGAGCGGCCACTGGATTTGATTGGTGTGACTGTCGTTTGAGCAATGTCCGGTGTCCCCTTCTATTTGTAATTATTCAATGGTAGTACCTAGGAAACCGCATGCAATACCTTTTACATTTGGATTGAAAAAAGATAACTCAGTTTTCAACAACAAGAAATGTAGGTGTCTTAAGTTTCCCGGCTGCTTTACAACCTTCTTTGTGGTGCGGATTCAACTCCACGTACCATGTATGTTAAATTGTTATCGTTACTATGGACAACATTTTAAGTAATAGTTTTTGATGTGAAACATCTAATGCGGCGGGTAAACTCGATTTTGGGCGTGGCTTAAAGCGTTACGAAAAAGGGGAAAGATTTTGTTTCTCTTTCATTTATACTCGCACTCACAAAGTTGTCGTAATGGGGAAATTTGTTTGTTTACATTTTTCGGCAAGAAGAGTCCAAGTGGAAGAAATGTACACAAATATCCGTGTCACTCGCACTCAACCTAGTTTTTTTTTCATTCACAATGACAAATCTAGTACAACAGATAAGGTTGGTTACACATGCGTTACTGGCGCTTCCTTTGACGGTGTTCAGACGTGAGGCGACTCATTTTGACATTTCTTTTTTTTTATCTGATTCTCATCTCTTGAAAAGAGAGAGATGGCCAAGTGAGGCGGAAATTTTTAAATTTAAGGTTAAGTAAGAACTATAACAGGCGGAAAGATACAAATATGGTCGTACGAAACCGATCGACTAAAAGGAATTGATGTGACGCGACTAAAATTGCGATTTCGGTACTGTTCAACAATTCAAAAAACAATTTAATACTTGCAAGCTTCTCAACTTTTGTTTCGTTTGCTGAATGAAAACAAAGATAAAATTCATCCTTATTACGATAGTCGTTTTACTTAAATGACACGTCTCTAGAACCGACGCTTGGCGTTTCAATGAAACGAATACCGTTAAGGTGGAGAATATTGAAGATTTGCATTCAAAAAACAAAAACTGTCATTTCTGGTGCCTTGTCGTTTTACTAATGGCCTTTTCGATTGGCAATTCGGAAGAACTCTCCGATCCGGAACGCCAATAAAACAAACAGGCAAATGTAGTTAGATTCTGAAGTTTTCGTATCCCTGTATTTGTGCAACTTCACATGCGGATGGAAATAGTTCTTCACATTTGGAAACTTGGCGGAAACAAATATGAACGAGTATGATAATTTTCAATAAAGAAAATGGGAAAATAACATTCTAAACGGAAATTAATTGTTTTTAAAAACAATAAAATGTGTGAAATTTACTTAATTTTAGCTAAAAATTTATTTTTTGCAATATTTGACAACACTTTGACAACTATGTGTTTGAATGTGTGAGTTGTTCTGGTTTCGATTCTGAAATGAAATCCAGAATCGTTTTCTGTTCTTTTCAGGAGAAGAACTGTCATTCTGAATGCCAATAGAACACTTTCAGAAGGGTTTACACGCATTCCGAACGCTTCTGGATTGCCAATCGAAAAGGCCATAAGCGTAGGCGATTATATTATTTTACAAATAACGTGACGTCCAATCATACAAATAAAATACATAATTAACTATATATAATCAGATGACTTTTTATTATTTTCAGGAATTGTCTTATCAAAGAGAAATAATAATTCAGAATACCTACAATGTCATTCGTCAGACATATGTAAGTGTCGTAAAATTCTTACAATTTGAATTTGGCCGTCGCGTTCGCTTAACCTTCCCGCTTTCTATTTGATAAGACAACGCAATGTCGGCATTTACATTACCCGATTTTTCCAGTACGATTTTTCCCAAAATCGTGTGAAATGTTTACATGAAACGATATGAAACGATTTTTCCTGTCCGATTTCTATTCCTGTCCTCTTCATACTTTATTGCTGTCTCTTTCATTTTGCATTCAGAGGTAGATGGCATATTAGGATCAGCGTTGCCTATTGCATTTTTTTTTCGTAAAACTCATCTACTGGCAATCAAATACTTTTTGGTTTTACGAAAAAAAAATTTAATTCAACAAAATTAAACCCACAAATAATTTCATCATCATTGTTGTTGTTTGTTCTCCTGAAACCCAACCTTTAAGTGCCTTGCATATGAGCTGTGTAGCAAACTATGTATGTATTTTTAATCACTTACATATATGTATTAATAATTTCTTCTTCGAAAATACAAATACAAATTTGGAAATGCATATCTACTGCGAAAAAAAAAATAAATCTAGTTACTGCATTTTCTTTTTGGATCAGCTTCGGAAAATTCTCCGATTAGTGGCAACGCTGAACACACAAGACTCTGGGAAAAGTATAAAAGAGAACGCAAACATACTGGAAAAATCGTGTGAGTTTGCCAGGAACAGACGATTTGGTCCTTACACTTTCTACTCCCTTCATCTAAGAACAAAAGATCGTCTGAGGAAAAATTGGGTGGTGTAAATGGTAAATGCCGACAGTTCGTGACCCGAGCCACCAAGCCTATTCCCTGTTTGAACACGCCCTTTGTTGTGACTTCCTTTTTCCCAGTATGTAATAGATTTTTCAAGTCACAATAGTAAACTGTATGCAAACAGCAGAAACAATATAACTGTCTCCCTCGAATTAGAAACGTACAGATCTTTCAGTATCATTAATTGGGCGCATTCACGCAAGATCTGAAAATTCAGATATGAAAATTCAGAAATTTTATTACGTTGAATGCAAAAAAATCTGAATTTTCAGTCAAAAGTCAGCTGTTTTAGTTTTGTCAAAATATTGCATTTACTTTTGATTTTTACATTGGAGAGAATTAAATTAGAACTTTTATTTTATTTGAAAATTAAAAATTAAGGATGAATGAAGTTATCAGTAACTTAAACTAGTAAAACGTAACTTCACCAGCAAATGTTGAGTACTATTTTTCCGATAACAGTCCAAAGTAGCACTCTTCACATAAAATAATTTGTTGATTAGTTCGAATCTTCCAGCGAAATACATATAACACTTACGATTTAAATTTGAATAGCTATAAATTTCACTTTTCGCAGTATGTGCCCACTTCCATCAGTCATCAAACAGTAAAGTTCAATTCTCATTTGAATATGTTTGCGCTTTTTTTTAGCAGAACGCATCTTCCATCTCTTTCATCTGAATTTTCAGATGAAAATTCTCATCTGAAAATTCAGAATAAAACGTAATCAAACGTAACCAAAAGTCATCTGAATTTTCAGATATTTTTTGACAGTTGACCAATCAGAAGCCAGATATCTGAAACTTTGAATGCCCCCATTTTAAAGACCATTTGTGTTGTGCATGTTTCACATCTGCCAGGCGTCCCGCGACGGCTCAATTTTTTTTTTGTATGATTCACCAGATAAACATTTTCGAAAAAAAAAATATATTTATGTTTTTCTCCTGGCTCATAAAGTGTGATCCTATAAATTGGATAACTCGCACAATTCGTGGCCGATGATATCGATCGACGGCTCATTTTATAGGTCGATACAAGAACTGTAAATGATTCTAAGAGCATCATCCAAAAAAATCAACGGTTACCTAGAAAACTCAAGAAAAGTCATACCACCCCCAAAACACAACCCATAGGGGAACATTGGTCCGTTATATCTCAAAAATAAAACCACCTACAGAGGTCGTTGATAGCTTATTTTATAGGTAATTTTATCTTCCACAAGATTGTACTAGGACGTTTTGTTGTAAAATAAAATGCAAGCGAGTTATTGCATAAAAACAAAACCAATCTCTTTTTCAAGATGGTGGGTCTTCCCTAACCTCAAAAATCCCAAAAACTCGTTTTTATGATCAGGAGACGTAGCCAAATAGATTCCATACAAAAAATTTTGTCCATCGAAAAATGCGATTTGATTTCCTAATTTGACTGGGCTAATAATATAAAAATAGAATTAAGAACCAATTGTAAATATTAGTTTCCGTTCAATAAAAACTAATGTAAAAATGTAATTCTGGATTGCGAATTAACGTTTGTTCGCAGAATATATCTTGACGGTCACCTATATAGTATACAAATGCTAAATTTTACAATTTGCACTAATTTAACAACCATGCGCTTATGGTAGACCCTGTTTAGACTGTGATTGCTCACTACTCCCCATGCGGATGAGTTTATTGGTAAGATTTTATCCTCACTGATTTCAACTACAAAACCATCGTCATGACGAAGCCAAAAGTAACAATCTAAATAGGGCCAAATCACTCAACATAACTCTACTCTACGAACATAGCCTTCGGGAGTTCGAGATACAAAAATTATCGATCATAGCTTTTATCGGCAGTTATCCTACTGCCGATATTATTTTTGTTATTCGTGTATAATCTTACTGTATTACGGATAGCTTTTCCAAAAAACACGGGTAGGTTCTTATGGGAGCAGAAAAACTCAAGAGCTGCATGCAGCTCAGAGCTGCACGATGTCTCTATTTCTAAATTTGCTGCGCAGCTCCGCAGCTATAAGTGGTTGTTTGTCGACCGCTGACCAGGTTCAGTAGAAAGAAGTTCCGTTGTGCACAAATAGCTTTCAAGTTGATCGGTTGGAAAGCATATGACTTCAGTTTTGATTGTCCGATCTTCAAAGTCAAGGCTTTAATGGAAAGGATAAATGTCAGGGTACATTTTTGTATAATTTTTTTTTTAATATTTAATTTATTTCATACTAGAAAGCAGATTGAGTCCTACATCGGTTTGATTTTCACTTTTCAAAATACAAATGTGAATGAAAAATTACACAATTTTGAAAAATTATGTTTAAAAAGTTATAGCCTCAATCCTCCTCTACAAATATGTAAAATGTTTTTCTTATAGATAAATGCAACGTGAGAGGCGGCAGGGCCACTTATCTAAATTTTCCACCTTAAAATTGATTTTAATCCAAAAAAAAAAAACAAAATCTTTAAGAAACTTCGATCTCCGTAGCCTAAAAAAAATTATAACTTTGCTTCTAATGCTCGGATCTACAAGATTAAGATATTTAAATAAAGTTAAAATACAAAACTACATTTGTGTATAAAAACTATTTAGAAATACCGAAAAATTTCATACTAAAAGGGTGATGGAGTCCTATGTACGATTAATATTTAAGTGTAAGCACATGTGTTTTGAGTGCAGACCTGCTGCACATCTTTTAAGGCAAAACTTCGTTAAAAATAAATTGCTAGATAAGTTTCACCTTAGTTACAATCGAAAAGTGGAGGTGGTTTTAGTGTAGTAAGAATCTCACACTTCTATGATGCAGGTTTTGCACCTACTCACGGAAAAAAATATTTTTTTAATATAATAAACATATGAAACTTGATATAAAATTAGATGGTAATATATTTAGGAGAGGTCTACGAAGAAACAACGAGTAGAGTGAAATCGGCAGGAGTTATGGGGAAAACATTTTGGACGGGAAAGGGGGTAAGGCAGGGGTGCCCGATGAGCCCAACACTATTCAACTTGTTGACGGCGGATATAGAAGAAGAACTGGGCAAAGGGAGCTGGGGAGGGGTAAAAGTGAGAGGACAAAGAATTTGCTCGCTGGCATACGCAGACGATGTGGTGGTAATGGCGAAAAATGAAGAAGAGATGCAAAGCATAATAAGAAGACTGGAGAAGTACTTCGAGAGGAAAAGACTGGAAGTAAATGTTGGAAAGACGAAAGTGATGAGGTTCAGGAAAGGAGGAGGGAGGAACACAACAGTAGACTGGAGATGGAGGGGAAAGAAAATCGAAAAGGTAAAAGAATTTAAATACCTGGGGTATGTGTTCAAAAAGAATGGAGGGCAGGAAGCACAAAAGGACAGAATAAAAAAGGCAGCAGCGGCCATGAATAAAGCATGGGGGATTGGAAGGAGGAAATTCGAGAAGGATTGGGAGAGGAAGATGTGGCTTTTCGACACTCTGGTGTGGACGGTGATGGGATATGGGGGGGAAGTATGGGGATGGGAGGAGAGACAAGTAATGGAGAGGGTGCAAGAAAGGTACCTCAAGTGGACGCTAGGGGTAGAATGGCAAACTTCAGGGTACATGGTAAGAGAGGAAACAAAACGAGATAAGATAATGATTAGAGCACGAAAAAGGGCATGGAATTATGAACAGAAATTAACAGATGGAAAAGGAAGCGAAATAGCAAGGGAATAACTAGAGGAGATGAAAGAGAGACAGAGAGATGGACGGGGAAGAGGGACACCATGGGAACAAGGAAGAGAAGACAGTGTGAATGGATACCAGGGATTAGAAATAGAAGACAGGAGAGAGCAAGATAAGGAAAGAAGTGAACGAATAAGAGAATATACAGGTGATATAAAGAAGTAATGACAGAAGAGATTCCACAATATTTAAAAGCGGTTGGAAGACAGAAAGAACAAGAAGAATAGCAAGAGTCAGGCTAGGGAATGAGGTGAGAGAAAGATGGTACTGGAAACGAGAAGAGGAGAGAATGTGCAGAATATGTGAGGGTGAACCAGAGACATGGGAACATGTATTAGAAAGATGCAGATCTGGCAGAGATGAAGGAAAATCATTAGGGGAAAGGATGACGGAAATAATGGACGAAACGGGGAAGGGGGAAGAGAGGATAAAGGAACTAGAGGCAGTGAGAAAAGATAAGGTGATAGAGAGGGGAGGAGAGGGAGCAGAGTAGGGAAGCGGGAGCCTTGTAACCCTTAGGGGAGTCAATACAAATCATTGTAATGTAGTGTAACAGATAGTATAAAAACAAATTAACTGGACTGAAAAAGGTGAGTTAGATTTAGTTATTTTAAGTTTTCTTAAAAACTAAAAAACCAATTATCATCTGGTTTTCGGTATTTGTATTAAAATTGAATCAAAAAAAGTGCAGAATTATATAAAATAGCACTGGTTTGAACTTAAACGTCTTTTCGAATGTACTATAATTTGAAAAAGATCTAGAAATTAATAATGACTAGTAGTAGAGGGGGAATTTAAGTCAAAAGATACGTCAATGAAGAACAAATTAAAAAATGGACAGTTGTTTACCAGATAAGAAATTTTTTTAAAGAACATGACAAAATCTATTCTAGCCAGTAAATTTGTCGGTATTACATATTTCTAGCTTGAAATGCCCTGACAAAGTGTTTTCAAATTCAAATGAATTTTTGACACCCGAGAAATCGCAATTAAAAGTTGACAAACTAGAGGCAATGTCAATAGCAAAGTACAATAAATTACAACTTTGGCTGTGCAGATTTTTAAATTTTCTTAAGAAAAAAATATTGCGAAGAAAAGTACAACAATTAAACAATGTTGCAGCCCTATTTAAAAACTCGTTCGGGTATCTTCTAATTCACGATTTAACTAAAATGTTGATCAAAAGTTAGGTAGTTTACTAATTAAATTTTTATAATAAAAAAAATATAAATTGCTAATCTTCGTTAAATTCTATATCTTAACGAAAATCTAGTACAATACACAAGAGCTCTGATATTACCAAACAGTATTTATTAAAGTGCACATATTTGGGATTGTAAATAGCGTTTTTTCACCACGATCTGTTTCCTTTATATCTTGTTTTTGGCAAAAATTACAGAATTTTTTTGTTTGCTTAATTAAACGTTAATGTACCTACCTACTGTGGTGAGTAAGGTTATTTTCTTGAATTCCGTTTAATTGATAAGAATTGACATTTAATTCATCCGACTAAAGATAATTAGCGTTTTTGTTGCGTTTATGAATACCGGTGAAAATTGTATTGTATTGTAAATTTGTATCAAACTTATTAAATTAGATCTGGTTTTGAAGTTAAAACTTAAAAAAAAATATTCATTCTTAAATTTTATTACGTTTTTAAAAATGTGTCCTCTTTTTTGCCCCTGAAAAATGGTCACCATAGGTATAAACCCAAAATAACTGACAAAAAGCGTGAACATTCCGCGTTTTTTTTTTTTTAATTTTTACTATGTTGCGTTCGGTGTTCGATGCCGAAAACTTGGATTATTTATAACATCATAAACAACTCAGCAAAAAATCAGAATTGCCGTATCTGACGCGGGGTCTCCCTCATTTAGAGCCGATTTAGGCGTATCCACGATGACATTTTTTTAAACGACCATCCTAATGTTTGCACATATCTTGTGGTCTTTAATTTCAATACCCGCTTCATAGAGTACCTATATTATCTAGAGAACCGACCGGTACCCCCCTTGCCTAAAACACCCGCAAATTTTATCTGAGCACATTAAGAGAAAACTCCCTTAAATTTCCTGTCCGTGAATACGTGTGAATTGTGGATACAAATTCAAAACGGCGTCCTTAGCTCAAACTGACGTCTTTTTTTTTTAATTATTAAAAGTCAAAATGACAGTTCTCGGTTGTCATTTGTGTTGTGCGGAGTTATAAATTTATAATGTTTCATTCTGCAAACAAATTAAGAATGTTGCAACCAAAATATAGATTTCTGAAGTTATTTTTTTTGTTTCAATTGCACTTTGAAAGTTTATGATATTTCTTGCGAATATTTATGATATAACCGAATTGCTGCTGCACTAAAAAACCAGGGAACTTAAAGATGGAAAGTCAAGAGCAACTTTGGATGTTCAAGTTCGTGTGTTTTTATTTGTTTATACTTTTATAGAATATCTACTATTCAATAATTTTGTATTAAAATTATATACAGTGTTGGCCAGAACTAAAGCACCAAATTATCTCTCTTTGAAAAGTTTAAAGAAAATTAATTAATTAATTAATTAATAATGGTTTTAATTTGATTCTTATCAGTATATGTTTGACTTTAATTCACAAACTGTTAATTTTATCATAACTCATATCTTCTTATTTAATATTCAACAAAAAATTTCAAAGTTCATTACGAAGGAGAATGGGCAAGTTTGTATGAAACATGGGCGTGAGCGGCTAAGAATGTTTTGTTATTTTTGGATGTGGTTTAGTCTTACAATCACCATACAGAAGTTTTTTCACTGTGGTGAAGGTACTTAAAAAAAGAAAAATATGCATTTTTGTTTTAACACTTTGAAAGTTTTACAAACCGAATCGAGTGTGGGTAATCGATAGACAGCTACGTCTGCCGAGTTACTTGCTTCATTGGCCAGGAAAGTACGGCTTGGGTTTATTTCAATTGCATGGAGACCACCTTGACTTCAGGTTGGTTAACACTATTATTTGATAATGTTGGTATTGCATCCACACGTCATATATTGACATCGTACACAGGTAGCTTTATTGCACTTTGTCCCAAAGACTGCTCAGCCACATGGAGCAAACAACCTTATTAATGTATCCTAAGATAATTTTAGTTTCACGAAGCATGTCGTGGGTGAGAACATATCGTCTGGCATGTTCAAAATTCAAACCTCTCGTCTCATCAAAGCTCCCGGCTACGTAGATGGCTTGCGACATGTTCTTGTCCCAAAATTCTTGCCTTTGCTCGACGCTCCTTCAAACGGGTTGGGATGTGGCAGGATGGAAAAGTGCCTACCATCGAATTGAAATATACCGTGTTCTTGTTCATTATTTCGAACATTCATTTGTTAATGTTCTTTTGACAAGGAACTTGTTAGCTCTTTGTAAAATTAATTTTGATTTGTGTGAGGTCAATTATTATTTTATATGTATGTATTCTTTTTCTTCTTTCATGAAAAAATAAAAAGAATTAGTCAGTCTTTCTCTGTACTATCCCTTGCCAAAATACTACATTTTTTTCCTAGCATTTGGTCAGAGCAGAGGGTTAAAACAACCTTGGGCTTATATTTTTGTCGTTGCCACTTCAATTCATTTAAAAAAATAGGAAATCATGCTTTGTCATCTTATAACCCTGAAAATAGAGAAAAAGATCCTGCTCTTTTTGATCCCCCACGCCCCACCTCTTTGCTATTCGATATCACGGTCACGATACATCTACTTATAAACCCTCATACTCAGGTTTTGGTTATACATCCACTCTCAAAATTTGCTATCGGCTCTTGAACTATGATAGAGAACACAAAAAAAGTGGGTGACACAATCCTATATATCAATAAATCTACCTACTGCCTAAACCACACAAGGAACATTCCACGAGAATGTGAAAACCTTAATTTCGAGATTGATTTTGTATGTAGATGTGACGCTTCTTATAGGTACTTCACTAATGATTAAATACGTTGATATTTTAAAAAATAATGCTCGGTTACTTAATAAGCCCTATTCGTTTCTATATACATTTTCGCATCGGATTTTGTTCTCAATATGAAATTCAATTTGTTGTTTTTGGCTTTTTTATATTTTAATTGAAAGTAAATTCTATCAAAACAAGAGATAAACGCCGTTAGAAAATAAAACTTTCAAAACAGAACAATCTTCATTTATTATTTTGCATGTTTTGTATTTTGTCTTTATTTACAGGCCGCACAGTTCAAGCTGGGCAAATTAAATCCAGAGTAGCTAAGAGAAAGAATACAAAGCTGATAGATTGAATACAACAGTAATTGAAACATCTATCACACTGATTATGATAATGCCATATGTTTTTCGAGTTTCAAATGAAATATGTATGTAACATGAAGGGAAAAAAGTTTCATCGGAATATGATGAAAAACTTGAAGTTGCCATCAGCAAATGACGTGAATGATTCGCTGCTGAATTAATGTGATATATTTGTCATATTTCTTGATTGTATTTAATTTTATATCCAAATTTCTAATTTATGTATTAGATGCTTTCATCTGTTTGCTTACTAAAAAATTTTAATAAAATTTAAAAATTTTTCCTGAACTAAAGAATATTTTTACTTGCGATATATAGCATGTTTTGGATTGTTTTGTTATTTTTGGATGTGGTTTAGTCTTACAATCACCATACAGAAGTTTTTTCACTGTGGTGAAGGTACTTAAAAAAAGAAAAATATGCATTTTTGTTTTAACACTTTGAAAGTTTTACAAACCGAATCGAGTGTGGGTAATCGATAGACAGCTACGTCTGCCGAGTTACTTGCTTCATTGGCCAGGAAAGTACGGCTTGGGTTTATTTCAATTGCATGGAGACCACCTTGACTTCAGGTTGGTTAACACTATTATTTGATAATGTTGGTATTGCATCCACACGTCATATATTGACATCGTACACAGGTAGCTTTATTGCACTTTGTCCCAAAGACTGCTCAGCCACATGGAGCAAACAACCTTATTAATGTATCCTAAGATAATTTTAGTTTCACGAAGCATGTCGTGGGTGAGAACATATCGTCTGGCATGTTCAAAATTCAAACCTCTCGTCTCATCAAAGCTCCCGGCTACGTAGATGGCTTGCGACATCGTTCTTGTCCCAAAATTCTTGCCTTTGCTCGACGCTCCTTCAAACGGGTTGGGATGTGGCAGGATGGAAAAGTGCCTACCATCGAATTGAAATATACCGTGTTCTTGTTCATTATTTCGAACATTCATTTGTTAATGTTCTTTTGACAAGGAACTTGTTAGCTCTTTGTAAAATTAATTTTGATTTGTGTGAGGTCAATTATTATTTTATATGTATGTATTCTTTTTCTTCTTTCATGAAAAAATAAAAAGAATTAGTCAGTCTTTCTCTGTACTATCCCTTGCCAAAATACTACATTTTTTTCCTAGCATTTGGTCAGAGCAGAGGGTTAAAACAACCTTGGGCTTATATTTTTGTCGTTGCCACTTCAATTCATTTAAAAAAATAGGAAATCATGCTTTGTCATCTTATAACCCTGAAAATAGAGAAAAAGATCCTGCTCTTTTTGATCCCCCACGCCCCACCTCTTTGCTATTCGATATCACGGTCACGATACATCTACTTATAAACCCTCATACTCAGGTTTTGGTTATACATCCACTCTCAAAATTTGCTATCGGCTCTTGAACTATGATAGAGAACCAGAGGTCGAAAATAAAACTCAACCTTTTAAAAGGTCTTTAAAATTTCGCTTGCCTGCCGAGATTTTTAAAAATGTTCACTTAATAACCATTTAACTTAAAAAGAACTTTTTTCGGTTTCTCTCAGTGAGAAGTTTTTATTTTGATTTTTTTAGGTTTCGGTTAACCACTGACCACTTATCGCTGACAGAAAAAAATAAATCTCATTTGGAGATTTTTATTTTGTTTTGTTGATTAATAAGCTCTGCTTTTGGATTTTCAAAGAATTGTTTGGTCATTCATTGTTAAATACTTTTCAATAAAAGTTTAGTGGAAGTGCAGATCGTAATGACTGTTTTTGGTCTTTGAGCTGACACGCGTCTAAATCTTGCACCTTAAAATCGCGCTAGTCGAAATACAACGTCATCGACGATGACGGACACAATAATGACAACGACGACAACGACTGCACGATGATGATGTGACGATTTCTTGGCGTCATCTTGCCGATTGCGTTTACACGTAGTTTTGTGTATTGTTGGCTCATGGCATACGCCTCGCGATGGCCGTTTACAAGTTGTTTTTTTCATTTGTAGCCATGGTGTTCAATTGTTCATATCTTCTCGCCGTGTGGATTTAGGTACACGTACACGAGGTTTTCTCGCTTATGGTTATAATTTAATCTCGTTATACTATTATTTGAAATATTAACTTAAGAGATCTTTTAAGGTTAGTCAACAGTTTTCTTGAACGATTGTACGTTAGCTGGCCAACGGGTTCTCATCTGGATTTGTATTCCTTCTTTGGGGCCTCTGTGCCACTCACACAACTCCGTTGACCCACTTAGTGTATGTATGTTCAGTAGGCAGTAAGGTGTCAATTGTCATTGTTAGCAATTTTCTTTTTTGCTAGTCAGGCCGTTGTCAGCAGCTTGAAAAATTTAGCTTAAATGAAACCTTAATTGCTACAATAGTTGGACTTTGGTAACATAAAAGCGAGACCACAGCGAGACGATGATAAGATGTGAACAATGGCAAAAACCACGTGTAAAGGTCAGGGCGTGACTATAGCGAGATTATTGCGAGAAATCTACGATGCAGGTAGCCGTGTAAATGAAACATAAAACCACCTTGGGAATTTTTAGCCACGGTTTTAGCTTATTGTAACCTATTTGAAAAGTAATTTAAAAAAAAACAGTTTTGGCGAGACTATAGCGAGACCAAAGCGAGGTGATGGAAAAACATTATAAATGACAAAAACCACGTGTAAATGTAACGGCGAGACCAAAGGGAGACCATAGCGAGAAAACCACTACACAGATAGCCATGTAAACGAGCACGGCGAGACAAAAGCAAGATAAACACGATGACCATGAAACTTAAAACAATGTTTGGTATTTTTAACTACGTTTTTAGCTTATTGTAACCTTTTTAAAACAATAATTTTTAAAAAAAAGTTTTGGTGAGACTATAGCGAGACCAAAGGGAGATGATGGAAAAACATTCTAAATGCCAAAAACTACGTGTAAATATCACGGCGAGACCAAACCGAGATCAAAGCGAGAAAACCACAACACATAGCCGTGTAAACGGGCACGGCGAGACAAAAGCGAGATTAATGCAATGACCACAATGGCACTGAAAGGCACGTTTAGACAGTATCTGCGGTGTCGTCATCGTAATACCTCTTCTTTTATAAATGTTGATGACGATTTGAGTCTACTGAGATCTGAATAATCTAAAATATTTGAAACAACACAGATTTTATATCTTACTTATCTATACTTTTTCTTAGAGAGAAAAGACCATTTTTGATTTATTTTCCGTGGAAACTGTTTTAAGTTCATCGTTTCCCTTTATTTTTAAGAAAAAAAGTCAACAGATAAGAGTTATTCTAGAAGTTAAATGAGAAATCTCACCAAAAGACCTAAAAAATTAATTTTTAAAAATAAATCACAGACCAAGACCAAAATGAAATTTGACGAATTAAATATCTCTCAGTGAGAAACCAATTGAAAATAAAGGTCAACTGTTATTTTCGATCTCTGTAGAGAACACAAAAAAAGTGGGTGACACAATCCTATATATCAATAAATCTACCTACTGCCTAAACCACACAAGGAACATTCCACGAGAATGTGAAAACCTTAATTTCGAGATTGATTTTGTATGTAGATGTGACGCTTCTTATAGGTACTTCACTAATGATTAAATACGTTGATATTTTAAAAAATAATGCTCGGTTACTTAATAAGCCCTATTCGTTTCTATATACATTTTCGCATCGGATTTTGTTCTCAATATGAAATTCAATTTGTTGTTTTTGGCTTTTTTATATTTTAATTGAAAGTAAATTCTATCAAAACAAGAGATAAACGCCGTTAGAAAATAAAACTTTCAAAACAGAACAATCTTCATTTATTATTTTGCATGTTTTGTATTTTGTCTTTATTTACAGGCCGCACAGTTCAAGCTGGGCAAATTAAATCCAGAGTAGCTAAGAGAAAGAATACAAAGCTGATAGATTGAATACAACAGTAATTGAAACATCTATCACACTGATTATGATAATGCCATATGTTTTTCGAGTTTCAAATGAAATATGTATGTAACATGAAGGGAAAAAAGTTTCATCGGAATATGATGAAAAACTTGAAGTTGCCATCAGCAAATGACGTGAATGATTCGCTGCTGAATTAATGTGATATATTTGTCATATTTCTTGATTGTATTTAATTTTATATCCAAATTTCTAATTTATGTATTAGATGCTTTCATCTGTTTGCTTACTAAAAAATTTTAATAAAATTTAAAAATTTTTCCTGAACTAAAGAATATTTTTACTTGCGATATATAGCATGTTTTGGATTGTTGAAAAAAATTTTAGGTAATAATCAAACATGTCATTGCGATGATAGAGAACACTAAAAAAGTGAGTGGCACAATTCTCTCTGTCTGTTGGTGTTCGGCCTGTCTATCTGTACTTCAATGTATAGCCGAAACCACGGACGCAATTTTCTTCAAATTTTGAGAGGGGAAATTGATAATTTTGTTTAGCTATAAAAATAACGGTAGGTACTTGCCATACAACCATTTTAGAAGTCCAAATCCAATTAAAACACGATATGTTTAGATTGGATGTATTTATATTTTAAGAAATATATGAGGCTGTGAGTGCAAAAGTGATGTAACCCACTTTTTTATCATATTGTAATATTTTCTCAGGTTCGTTAATAAAACTTATTTACTTTATTCAAACGTCCACTTATTTATTTCGCAAAATAAAACACTTTACTTTTCTTACTACAAACAAAACGATTTATTATTCACCACTGAATTAATTCACAAACTTTACTTTTCACTTTTATTACAACCAACTTTATTCATTCACGATTAAAAACAAACTGTGTCGCTGCCGTTCAAACATGTGCCTTTTATACTTGTTTTCCAAACTCTGGAAAGTAGTGGAAGGTTCTCGTCTCTGCTTCCAGAGCTTTCCGTAGGGGAAATTTCCCAATAATTTCCCTTCCAAAAGCTTTTATTTGACAGCTGGTAAATCTGCTATAATCCGGCAGATGGCGCTTCTTTCGTTTGAGAGTTGCTATAATTATAGCTAATAAGTTTGAACTATACTTTTAGCTTGCCTCTTAATCCTCTCTGAATGCGGTAGACGACATCGTTTATTCGCGTTACTACTGTGTAACGGAACCTATTGTTGTCCTGGCAAGGACTCGGAAAAATTTTAATCGTTAAATTCTAGTCTCCCTAAAGGGGAGGTACTATAACCAATGAGATCCCAAATACTACTAAAGCACCATTATTAATTCTTAAAATTTTCCTTTCGTCCTTGCACACCTTCACCCCTTATGCTATTGTTATGCACTATTGCCTACAGGATTCTATAAAAGAAATTTAAGATGGAAACCCTGAAGCTAAATAGGACTAGGTGATGATGTCCTAAAGAGGTAATCCCCCCCACGTAACACGATTGTGGTACGTCCATGGTTATTGCGACCTCGACGACTAATTGCAGTAACCCCCTAACACAAGTTGTATATGGTAAATTAAGAACTTACCACAGTATCAAGTCTTACCATAACGCATATGCTCTACTGTTAAAAGTCTGTTAAGTAGGCCACATCCACCCTAAAATAAGTTCCTAGCAATTCATTGTTTTACTATGAAAATTTTCATCCATAATAAACTTTAATCCGACTTCCCATTGTAATAACGAAAATTATAATACTTTGGATTTAAAGAACGTTATAAAATTGATTTATTATAAATAAAATAATTATGTATGTATATAAAAAAAATATAATATAATTTTATAATATAATATAATTTTTGTTTGCTTGCAAAATACTCAAAAAGAAACAGATTCAAATATTTTTGACGATTGAGATTTGTAATGCTTATCTCCTTTTAAGGTTTTCATAAAGAAAAGGAAAAATCACAAATAAAAAAAACTTAATAAAAATTATTATAATAATATTTATATAACAATACTAATTCGGTATTTTACATCAACAAAAGTTTAATCGTAATGTACTAACGAAGTTCATCTAATTTGTATTTGTTGTTTTAGTTTCGTTACTAATCTCATTTAAGCTATTCAATTCCCACTAAAGGAATTTACCGGGTAATATCATATTCAATTCGTTTCAAATTGTGGAACAATAAAAAAAAATTTAAAAAAAACAAATGTATGTATGTCGATCGTTATGTAATTCAAAATTCTCTTAATTATGCTTCAATATTTTGTATCTTACTAGGTTTGCTTTAGCACTTGCATACTTTTAGGATTCATTTAATGAAAAGTCACACATAAAACTATGTATGTATGGGTAGCAATTTCGATTTCAAAATAAATTCAAATAAAATCAATTAGAAACACTTACCGAGCTTTTAGATCGTAAATATGTACAAGGTATACTTCCTTAAATGTTGTTGTTGTTTTATTTTTTTGTTATGAAATTGATGATTCAGCCTTCGAGGTGGTGCACCGCTCCGAGGTCGACGTTGAATTTTAAGTTTCTTGTATGATGAATATGAACGAATTTTATTTTGTTTCTTTTTTTTTTTTTATTCTTATTTTCTATTTAAAGAAAGATTTAATTTGAAAAAAATTTAAAAATCGAAAAAAAATTGCTGTACATAAAAGGAACTAGTTACGATATAGAAAACTTTTCATCTAATTTTAGTGATAATATGTAGGTAGTTAGTTTCTTTTAAACTTTTAGTATAGTTATTATTTTTTTTTGTTGATTTGTTTTTCTTTTTGTAAGCTTTAGTTTTGAAGTTAGATTTTAGATTTTATAAGTACATACCTATATAGCTAATTAGAATTACTAAACAAAAATATAATTGATAGGTAAGTTGTAGGTAGGTACTTAGCTTTTATGATTAAAATAATTAGGTGTTGTGTAATCTGTTGTTGGAGGTTGGGTTTTTTTTTATACTGTTGTGGTTGTATGAATCTGCTTTATTGTATGTTTTAACTGATGTAAGTCGATGAACGTTGTTATTTAAAATTGTTGATATGGTTGTATGAATCTGCTGTTGCTGTTACTAGATGTTAGTTGATGAATGTTGTTATATTTTTAAAGCTGCTGTTGTGGTTGTGTATTTTTGCTGAGGATGACTGTTGTTGCTGATGTTGGATGATGAATATGTGTGTTTAAAGTTGCTATTGTGGTTGTGTGTTTTTGGCTGAGGATGACTGTTGTTGCTGATGTTGGATGATGAATATGTGTATTTAAAGTTGCTATTGTGGTTGTGTGTTTTTGCTGAGGATGACTGTTGTAGCTGATGTTGGATGATGGATATGTGTATTTAAAGTTGCTGTTGTGGTTGTATGTTTTTGCTGAGGATGACTGTTTTTGCTGGATTTGGCTATTGTAGATGGTATAAGTTGGTGTCGTGGTTGGATGAGAGTTTGGTTATGACTTTGGGCTGCTATGTTGGATGATGCAAGCCTTGAGTTTTGGTGACTCAAGAAGCGATTCGCTTTAAGGCGAATGAAGCTGTGGGCTATTGTTAAAATGTCGTTGGTTCCTGGTGTCGTGTAATGAGACTTTGGTGGCGTCAATGCGTCGTGGTCTGGACAAATTTAAAAAAAACTAGCAAATGGAGAAAGGAAAATGGACACTACGACTTGTGATATAGTTACCTTTGTTCTCTTGACGAGAATTTTAAGCTTTCCCTTTTTACTTTTTATAGCGATCAGATCACGCTTCACGTGTCCTCACACTTACTTTCGTGTAGGTACAGTCTCGCTTGTTTGGACTTTCTTATATATTTTCGTTTAGTTCGTGTTTTCTATTTTGTGATTTTATTTTTTTGTTAAAATCGATAAAGATTTTCACAACTGATTATTTTAGTTTTAAGAAGAAAAATTGAAATTGTTTCACTTCAATACTACATTTAAGGGAATTTTCCGACCGATGCACCACTTACACGCACTAGAAACCAACTGATGATCTTTTGTGTAGTTCTGGACTTTCTAGCTGATTCCAAACTAAACGATAGACGGGATTTCAAACATGGAAGTGGATCCGGTCTTACTTTTTCACGTTTTCCAAATTGCATTTAATTTACAAAAACTTAATTTTTGGTCAACAATAATTCCGTGATTTTTGTACATATAAGTGTATCAAAAATTAAGATTTTTGGTCAAAACTCTTGAAAATCAAAACAAGACAAACAACATTATACGACCAATACTCATGCACTTCTTTATATTAGTTAACGAATCCTGTTCTCCTTTGGTTCCTTTATTTGTTTACATCTTATTTTATATAGCTACTCTTCTATTTTCTGTCATTTCCTATACCTAACCAAATTTGTCCAACTCCACCCATAACACGGCTTAGTCAAGTGGTCTTGTCGGTGGTCCAACTAAACCAATCGTCCTCTCAGGCTCGAATCCCACCTTCGTCCATACATTTTTTTTTTTTTTTATTTATGATTTTTTTATATGCCTTTTTCTTTTTCAACCCATGTAATTTTATTTACATTTTTTTTTCACTTCTCCTTTTTTTTATTGTATTAATAATATTTATGTTAAAAGAATCTCATCTGATTTTTTGAACATTATATAGATTCCATTGTGAATTTTCTAAGTATCGTTATACGATAGCTTAATTATGAAGGAAAATTCAATTAGCTTACCCCTTCAAAAGTGAACCGATTCGAACCGTGTAGTGAAATACTTATAACACCCTAAAAGTATGTGACTTATTCTTCCTGCCTATAACGCACGTTCAAATTCAAACTCTATCAAACTGTTATACGAGTAATTTCCTACAACTGTGTAAGGGCCTTCCCAATTTTGTTGAAGCTTCGGTGAAAGTCCCTTCCGACGGTGGGGATTATAAAACCACACAAGGTCTCCCACTTGGAATCCTGTTGTTGTTGCTTTTGTGTCATACCGTGTTTTCATCCGGTCACTTGATAGCTTTATATTTGCTCTTGTCCTTTCGTGGATGTTAACTAGCTTTTCGTTGAGGTTGTCCACGTAGTCGTCTATTTCTTGTGGCTCATTTGCAGAACATCCAAATTTGATTTCACTTGGTAGTCGTATTGTGCTCCCGAGCAGGATTTCTGATGGTGTATGTCCTGTTGAGCTATGTACTGCACTTCGATAGGCCATCAAGAATAACGGAATATGCCGATCCCAGTCTCGTTGGTTGTCGCTTACAACTTTGGAAAGGTGTTCTTTAAGGGTCCGGTTGAATCGTTCAACCATCCCATCAGATTGTGGGTGAAGCGGTGTTCTCGTCTTCTTAATGCCAAGGAGTGTACAAACTTCCTGAAAGATTTTGGACTCGAAGTTCCTCCCTTGATCTGAATGGAGTTCCATAGGTACACCAAACCTGCTTACCCAGTTGAAAACAATCTGATCCGCGACTGTTTTGGTTTCCTGATTTGGGATGGCAAATGCCTCAGGCCACTTGCTGAAGTAGTCCATTACTACCAGGATGTATCGGTTTCCGCTTCTGGTTTCTGGAAAAGGGCCTGCAACGTCTATTGCAATCCTCTCAAAAGGCGTGCCCACATTATACTGCTGCATCTTACTCTGGACTTTTCTGCCTGGTCCCTTGCTTGCAGCACAAGTATCACATTTTCGGCACCATTTTTTGACGTCTTCTCTTGCGTGTAGCCAGTAGAATCGCTGCCTTACCTTTTCCAGTGTCTTATTGACACCCAAATGTCCTCCGGAAGCTCCATCATGCATCTCTTGAAGAACGTCATTAACTTTGGAACGAGGTACGACTAACTGCATCACATATGATTTGCCGTCTGTGGACTCCCATTTACGTCTTAGTACTCCTTCTTGTACATGAAGCGAGTCCCATTGTGCCCAATACGCCTTAAGAGTTGGACTTCTGTCGGAGATGTCACCCCATTCTGGCTTCTCTTGGTGTTCCTTCCATGCAAGAATGGGTTCAATATCAGAGTCTTCTTGTTGGGCAGCTCTTACTTCTTCATTACTCCAACCGTTAATGGGGTCGGCTCTTAATCGCTGGATGGAAGCAATCTCTTTCTCTTCTTGACGTGTGCAGTGCTTGCAGTCCGGTTTGCATGGTCTCCGAGATAAGGCATCTGCATTTGAGTGCAACCTTCCTCTTCGATGTTGGATCTGGTAGTCGTATGTCTGTAATCTCTCAATCCATCTTGCCACTTGACCTTCTGGATTTTTGAAGTTCAACAGCCAATTAAGTGCGCCATGATCTGTTCGAAGAAGGAACTTCTGTCCATAGATGTACTTATGGAAGTGTTTTGTTGCCGATACTAAAGCTAGAAGTTCTCTTCTGGTCACACAGTAATTTCTTTCTGGCTTTGAGAGCACCTTGCTGTAATAGGCAACGACCTTCTCTTCTCCTTCGTGGACTTGTGATAGTACGGTACCAATTCCCACGTTACTTTCGTCAGCGTCGATGATGAAAGGTTTCCCTGGTGTCGGATAGGCCAAAACTGGTGTATTGCATAGGCGCTGCTTAAGTTCCTGGAAGCTTTTCTCGCACTCGCTTGACCATTTGAACGGTTTGCCTTTCTCTGTTAGCTGATGCAAACTTTTCGCGATCCCAGCAAAATCCTTCACAAATCGTCGATAGTACGTGGCTAGACCAAGAAAGCTCCGGAGTTGATGTTATCTTGTGGTGTTGGCCAATTCTTTACGGTATCAACTTTTTCAGGATCAGTCTTCACTCCTCGGGAAGAGATGATATGTCCCAAGTATTTTACCTCAGACTTGAAAAACTCGCACTTGTCTGAATTCAATTTCAAGGTTGCTTCTCGAAGCCTCTGGAACACGGCCTTAAGGTTTCCACAATGCTCATCAAATGTCTTACCATAAACGATGACATCGTCCAAATAGACTAGGCAAGATTTCCAAGTAAGTCCTTGTAAAACGCACTCTAAAAAAACGCTCAAATGTTGCCGGAGCGTTGCATAGTCCGAAAGGCATCACTTTAAATTGCCACAGACCATTTCCTGTGGAGAAAGCCGTCTTTTCTCGATCTTCTGGATGGATTTCTACCTGCCAGTAGCCACTCTTCAAGTCCAATGTTCAAAACCATTCAGCTCCTTCCATCGCATCCAGAGTATCGCTGATTCTTGGCAGAAGGTAGCTGTCTTTCTTTGTCACATCGTTCAGCCTCCGATAGTCCACATAAAATCGAGTACTTCCGTCCTTCTTTTTGACAAGAACAACTGGAGATGCCCAAGGACTTTTAGAGTTTTCGATTAGTCCATCTTTCTTCATGGTCGATATCATCTCTTCAACTTCGGCTTGTTTGGCTAATGGGAGACGTCTTGCTGATTGTCGAATAGGTCTTGCGTCTCCTGTGTCGATTCGATGCTGCACCAGTTGTGTTCGACCATACTGCCCATTGGGTGAAGAGAGTATATCAGCGTACTCATGAAGGAGGCTTCCAGCAACACTTAGCTGATATTCACTTAATTTTGAAGTCTTGAGAATGTTTGACTTCATAGTGTTCACTTTCCTGGGGTCCACATATTCTTGTGTATCAACTTCTGTGATTTTAGTTATTGCGGATACGGATTCACATTTTCCAACAACTTCTCCTTTTCTAAGCTTGACTTCGTACGGTTTGATGTTGAGTATCCGTACCGGCACCATGTTGTTCTTTGGCGCCACAAGGGTCTTCCCTAAGATGATGTTTTGAGAAGACTGTTCAGAGTCTGGCTCCACCATTAGGTATCGATGGCTACCCAAATCTCCCTTTATTTTTGTCCAAACGAACACTTCTGAAGAAGGTGGCAGGCAAATATCTTCCTTTATGACAGTTCTCAGAGTTGATAAATTTTCATTGCCATAAACCATAGGAATCTCCACATTTCGGTATTTTAGAACTTGCTTTCCGATATCGAGAATTACTCCGTGCTCTTTCATAAAGTCGATTCCAACGATGTACTCGTCACATATATCTGCTACCAGAAATAGATGTGAAAACTCCAGTTCTGCCAAACGGATTGTAAGACGAACCTCCCCATACACTCTTGTTGTTGTTAAAATTTCTGCTTCCACAATGTTGACAAGCAGATCTTCTAGGTGGCAATCTGCACTGGCGTTGGAGATGTCCGGTTTTGTTGCAATTCCAGCATCGAGCGGGTCCATCGCGTTGGTTCCTTTGGAATGCTGTTCTCTGGCAAGAGCACTCCTCAATTTCTATTTCTCTTACCCGATGGACTCCTTGAGAAGCCTGTTCTGCTGCTTCCATAGTGAGGGCGAATGCTAGTGCTTCAGGAAACGTGCGTTTGCCAGCAGTTCGAATTGCTCGCTGAAGGTTGATGTCAGATACAGCACGAACAAAGGCTTCTGTTGCGAATTGGTTGATGATTTCATCTCCTGCAGCCGGATATGCCAGGTGCGCCAACCGTTCGATGTCTGCTTGGAGTTGTTGCAGAGTTTCTCCTCTTTTCTGGACTCTGGAATTGAGTTGGACGCGGAAGACTTCTTGCATATGGCCATCTCCAAAACGTTTGTCAATGGCCTGAACGAGAGCACTGAAGTTGCCATTTTTATCTGCTGGTATGCTTTGTAACAGCTCAGCAGCAGGTCCTCTGAGGGCAAGCGTTAGAGCTATGCATTTGTCTTCCTCATCCCAGCCATTTGTTGCTGCGGCTGCCTCAAACTGCTTCTTGTAGATTGACCAAGAAGTTTGCCCATCGAAGGTTGGTGGATGCATCTCTTTTTTCTTTGGACAGTCGCCAGAACTTTCTCGAACCTTCATTTTCTTTACTTTATCTAGTTCCTTTGTAATGGATTCGATTTTATCTTCGAACTTTGCTTCTACTGTCAACAATTGCTTATCGACATTAGAGAATTGTTGATCGAAAGTTAACAATTGTTTATCGAAAGAAGAAAATTGTTTATCGACACGCTCGTCAAGGGCAATAATTCTATTGTCAAAGGCATCTAACTTACATTCGAGCATATTTGTCTGTTTTTCCAGCAGACACTTTTGTTCTTGGCTTTGTTGTTCTAGAAGATTTTTCTGCTCTTGACTTTGTTGTTCGAAACGTTCGAGAAGATTCTTTTGTTCATTGCGTTGTTCTTGGCTTTGTTGTTCGAATCGTTCGAGAAGGTTCTTTTGTTCATTACGTTGTTCTTGGCTTTGCTGTTCTAGAAGATTCTTTTGTTCGTGGCTTTGATTTTCTAGAAGATTATTTTGTTCTTCAAATTTTGCGAGCAGCTGAGACAGCATATTGGTCATGCCCGATGTACTTACTTGTTCTTGCTGTTCTTCCATTTCAATGTCGAATATAAACGTGTCCGGGTTTTTTTCCACATCTTCTTAAATCTTCTTGCAGACGAATTATAAGATCATTCTTTGTTCCAGCAGTAGGAAGATCTCGCTTATTCAGTTCGGCCTTAAGTTCCACTAAATTTAAATCATTCAAAGATTTGCCCATTGTCTTTTTTTTTTTTTTCTTTCCACACAATAAATTAACTGAGTGCACAGATAAAATAAGTTTTATTCCACTTCTAACACCAATGTAATATTTTCTCAGGTTCGTTAATAAAACTTATTTACTTTATTCAAACGTCCACTTATTTTTTTCGCAAAATAAAACACTTTACTTTTCTTACTACAAACAAAACGATTTATTATTCACCACTGAATTAATTCACAAACTTTACTTTTCACTTTTATTACAACCAACTTTATTCATTCATGATTAAAAACAAACTGTGTCGCTGCCGTTCAAACATGTGCCTTTTATACTTGTTTTCCAAACTCTGGAAAGTAGTGGTAGGTTCTCGTCTCTGCTTCCAGAGCTTTCCGTAGGGGAAATTTCCCAATAATTTCCCTTCCAAAAGCTTTTATTTGACAGCTGGTAAATCTGCTATAATCCGGCAGATGGTGCTTCTTTCGTTTGAGAGTTGCTATAATTATAGCTGATAAGGGTATGTTTGCACTGTGACCGTAAGCTTTATTGTGTCCGTTTGTTTGCTTTTCGGAATCGTTATAGTTCAAATTTGGAAAGTCATTACAATATTTTGCATCTTTAACCGATCTTAAATACTATTTAATTTGGGATTCAAGCAGAAAATGCCACATTTTTTTAAAGTTTAGATATTTTAGAATTAAGAATTTTGGCTTTAATGTATTTTGCTACATAAATGTTAAAATACCAGACAAAGTATCGATTTAGCAAAAAAATGGATACTCATAATGATGTTTGTCATAATGTACATTACACAAGAACCAAAATTGTATAGGGCCCCCAAAAACGATATTTTCAAAAAATGTATTCAATGAAAATATAGGTACATAAGTATATATTTAAAAAAAAACGGCAGCGTCTATAAAGTGATGATGTTACTTGTTAGGCTTTTAAGAATTTAGATAAAAAGAAAAATATTGAGTTCTGAATTTCGTTAATTTTCTGTTTAAAACAAATTTGTGTTTTCTAGTTTTGTTTTCAATAATCAGTGCTCAGTTCAATTTTAAATTAGATTTGTGTAAATCGTTAATTTAAAATGATCGAATCATTTCAATTAATCGATCTTTCGATCATTTTCATTTCACTGAATTTATTTTCGATTCATTTTTCATTTCGATTTCGATGGAACTAAATGTCTCCGATTTTAACGAATTGAATTCAATACTGTATCGGTTTGATCGAATTAAACTTGATCCAAATTTAAAAACAATGGTGGATCCAAAAACATATGAAATTTTTACAGTTTTTACTGCTCTGGAAAAACAAGATTTTATGTCAATTGGTTGACATTTGGATCGGAATTCACTTTTTATGTGAAATTATAATATAGTTCGGTACAGTCCGTCAAGACATCAGCTGTCAAATTCCATTGACGGATGGCTACGATGTCGATGGATTAAAAAACCTCTAAGAAATCTGAAATGTTTGAATAATTTGTGCTACTCCAGAAAAAGGTGATTTTAGGACAATTGGGTGACATTTAGATCAAAATATACCTTATTTTAAAATATAGTTTATCTCCTCTTTTTCAAGCCATTTTTTTTAAATTAAAATAAATAAAATAAAAAACAATCGATTCACTGAAACAACGATATTAATTGTTATTTTTAACGGGGTAAATATTTTTGAAAAAAAAAAAAATTAAAATAATTTGTTTTGTATACCTGCTCCTTATGGTGCTTAACATATGTGCCAAGGTTAAAGATTTTCCATCCACTTTCACACTTTTTCCATAATTTTGAATGAGAAATTTCTATGTATCTTGTATGAGAAATTTCAAGTGCTTGCCGGCACGAACGTGTTATCGTTAATCGATCTAAAAAAATGCACACATTTTCGCTCTTAGGTGGTGGGGGAAATCCAATATTTTTTACAATAAGTGCCACCCTAATACAAACATTTATCAACAAATGTGGATAATATATTATGTTTTTGAAGCAAAAAGTACAATTTGATAGACTTTATTTTTAACTTTCAATACATTGCCGAAACACAATTTTTCATCCCTGTTCTGCTGCTAGTTTGCCTTAAATTTAAAAATAAGAACAAATATTTTGTATTTATAAACATCAAAATACTCGTTCTCTTATCTGATCACATAAAGGCTAAGGGGCCCCATTTAGCATAGCCCAGGGCCTCTAACAAGCTTAGTCCACCACTGAACTTAACTATGTAGGAAATATAGGCTATATTCCTATTCTAATTAATGAATCAATGTAGTTAAGCATCAATGATCTTTAAAAAGAAATAAATTTATATTGAATAATTAAGTTTCTTAAAAAATGCCTACCTGGTTGTAAATTTTTTTTTTCAAAATTTCGGTTTTTATTTTGTAGTATTCCTGCTTTGCTTCATTTTTGTCCACATCCGATCTTAATTTTGCGCGTTTAAGCTCCCCGAATTCTTCCATCATTGTTTGTACAAATTCTTTTTTCTTTTTCTTCCTTTTTTTCGTTGTTGCTGCACGCGATGATGGTTGGCGTTCCGAACTATTTGAAGAAGACTGCTGGGACGTTATAGATAAAAGTGGTTCCTCAATATTGATATTAATAGGTTCTATTTCTAAGTGGTCTTCATCGGTGTTGCTGTCGGAAAAAGGCTGAAATAATGCGCGAAATATTAATTATACAAAAATTATATATTTATAAACATATCAAAATAATCACAACTGCTATCAAAGTTATTAGTAACAGTTGTAGTTTCTTTTAGCACTTTGTTCAGAAGGGGGTGATTTTCATCGGTCTTCTTTATGAAGGTACCTCCACCTGTCCTATGAATCCAATTTTCCAACTGACTTTATATTTACCGATTTCGCCAAGGCATTTGATCGCGTTAATCACCAGGTTCTTACACACAAGCTTATGCAGTTTGATTTTCATTCGAACTTTCTAAATTGGCTTAAATGGTAATTAACTCTTAGCGTTAAAATTGACAATCATCTATCAGAACAGATCCTAGTACCATCTGGCGTCCCCCAGGGTAGCCATTCGGGCCCGCTTTTATTCTTATTATTTATCAACGATATTCCTGAAATCTTTAAGAACTCATAATGTCTTCTATTTGCGGATCTTAAACAAACTATATCGAATGATTAAGTGCATGGAAGATTGTATTTTACTAAATGATGATTTAAACAGACTGGCTGACTGGTGCAATCTGAATTTTTTGCACTTGAATCTCTCTAAATACCAAGTGATATCCTGTGTCCGTAATACTTCACCAATTCACTGCAACTACTTAATAAATGGTTCAGAATTGAAACGTGTGGTGCAGAAAAAAGATCTAGGGGTCGTACTGGACACAAAACTTACCTTTCTACCACACATGGATTACATAATCAATAAATCAAATCAAATGCAAGGGTTCATCAAGAGGAACTCGAAAGAATTTACTGACCCATACACTCTGAAGTCTCTTTTAAACTCTCTGGTTAGATCTGTGCTTGAGTACTGCAGTACAGTATGGAACCCGTATTATAAAAACTCGTGTGACAGAATTGAAAAAATCAAAAGGAAATTTACAAGGCATATATTTTTTAAATTAAATTGGAGAGTTGATACTCCAGCTTATAAAACCAGGTGTCAGTTATTTGGAATCCAAAGTCTGGAAATTCGTCGTACATACTTTGGGATTATGTTTATCAGAGATTTACTTTCATTTCATATTAAATATCTTTCATTACTTACATTAATCAGTATACGCGTTCCTAGCAGCAATTCTCGTGATATAATTTTGTTTCATGAACAACTCCATAGAACTAATTTTACGGTCGCAATGAGCCCATCTCTCGTTGCATCAGGGAAGCTTATTTGGTTTGCAATAGATTAGACTTTTTAGTTTCTCTAGAAAAACTTTTAAGCTGTACTAGCCCAGGAAAAATGTACTTTCGCTGCGGAAAAATTCCAAGTGAAGATTTTTGAATGCAATTATCTTTATTTGTGCCTAAGGAATACGCATGCGAAAGTCTACAAACGAAACTGGCTTGCGTTAAAAGTTATTCAAGGTTAAATGTCGAAAATACCGGTTTTCCACGTATAACTTTGAAACGGTACATGGTATTAAAAAGTGATGCATGCAAAACTTGTAGATAATATGATTATCTACAAGAAATGTTAAAACACTTTTTTTTCTCTGACAGATGATTAAGAAGATATCGGCGTTTCAAAAAACGTAAATTGACGAAAATATCCCTTTTTTGCGTATAACTCAGAAATGGTGAATGTTATTGAAAACATTTATAGGCAAAGTTTGTATACTATGTTACCTTCTATTAAAAAAAAATAATAAATTTTTTCTAAGAGTAATAATTTTAAAGATATAATTATTTGAAAAATTTCGTCAAAAACCTGAAATTCCAGACTTTTGCTTTTGAATCTTAAATAACGAAATTTTCATAAAATAATTTATGTTCAGCTTATAGACTATAATGTAATCTACAAAAAATATAAACACACTTTTTTCCACACGAGTGACCAGTAACAAGATATTGCTACTTCAAAAAGGTTGAGTATTGAAAAGAAGGATTTTTCGCTTACCACTCTTATACGGTATATGTTAGAAATTTTATTTTTACACAGTTTGTAGGTTATTTACCCTTCTACAAGAAAATAAAAAAAAAATTTTTTGTTTGCGGTTATTTAAAAGATATAATATTTTATATAAAATGCACAGAAGTCAAAAATAACGGTATTTTGCGGTTTTCTCTTAAATGGTGAAGTTTTTGAAAAATAATTTATACTTTTTGTATAAACAATAATATTCTCTATAAGAACTCTTATGAAGACTTTTTCGATATAAGGCCCCAATAAAAAGATATTGAGACTTCAAAAAGTATCAATTTTCGAAAATGCTGGTTTTTCCGGCCCAAAATGATTCGCCCAGTGACATAAAATAATAATAGGGTTTTTTAGAGAGACATAGTACAAACATTTTTTCATACAGGCGGGGGGGTCTATCTCCCCCCAATTACCGGGAGGAGCAATTTTCTGAAAATAGTACTAAAATTAAAAAAAAAAAATTTCAACAAATGGCAACACTTAAAATAAAGTACTATATTTTTTTTGAGATTTTCAAGTTTGTTCTTTAATTATTTTTTCAAAATAAGTTATTCCTGCCAATAGTTTCAAATTCAAACCCAACATTAAACCCAACATTAAAAAAAAAAAACTGAACAAAATTATATAGGTACTGTTCTTTTTCAAAATATGAAGTCGGGAATTATGTTAGTTTCGATTATACACTTTTCCTGTAATTTTTAAATGAACACTGAAAACCAGATGGTTTTATGCCATCTAGTTTTCAAGAAAATTGTAAACTAAGAAAACTATTTTTTTATTACATGTTTTTTTGGTAGTATATCTAGGAAAAATGCATTACCACCTCGGGAAAATTCCAAGTTGAAATTTGTAAGCGCAATTATGTTTAAATTACCATAAAGAATACTCGTGCAAAAGTCTACACACGAATCTGGCTTGCGCTAAAAGTTATTTAAGGTCAAACGCCAGCAGAATCTTCCTTTTCCTTGATACTATCCAAAAAAAAAAGGTTATGCTCTAAAAGAAGATTCTGCTGGCGTTTGACCTTGAATAACTTTTAGCGCAAGCCAGATTCGTGTGTAGACTTTTGCACGAGTATTCTTTATGGCAATTTACAGATAATTGCGTTTAAAAAATTTAGCTTGGAATTTTCCTCAAGTGGAAATGAATTTTTTCCTTAATACTATCAAAAAAAAAAGTTATGCTCTAAAAGAAGATTCTGCTGGCGTTTGACCTTAAATAACTTTTAGCGCAAGCCAGATTCGTGTGTAGACTTTTGCACGAGTATTCTTTATGGTAATTTAAACATAATTGCGCTTACAAATTTCAACTTGGAATTTTCCCGAGGTGGTAATGCATTTTTCCTAGATATACTACCAAAAAAACATATAATAAAAAAATAGTTTTCTTAGTTTACAATTTTCTTGAAAACTAGATGGCATAAAACCATCTGGTTTTCAGTGTTCATTTAAAAATTACAGGAAAAGTGTATAATCGAAACTAACATAATTCCTGACTTCATATTTTGAAAAAGAACAGTACCTATATAATTTTGTTCAGTTTTTTTTTTTTTAATGTTGGGTTTAATGTTGGGTTTGAATTTGAAACTATTGGCAGGAATAACTTATTTTGAAAAAATAATTAAAGAACAAACTTGAAAATCTCAAAAAAAATATAGTACTTTATTTTAAGTGTTGCCATTTGTTGAAATTTTTTTTTTTAATTTTAGTACTATTTTCAGAAAATTGCTCCTCCCGGTTAATTGGGGGGAGATAGACCCCCCCGCCTGTATGAAAAAATGTTTGTACTATGTCTCTCTAAAAAACCCTATTATTATTTTATGTCACTGGGCGAATCATTTTGGGCCGGAAAAACCAGCATTTTCGAAAATTGATACTTTTTGAAGTCTCAATATCTTTTTATTGGGGCCTTATATCGAAAAAGTCTTCATAAGAGTTCTTATAGAGAATATTATTGTTTATACAAAAAGTATAAATTATTTTTCAAAAACTTCACCATTTAAGAGAAAACCGCAAAATACCGTTATTTTTGACTTCTGTGCATTTTATATAAAATATTATATCTTTTAAATAACCGCAAACAAAAAATTTTTTTTTTATTTTCTTGTAGAAGGGTAAATAACCTACAAACTGTGTAAAAATAAAATTTCTAACATATACCGTATAAGAGTGGTAAGCGAAAAATCCTTCTTTTCAATACTCAACCTTTTTGAAGTAGCAATATCTTGTTACTGGTCACTCGTGTGGAAAAAAGTGTGTTTATATTTTTTGTAGATTACATTATAGTCTATAAGCTGAACATAAATTATTTTATGAAAATTTCGTTATTTAAGATTCAAAAGCAAAAGTCTGGAATTTCAGGTTTTTGACGAAATTTTTCAAATAATTATATCTTTAAAATTATTACTCTTAGAAAAAATTTATTATTTTTTTTTAATAGAAGGTAACATAGTATACAAACTTTGCCTATAAATGTTTTCAATAACATTCACCATTTCTGAGTTATACGCAAAAAAGGGATATTTTCGTCAATTTACGGTTTTTGAAACGCCGATATCTTCTTAATCATCTGTCAGAGAAAAAAAAGTGTTTTAACATTTCTTGTAGATAATCATATTATCTACAAGTTTTGCATGCATCACTTTTTAATACCATGTACCGTTTCAAAGTTATACGTGGAAAACCGGTATTTTTGACATTTAACCTTGAATAACTTTTAACGCAAGCCAGTTTCGTTTGTAGACTTTCGCATGCGTATTCCTTAGGCACAAATAAAGATAATTGCATTCAAAAATCTTCACTTGGAATTTTTCCGCAGATTGGCAATTTATTTGTACATTTTTCCTGGGCTATGATACAATTATTTTATTTTATTGCTAATTTAGTTTTAAGAATCCATGTACTAGTCTGTAAGGGAAGATGTTCTCTGTTTGATGAAATTAAATAAATAAATAAGTAAATAAATAAATATACCTACGTTTCAACTTTTTCAGCTGCGAGATCCTTTTTTAATGCTGACTTTGCGTTTTGGTAAAAGGCACGCAATTGTTGTTGAATGTTCAGCGACGATTCTGAAAAATCTTTCTTTGTCGTTTTGGGTCATATTTGAAGATCTTTTATTTATTGAATCCATTTTCGTATTTAAATTGTTTTATTTCTTTTTTTTAGTTCGCTTTTGATTTTCTTCAATTAATTGTCCTTTTAAAAAAGTACGTGCTTTATGTTTGGCGTGTGTGACTAAAATGGGAAGGAAATAAACAATGGAGAAAAATGCGTGGGAGAGAGACAGAAACGGATTATTCGCGAATATTCTTTTGTTCTTTTTGATTTGATATTTTGTATGTATTTTTTAATACCCCTTTCGCGTTTTGTAATACCCCTTTCAAAAGGGATATTTTTTTCCTATGACATTCACTTTTTTTGCAGAGAACAGTTAGGAGTAAGCGATAAGAGGAATACCTGTTTTTTCACATACTGATCATCATATTCGTTGGCGGGAAAAACCGAAAACATCTTCCATGTATTGATTCTTTTCTTACATTCTCAGTTTATCCGAGTATGTATTCGTTATTCGTAATTTGTATTGTTCGAAGATACATGTTTTGCATTTCCGAAGAAAAATAAAAACGAAAATAATTGAAAATGTAAATATGATTTTTTTTTCATTTCCCTTATAACTCTTGATAAGATTGGATCGTGTTTCAAAATATATTATCGTATCAATAATCATAAATTTAAAATTTAGTTTTAAGTCATTTTGAGTAAGTTTTAAGAAAATTTATATCTTTCAGTTATATCTTTCAGTTACTTTTCTTTTAATTTGACCAAATTTGGAGCCTTATTGCAAGTTCCTAGCATGCTTGGTTCCTGAGATACACCATGTGACCTGCTAACTTCTCTGTGAAGTTAGCAGATCAGTATGAAATTTTTCAAAAAAGGACTTCAAAATTCTAACCTAGCCTATCGTTGAAATGCAAAAAAACTGCAAATTTGAAGCATTACTGCAAGTTCCTAGCACGCTTGGTTCCTAAGATACGCCATGTGACCTGCTAACTTTACTGTGAAGTTAGCAGGTCACTAAATTACACCGTTATTTGGCGAACTGCAAAATCGGGAATAGAAATGCAAAAAAAATGCAAAAAAACTGCAAATTCCTGTCAAGGTCCCAATTGCGTGGGTGAAAGTTGCCCTGCTAACTTCACAGACGTACGGTTTTAGCTGATTTTAACCACTTTGAAAAATTTAATTTTGAAGAAAAGAAGTTTGGCGAAATTATAGCGAGACTAAAGTGAGATGATGGCAAAACATGCTCAATGCCCAAAATGACGTGTAAATGTCATGGCTAGACCAAAGCTAGCATGCTTGGTTCCTGAGATACACCATGTGACCTGCTAACTTCTCTGTGAAGTTAGCAGATCAGTATGAAATTTTTCAAAAAAGGACTTCAAAATTCTAACCTAGCCTATCGTTGAAATGCAAAAAAACTGCAAATTTGAAGCATTACTGCAAGTTCCTAGCACGCTTGGTTCCTAAGATACGCCATGTGACCTGCTAACTTTACTGTGAAGTTAGCAGGTCACTAAATTACACCGTTATTTGGCGAACTGCAAAATCGGGAATAGAAATGCAAAAAAAATGCAAAAAAACTGCAAATTCCTGTCAAGGTCCCAATTGCGTGGGTGAAAGTTGCCCTGCTAACTTCACAGACGTACGGTTTTAGCTGATTTTAACCACTTTGAAAAATTTAATTTTGAAGAAAAGAAGTTTGGCGAAATTATAGCGAGACTAAAGTGAGATGATGGCAAAACATGCTCAATGCCCAAAATGACGTGTAAATGTCATGGCTAGACCAAAGCGAGACCATAGCGAGAAAACCACGACACAGATTCCCGTGTAGATGGGCATGGCGAGACCACAGCGAGGTCAGCCTAATGACCACGATACTGAAAACTACGCTTGGAAGACCACGGCGAGAGATCAGCGAGATGACACTGAGACAATGAGTCGTCGTCGTCGTTTTCGCTTCAAACCAAGTAAGCCTAATCGATTTGCAAAAATAAATGAAAAGTATTCACTAACTTTTTCTTTAAACCGAGTAAGGCTAGGACCGCACTTGCGATTTCAATCGCGCGACTGTTTAGTCTCCAGAAATATAACATATGAATTTAAATAAGAACGAACGCACATGCGACCAAGAAATCGCGACGATTAAAAGTCGAAAATTTTTTCCATTTTTCCGGCGATGCGATTGTCGAAATTTAAAATGAAACAAACAGACTTAGATGGTTGTGCTCACACTTGCGATTTAAAATAGCGGGACTAAAAAATCGTAGTCGCAACTATAAAAAATCATGCACGCACTTGTGATTTTCAATCGTACGATTATTTAGCCACAAGAAATGAAACACATGGATTTAAATGTGAATGCACACACACGCGACTTTAAAATCGCAGCGATTAAAAAAATGGAACCAGATCTATTTTTTGAGCGTTTTTTCTGTCGCAAAATTAAAAAGACGCATGTGCGTGCATTCATATTAAAAGCTTTATGTTCTATTTCTTGCGACTAAAAAATCGCGCGATAGATAGCCGCAAGTGAGTGCATGCCAATTATTTGTTGCGATCACGATTTTTTAATCGCACCGACTGAAAATCGCAAGTGCGGTCCTAGCTTTACTCGGTTTAAAGAAAAAGTTAGTGAATACTTTTCATTTATTTTTGCAAATCGATTAGGCTTACTTGGTTTGAAGCGAAAACGACGACGACGACTCATTGTCTCAGTGTCATCTCGCTCATCTCTCGCCGTGGTCTTCCAAGCGTAGTTTTCAGTATCGTGGTCATTAGGCTGACCTCGCTGTGGTCTCGCCATGCCCATCTACATGGGAATCTGTGTCGTGGTTTTCTCGCTATGGTCTCGCTTTGGTCTAGCCATGACATTTACACGTCATTTTGGGCATTGAGCATGTTTTGCCATCATCTCACTTTAGTCTCGCTATAATTTCGCCAAACTTCTTTTCTTCAAAATTAAATTTTTCAAAGTGGTTAAAATCAGCTAAAACCGTGGTTAAAGAGTCCAAACTTGGTTTTCAGTGTCGTGGTCATTTTTATGTTCGTATTATATGGTCTCACCATGCCCATTTACATGGCCATCTATGTCGTGGTTTCCTCGCTATAGTCTCGCTTTGGTCTCGCCATAAAATTTACACGTGGTTTCTATCATTGTGCATGTCTTATCATCGTCTCGATTTAATCTCGGTAGAGTCTCACTGTAGTCTCGCCAACATCGTTTCAACTTGCAACTCCTCTTAAATTTGTATTCAATTTGTACTTGAAATTGTAGTTTATTGATATTTTGGTCACTTCTTATTAATTATTATTCACCACTTTTTGATCAATTAAAAATCTTTAAATAATAAGGGTATTCATACAAAAGTGAAAAGTCATCGTAAACGTAGTACCTAAAGTTATTTCGTAAATCTGTCACATTTTGTATCGAAAATAAGACAGATTTACGCAGTTTACAAGTTTACTACGTTTACGACAACTTTACACCGCAGCATGAATAAACTTGATATATATTTGTTTTTAATCCACTCAAACGAACGACTTGCACTTCATAATATTTTATACACCCGTGGGAAAATACATACTTTCAACTGTCACGGGAGAAATTCACCGTTTAATAAGACTCCAAAGAGTGAAAAAGGCAACCTTTTTCACTCCTATTGCACCTTAATGGAGTTAATTATACGGGCTTAAGAGAGGTTCACATAAAACAAAAAAAGTATATATAAGAGGTCAGGGAATAGAACCCGAGTCTCTTTGCATCAATAGTCTTGCTGGCTAACCGATCGGCTAACATATACAATATATTGGATTAAATCGGAACTAGTTAAATCTTAGATGTTCTCCTATATAAGACAAAAAACTAGAGCGTGCATTAAAAATACAAAACTTGTTCAAGAATAATATAAAATAATTATTATGGCTTTTATAAACCCTTAGTTTGTTAAATAAATAAATACATAGGTCTAATAAATAAATTATTAAATACAAAACTAAAACCTTGGCTTAAACAATAAAAAATATACTTGCTCGTATGCCAAACTAAATATAAATTATAAAATGGCCGATTATAGCTTCAAGACTCACCATATTCACTAATACCCGTGACACACTGGTGCTACGGATACTATAGTATTCACTTACACCACAAATGTGTCACGTTATACCATGCTTAAGCTACGAGAGCAAAATGGAATGAGCATGGTATCAAAACTTGGGCTTTTTTCGTACACGGAAAGAATTCTTGGATCATATCACGAAAAATGAGCTGCAAATTACGAAAAATGAATCCCGATTTATACCTTCGCTCGGGATTTCGTAATTTACGATTATTTGTTTGCAATTTGCAAATCTGAGCAAAATGAAGATATTGATACTCAAAAATCGTAAATCAACCCTCTTTAAGTATCAATTATGCTATCGAGAGAAAACAAAAATTGAGAACAACAAATCGCAATTCGATCCAAATATTCCTCAATTGCACAATATTTGTAAGTTTGCAAAAAAGATTTGTGATCACCACTTCTATTTCGTGATATTGCCACTTGGAAAGATCAATCCTGCTCTGCCCTTCATTTTGCAGGTATACACATTTAATTTAATTTATTTGAAATAAATACTTTACGCTTGACTCTACTTGGATTTGAACTCGCAACCCTCCAGTTGCGGAGCGAGCATGCAACCACCAGGCCAATTTGCATTACAGATCGTTGGTGTCACACATTAATGATTAGATACATGCCATGTTGTGGTGCTTTATTTCTTCGAGAAGTAAATTGCGACAAGAAAGTCGTGATTTAAGAATTTTTTGTTGGTGATTTGCAACTATTCTCATGGAGTTGCGAATTACGACAAAAAAAACGTAATTCAGTGATTGTGCAATGTTAATTGCTAAATATTTATCGCAAATCAATATTTGTAAATGCTGTTTGTGAAATTATGCTTTTGGAGAGTAAATTACGCCAAAACAGTTGTATTTTGCTATGAAAAGTACAAACTTGAATCATGGATTTTAATTGCAAATCATGAAGAAACAAATTTTGTAAATTGCTACGTTTTGACGGTTAAATTACCAGTTTTTGTATTAATTTGGGATTAAAATGTCTTATTTTACGAATTAAACATGATTCGTAAATTGCAACTGCAAATTTTTCAATTGGTGATTTTTCAATTCTTTCCGTGTAGTATACGTTAGTATACATAGCCTCTTAATGACACTAGCGTTGTTTTTTTCCTTGGTGATAATTTAAAGAACTTAATTTCAGTACAAAATCTGTCAACTTATACTAAACAGGATATATGTCACCCATTGTGGCTTAGCTAATACCATAGTATCCATACCAGTGTATCTCAGGTATAATACAAGCAATATAGAAAGTAAGTAACACAAACTTACATAAATACTGTATAACAATTTAACAGGATGACTATTGAAGCGATAGCTCCTTGGTCATTATATAAAAGCAGTCTAGAGAGATTAAAGAAACGTTGGTGCTAGATACACAATGTGACTTACTTGCTTCATATTGAAGTCAAATTTGGGAAATTTTTAAATTGAGGACTTCAAATTTTGAACATAGCCTATTGTTGAAATGCAAAAAAACTGCAAATTTGGAGCCCTTTTGCAAGTTCCTAGCATGCTTGGTTCCTGAGATACACCATGTGACCTGCTAACTTCACTGTGAAGTTGAATGCAAAAAAACTGCAAATTTGGAGCCTTATTGCAAGTTCCTAGCATGCTTGGTTCCTGAGATACACCATGTGACCTGCTAACTTCACTGTGAAGTTAGCAGGTCAGTATGAAATTTTTTTAAAAAAAGGACTTCAAAATTCTGACCTAGCCTATTCTTGAAATGCAAAAAAAACTGCAAATTTGGAGCCTTACTAGTTCCTAGCATGCTTGGTTCGTGAGATACACGATGTGACCTACTTGCTTCATATTGAAGTCAAACTTGGGAAATTTTTAAATTGAGGACTTCAAATTTTGAACATAGCCTATCGTTGAAATGCAGAAAAACTGCAAATTTGGAGCCTTATTGCAAGTTCCTAGCATGCTTGGTTCCTGAGATACACCATGTGACCTGCTAACTTCACTGTGAAGTTAGCAGGTCAGTATGAAATTTTTTTTAAAAAAAGGACTTCAAAATTCTGACCTAGCCTATTCTTGAAATGCAAAAAAACTGCAAATTTGGAGCCTTACTGCAAGTTCCTAGCATGCTTGGTTCGTGAGATACACGATGTGACCTACTTGCTTCATATTGAAGTCAAACTTGGGAAATTTTTAAATTGAGGACTTCAAATTTTGAACATAGCCTATCGTTGAAATGCAAAAAAACTGCAAATTTGGAGCCTTATTGCAAGTTCCTAGCATGCTTGGTTCCTGAGACACACCATGTGACCTGCTAACTTCACTGTGAAGTTAGCAGGTCAGTATGAAATTTTTTTCAAAAAAAGGACTTCAAAATTCTGACCTAGCCTATTCTTGAAATGCAAAAAAACTGCGAATTTGGAGCCTTACTGCAAGTTCCTAGCATGCTTGGTTCGTGAGATACACGATGTCACCTACTTGCTTCATATTGAAGTCAAACTTGGGAAATTTTTAAATTGAGGACTTCAAATTTTGAACATAGCCTATCGTTGAAATGCAAAAAAACTGCAAATTTTGAGCCCTTTTGCAAGTTCCTAGCATGCTTGGTTCCTGAGATACACCATGTGACCTGCTAACTTCACTGTGAAGTTAGCAGGTCAGTATGAAATTTTTTTCAAAAAAAGGACTTCAAAATTCTGACCTAGCCTATTCTTGAAATGCAAAAAAACTGCAAATTTGGAGCCTTACTGCAAGTTCCTAGCATGCTTGGTTCCTGAGATACACGATGTGACCTACTTGCTTCATATTGAAGTCAAACTTGGGAAATTTTTAAATTGAGGACTTCAAATTTTGAACATAGCCTATCGTTGAAATGCAAAAAAACTGCAAATTTGGAGCCTTATTGCAAGTTCCTAGCTTGCTTGGTTCCTGAGATACACCTTGTGACCTGCTAACTTCACTGTGAAGTTAGCAGGTCAGTATGAAATTTTTTTCAAAAAAAGGACTTCAAAATTCTGACCTAGCCTATTCTTGAAATGCAAAAAAACTGCAAATTTGGAGCCTTACTACAAGTTCCTAGCACGTTTGGTTCCTGAGATACGCCATGTGACCTGCTAACTTCACTGTGAAGTTAGCAGGTCACTAAATTACACCGTTGTTTGGCGAACTGCAAAATCGGGAATAGAAATGCAAAAAAAATGCAAAAAAAACTGCAAATTCCTGTCAAGGTCCCAATTGCGTGGGTGAAAGTTGCCCTGCTAACTTCACAGACGTAAAATCGGGAATAGAAATGCAAAAAAAATGCAAAAAAACTGCAAATTCCTGTCAAGGTCCCAATTGCGTGGGTGAAAGTTGCCCTGCTAACTTCACAGACGTGAAATACTAGCAGATATGAGATTTACAACAATATATGACGAACACGAAAACCAAATTTAAAAAAAAGAGAAAAGAATTCAAGTCGAATATTGGTATTCAAAAGACTTATATGTGCAGACAGTTATGCCATCAAGATGAGCTATTAAATGGCGAATCAGAAATTCAAGATATTGTAACAAGATTTCCAGAGCAAAACCTTTTCAAAAATTATATAGAAATCCGAACACTGTTGTCAATGAAGATCTACATATAGCTACTCTTACTTGTAAATACGACAGACAAATATTTATCGACAAAAGAAAACAGATAGATATAAAAACAAAAAATCGCGTTTACCTCGAAATTTCAAAAATACAGATAAGTTTTTCTTCTTAACACAGCAGCATTCTACCCAACTAACAAGTAAGTAAGAAAAGTACTATAGGATGAATATGTTCCTATAAGCATACAGAATAGTAAATGCATTACTTATAGGAGTACTAACGATGCTGCAAGAGGTGTCCATATTTGAGCTCCTAAACCACCCATATTACAAGCTTACCGAAAAATGTTTTTCAACGTCGAGAGAAGCTTTACAGCTATAGTTAAATAGTTTTTAAAGCAATAATACGTTCACACAAAATAAAAAAATGAATTTTTTGTTCACTTTTTTAAATTTTTCATTTTTTGTTCACTTTTTTAAATTTTTCATTTATATTTTCTTTCCATATTAGTTTTAACTGCAAATATTCTAGAAGTATTTATTTTATTATTATTGTTTGGAATTATTACGTTTTATCATTATTAATTATTGTTATTAGAATTAGGTACTTACATGTAGGTAGGTCTAGGAATCGAACCCGGGTCCCTTCACACCAATAATCTTGCTCGCTAACCGCTCAGCCAATCTAGGATTAGGAGTACTTTGCCTTAAATCAGAACCACTTTTATCTTGAATTATTTCTTATGAGACAAAAAGCTATAGAGCATGCCGTAACAAGAAAAACTTTGTTGAAAAATAATAGAATGGTGTACCCATAAAATAAAATAATATACATAGATAATATACATATGTATGCATTCATATAAACTTCAATAAAAAAATAGCGGCAGTCTTAAAGAATAAAAAAAAAACACTGTCCATTTGGTTGTTACCCTAAAACATGCAGTTATTAGTGATCTGTTTTTTTTTTAATTAGATCTTCATTGGCAGAAAAAAATTGAGAGCTCACCTAATTTCTTTCATTCTACCTTTCCCTGACAACAAATATAAATAAATATAAATGTAGATACATTTCAGAATATCTACTTAAAAATATACACTGTCTATTAAAAAGGGATAGGTATACGTATTCCTAATATGTAATGGTGTAATAATTTATGTGGTTTTCCTTGCGACCAAAAAAGTCGACTCTTTTTGGATTTTTTTGACCTGAGATCAACTTTTGCTTACCATTCAACCAAAAAAATCGATTTTTTTCGACCTGAGATCTCTTCTGTAAATATCAATTTTTTAGCAAGATTCAACACAGATTTTCACACACACTGGCAAACGCACATCAAAACCAAAGTGACATTTGCCCAAACGTCGTCGTTTTGTTTTTCATTTCGTAGAATTGTTTACTTTGGAATTTGGAGAAACAAAGAGATTCGTTTTTTCCGTCGTTTCGTGTTTCGTTTTTTTGACACATTGGGTGAGGGGTGTAGAAATGTAGGGGGAATGAAGTAACGAAAGCACATATACAAATTTTAAGATTTTTTCCGGTTGAACTTTCACGTTTATGATTTGACAAATGAGTAGAGGTGGGGAATGCTTATAAAATTTAAATAATGAGATAAAAAGTTGATTTTCATAATTACATAAATAGGTATAAATTTGAAAAAGAAGCGATTTAAAAATATTTTTAATTGTTATTAATGCCTATTTTCCAATAAATAAACCTCAAATTTGTTGAACGTCAAAATCACGTATGGATTTTTTCCGTTGTGTGTAATCATGAAGATACGTAGATACCTATCAAAAATACGAAAAACGAAACGAACGAAAAAACGAATCGTGTAATCAGGCTCAAATTGAAATTAATTAATTTTTTGAAATCAACATAAATTCAAGATTATTTGCCGTAGCTAGCGAATTATTGTCATCTTTATCGTCTTCTTCGTCATCATCGGAAACTGATAGTTTCTTCTCATCTGCCGGTGATTTCATTGCATTGGACGCCTTTTTCAGAAATATGAAATACACTCAATTAAAATTTTGTGGACGATGTTGCAAAAACTACACTGACGAGGAGGTATTTGCTATTGTTGCTTTTATAACACAAATACTAATATATTAATATTATTTTTTTAGTTTTGTCGATATTTTAGAATTAATCGAGCAGTTTGGGAGCAGGGAAGCCACTTCACTGCAATTGCAGTAGATCTACTGCACTTTGCGCTAAAAATAAATCTACTGCCACTAAATCCAATCTACTGCACTTTTTATAAATACAAAATAAATCTTCTCTCGAGCAGATGCAATAAACCATTCAAAAATTAAGCTGCTGTAAGTTTCGATTTTAACGGTTAAAAAAAAATGAACTTCTGAAGTATATAGATGCCAAATTAGTGATCGATGGTGATATGCCATCAATATTTGTATTTTAGAATGCTTTCCATTTACCGATTGCAATAAAGATAATTTTAATAGCTAGTGGAGGTCTAGGTTACTAGGGAACCAAGAATTTCTATGTAAATATTACATATAATCCTTTAGAATGTTCAAAATTTTTATTTGATTAACTCGATACAACAAACGCTCTTGAGGAAAAATATGTGTCGAAAAGTTCGAGTAATGTTGATTTTCTATTCACTCCCTCAAGTAATGCTGCTGCAGTTTTCGACTGTAAGCCTAGTAAAAATAAATTGCAAAACAAAATAAATGTAAAAACTCTAGAAATTTTAATTTTTTTGTAAGTAAATCATAGGTTTCTTTTCATAGGGTTCACAACCCCTAGGGTACCACAATGGATCTACATTGATCTAAGTGTGACGGTAACAAAACCAACTGTCAGCCCATTTACCTAACCTAACCTAAGTAAATCAATGTCAGCAACAGTTGTTGGACAACGTCAGACTATCCTGAGGTTCTTAGAGTTCTTTCAAGATTTTAATTTCACAGTGGAAAGTATATAGAAACCAATTGAGTGATTAATCAATTACTTTTAAGATTAAGAGTAAGAAGTCTAAAGAAACCGATTATTGTTTTTTTTTTTTTGTCTCTCTAGAGCCTCCACACGGTACAAGTTTTTTGGTGGATTATTGTCAGTTATAAGTTTACCTTTGAATGATGTCGACTGTCGGCAGTGGCTATAATTTTAAAACGTAAAAAACTTAAGAAAACTCGCAGTATGTGGTGTAAGGACTGGTTGTTAAAAAGAACAAAATATTCTCATATTTACTTAATAAATGAGTTGAAAATATATCCTCGTGATTGGAATAATTATTTAAGAATGAACGAAGAAACATATTTGAAACTTTTGTCACTGGTATCCCCTTTAATTACCAAAAAACATACGATTATGAGGAATGCAATAACCCCACACGAACGATTAACAGCAACTTTAAGATTTCTTGCAATTGGGCGATCTTACTCAGATCTGAGATTTTCAACTATAATTTCCACACAGGCATTAAGTAAAATAATTCCTGAAACGTGTTGTGCTATTTATGAAGTCTTGAAAGATGATTTCTTAAAGGTATGTACATATATTTTTTTTTTTTATAATAAGCGCGCACTAAAGGGGTTGTGACTACCCTTAAAATGATTAAACACAGTGCGAGCGTTAGGAAAAAAGGGAAGGATTCAAGAGGAGATGCCGATGCACATTGGTTTTGTAGCTCTGAATATCAAAATGGGAGGGAAATACAGAGTCAGGTAAAGCATTCCACTCTTGGGTAGTGCGACTAAGAAAAGAGTCTCTATACTTTACAGTACGTCCGAAATTGGGCTCAAGGGTAAACTGATATGCATTCCTAGAAGTACGAGTATTACGGCGGAATTGTTTAAGGGGAGGAATGCAACTGGCAATTTCACTAGAACATTGTTTGTAAAAATATCGATAAAATAACGAAAGGCACGAAACATTGCGACGGTGTTCGAGAGATGCAAATGTTTCTGTTATAGCTTTATCACCTATCAATTTTAAAGCTCTATTTTGAACTCTATCCAAGAGACTTAAATGTGTTTTGGGAGCACCCGCCCAAATATGGGAGTTGTACTCAAGCTTTGGACGAATGAAGGCTTTATAGATTACAGCCAGATCAGAAAGGGAGAAAAATTTCTTGCATCTACGAAGAAAACCTAGACATTTCGCAGCATTTTTGGCGACGTCGAATATGTGATCATTCCACAGAAGGTGGCCTGTGATGCACATACCCAGGACTGAAAGTTGTTCGGTTTCCTCGATGCAAGTGCCACTCATGGATAGTGGCATAGGGGGTGGGTTTTGCTTTAACGACAGAAGACAGCATTGAGTTTTCGAAGCATTAAATTCTACACGGTTTTTTGTTCCCCATTGGACAATGCCGTCGAGATCAGAATTTAATGAACTTATCATACGCTACCGTTCAAGTTCCACATCCGAAGAACAAGGAAGTGAATCTTGAAACGAATATGAAAAGCTGAGGGTACTGTCGTCTGCAAAACAATTTAATGGATTGGAAGTTTCAGACAAGAGATCATTTATGAAAATAAGAAAGAGAGTCGGAGACAAAACGGAGCCCTGGGGCACACCAGCATTTATTATATGAATATCAGACTTGTAACCATCCAATACAACTTGTTTTGAACGGTCCAAAAGGTAATTTCCAATACAACGAAGAAGAGATTCATCGATACCAAATGCACGCATTTTCGATAAGAGAGCTTGATGCCAAACTCTATCAAACGCTTTCAAAATATCAAGTGCAATAATCTTACTTTCTCCAAAACGATGTAAAGATTTGTTCCACTGCTCGGTGAGATATACCATCAGATCACCAGTGGACCTATTGCTACGAAAGGCGTACTGCCGGTCATTGAGAAGCTTCCGTTCTTCAAGATATTTCTTGAGCTGATGATTAATCAGCGTTTCCATGACCTTGGAAAGAAGGGACGTAAGTGCAATTGGACGGTAGTTGGAGGGAGAAGAAGATTCGCCTTTTTTAGGGACAGGCTGGACAAATGCTGTTTTCCATCCACTCGGAAAGAGACCAGTACTATAGGACAGATGGAAAAGCTTACGCAGTGGCTTTGCCAGCGTTGAAGAACACCTCTTCAGAACAATGGGAGGGATACTATCCGGGCCAGCGGATTTGTGTACATCAAGATCTTTTAAAACTCTTGCTACTGCACGAGTGCGAAAGAAGATTTGTCCCATAAAATCACGGCGTTCTCAAGTACAGGCAGAGTCATGACACTCTCTGGCAGCGTCGAATTAACAGCAAACTGTGGGAATGTCATTGAAGACGAGCATTGGAACCGAGGATGAAGTTGTATTTTTAATATTTTTTACAAATGACCAAAAATGTTTACTACCTTTGGGACATTGTAGTATTTTTTGCCTTAATTTTTGATCATGCAAAAATTTGGTTCTTTGAATGTGGCCGTTACAGGTCTTTCTAGCTTGTTTAAACTTGATCCGGTTTTCCTCAGTAGGGTTGGCTTTATAACATCGGAAACTTACTTCTCTAACCCTGATAGCCTCTTTACAGCTCAAATCAAACCATGAATTCTCTTTCGGTTTGATAGATTTTATCCTATGCGGGATAAAATTTCTCATTCCGTAAAGAATCAAGTTTGTGACCATATCTGCACTGGAATCAACGTCACTATCGAGGAAGCATAGTGACCAGTTAAAATTCCTGAAGAAACTGTTGAGACCGTCCCAGCTGGCTTTCTCGTATTGCCAAACGGTTCTCCTAGGTTTTTTTTCTTTAACTGGGTTTTGTTGGCACGAGAAATTGGCAGATATGACACAATGGTCTGACGTGCCTAGAGGCGATAATACACTTACCGTGTATTTATCAGGATTAGAGGTAAGACACAAGTCTAGGGTGTTGGCGGTTTGACCTGCAACGTCAGGGATTCGAGTTGGCTCGTCGACAAGCTGAGTAAGATGGTTTAACTCAGCAAAGATCTCAACATACCTTCCTTCGGGTGTTGTCTGGCCAGAAAAGCGAAGCCACGAAGAATTGTGTACATTGAAATCGCCCGCAATGACGATTTCAGTGTGAGGATAATGGGCAACAATTCTTTGAATGGAGTCGGACAGAGCATGAAACTCGTTAAAGGTTGAATTTCTGTCCAAATTTGGGCTTCGATAAAGAAAGCATGTGTGAATGATGTGCTTGTTTACCGTAAATTTTAACCACATGAAATTAAAGTTTGTGTTAGAACACAAACCGTATTGTGGTTGAAGTTGGCATGCAACATCTTTTCTTATATATACGGCTAGTCCATGGTGGGGGAAGAATAATGGCACCAAATTATACCCATTTAGATTGAATTCCGAATGATCAGAATTTTCACCTATCTGAGTTTCACTCAGTGCCAAAACAGCTGGCCTGTTTGTTGCAGTATAAACATACGCGGCATAGAAATTCTTTCTGAGTCCACGAATGTAGCTAAAGTCGACTCTAAACTCACCAATCATTTCAATATTTGAAACTAGCTAAAAACTCAAGACAGACAATAAACTAAGTTGAATGTTCATTCTAGATCCCAATCTGAACATCACAATAACAATTTGTCACTAGTGTTATGCCTTAGTGACAAAATTGTACTGATCCGGCCCTGGTTAACTAGAAAAAAACAAACAGCTATCTGCCTGAAATCATACTAGCTTAATCGATGCGTGCATTGTATGGGGAGCTCCACACACAATGCCTACAACAACCAAGCTAGCGCGACTGTGAAGTGTGGGGGAAAGGAAGAGACGGATTTACCACTCGTTGCACTGTGTTGTTTTTTTTTTCTATATTAATTTTTTTTTGTTCACACTCATTTAACTATGATGTTGTTGATTTTTTTTTGTAAATTAGTTTTAGAAGAGAAGGTGCACATTCAACGCAATTTTTTGTTGTTGTATTTTGCAATGGCTTTTTTTGTAAGTAATCACGGCGCGAGTTAGATTTTTGATTTATATGTAGGTTTATTGTTTTTTTTTTAAGATTTAGATTAGTGGAACAATGCTAAAGACACAGGTATAACACTAGTCCAGTCATCACGTCGTGAAAAAGGGCCTGACCTTACGCGCAGAGGCACTGTCTGATTTTTTTTCATGGATCGATAGAGGCTCATTTAAAAAGCTTAAATCCAAATTTGCACCACCTGACAACTTTTTTTACCAAAGTTATTGGTAAAAATGTGTTTTTTGACATTTTTTCGTCTTTTGTAAATATCTCGGCTGCAGTATGTTGCACAGAAAAAAATAAAACATGGATTTATTTATAATAAGATAAGCTATAAGATTATAAAAAAATTAATTTGTTTAAACTAATACAAAAAAAGTTATAGTTAGTTAAAGTAAGTTTTCGTTGTTTGAAAATCACTCTTTCGTGATTATTAAGAAAAAAGCTCATTTAACGATGAGGTTTTTATTTTTTACTTTTAAAGTCTTTGTAATTACCTACAATTTAAAAAAAATTCAGCCCTTAACTACTAACACAAGCCGAGAAATAAATTTATGAACATAGGTAAGTCAGCGCACCCACGCAATTTTATTTTTTAGGTTTTATTTTATATCTCAGCCCTAGTACGTCACAAAGTTAAAATTAAAAAATTTTATTGTTTATAATAATTCTTTCTATCAACTTGCGTTAGATTCAATTTGTTTAAACAAATAGAAAAAAAGTTGCAGTTCATTAAAAGGTTTTTTTGTCTTGATTTTATACCATTTTCATAACTATTGAGAAAAAACTGTATTTAACGGTACTTTTTTTTCAGGTTTACCTTTTTTTTGTAGTCCTATAAATTTTCTATGAATTAAAAAAAAAATAGTCCATTACGACGAACAGGAACCAAGCTATTCATGAATTAAAAATGACGCGTCAGTTTACTAACGCATAGCAATATTCTTTCTTTTTTTGTGAATATCTCGACCTCTGTGTATGCATGGTATGGAATGAAACTGTATTATTTTTAATAATATTCATTATGGACTTAAAGGAATTTTATTTTCTCTAAGCAGATATCTACATACCTACAAAAGTTAAAGTTAGTAGTAAACTAAGTTAATTTTTTCTTATTCCGCCCACGCTAACTCTTTTCCGCACCACCCACGGGGGAGGAGAATGAGGCACGTTTTGTTTAATCTTGTGGTATCCCTGGGCCTAATCCACTGCAAAGATAAATTAAATTGGTCTTATTCTCAACCGTTTTGGGCGTGAGGGGATTTCGTTTTCACTCTCTTCATTAGTGTTATGACATTCAAGGTTTGGTCTCTACTCTGTTTCATTTTCGTTAGAAAAAGCTGTTGTCGTGAGCTCAAGGTCGTAGTTTTCCTCGTCTTCGGAGTCATCGGCAATACTTTGTAGTAGCTTTTTCCGCAGCAGATCTTGCAGGCGGCTGAACACTTCAGTCCGACTTTTCGACACCCGCAGGCTGTACCGCATTGTTTCGTACACGTGTAGAAAATCATGTCGATGAGTGTGGGTGGGATCGTTGGCACTGAAGCCAACATCTGCTCCAATCCTCTTGAACTTCGTTTCCAGCCCCACCCCTCTGGGTCTTAAGTTATTTCCCAACCAAGCTTGTACCTACTTGATGGAATGTCCGGAATGAGTGTTGTTTTGCTGCTGATTCTGTAGGTGGCAAAGAAGCAGGATCGGACTTGATTTTAACACTCGCGCGTGAGAAAAGATTGAATCTCAAGTGGTCCAGCGATGTTTCCTTGCTGCCATGGAGGAGGCATAGTGCAGTGAATACATTTTTCTCCATAGACGCGATATCTCTTTGACTGGCTTCTTCGGATTTAAAAATCTTCACTATTTTCGAAAGGTTTGGAACTTTCTTTAGCGAGGAGATTAGCTTACTTTTTCCAGATTTGAAAATGGCAGAGGTTGTGTCACAGCCTGTGAAGGCATGGAGAAAAAGAATATGTTCAGAAAAAGTTTTGTGCAGGAAACTTTTTGACGAATACAAGACTGTTTTCGTAGATCCTCGACCAGGTTTTTTGAAGAAAACGTTTGTATCATTTTCCCCGTATCCCGACAAAATCACCAGTAAATCAATATCTTCTCCCTCAATAAATACCGAGTCAAATTCAGAGCACATAGAAATGGCTGTTTGTACAATAAGGATCTCTATACCTTCTGAGGCCTGGGAAACTGAAAAACCAGGATTTTGAAGAAATTTTTTAAGCAGAACGATTAATCGTTTTTATTTTTTTCGTTGGCCAAAAACGTCTCTTTCTTCAATGCTCGAAAAATTGTATTTTCGTCAAAGATGAAATCAGCTGCTTGTTGAACTGCAGATCGTCGGCTTCTTTCAGCAAATTTTGACATGCTGACATGTCTATGCAGTTTATGAAACGAAATCTCTGTAATCAAAGCTTATTATGAAAAGCAGCGACATGTACAAATGCTGTAGGCTGAGGAAAAGTGTTTGTGTATGTGCACCGATTCACCTATGTATGTATGTATGTTCTTTTATGGATTGCTTGACTCTCATGAATCATACAAGGCTCAATTTTTTGTAGATAGAAGATAGAGTACTCCCCGCTTGATTGCACGGACCATTTTATCTAATTTTTTGATCAATTAACCGGGCAGTTCAATTGACCGAAACATTAACATGTTTTTAGTTTCTTAGCTATGGTTTTTTTGAGATCAATTACGTGGGAAAATCAAATAAGCGAGGTGCAATTTAACGGGGAATACTGTATACCTTTATCGTTCTTCTTAAAAAATATCTTCAAAATCGTGGCTTTTTAGTCTCCCAGGCCTTAGAAGATGCAGACATCCTTATAATACAAAATGCTCTCACGCCAAAAACGGTTGAGAATAGGACCAATTTAATTGATCTTTGCAGTGGATAAGGCCTACAGGGGATACCACAAGATTAAAACAACGCGCCTCATTCTCCTCCCCCCTGGGTGGTGCGGAAAAGAGTTAGCGTGGGCGGAATAAGAAAAAATTAACTTAGTTACTACTAACTTTAACTTTTGTAGGTATGTAGATATCTGCTTGGAGAAAATAAAATTCCTTTAAGTCCATAATGAATATTATTAAAAATAATACAGTTTCATTCCATACCATGCATACACAGAGGTCGAGATATTCACAAAAAAAAGAAAGAATATTGTTATGCGTTAGTAAACTGACGCGTCATTTTTAATTCATGAATAGCTTGGTTCTTGTTTGTCGTAATGGACTATTTTTTTTTTTAATTCATAGAAAATTTATAGGACTACAAAAAAAAGATAAACCTGAAAAAAGTACCGTTAAATACAGTTTTTTCTCAATAGTTATGAAAAAGGTATAAAATCAAGACAAAAAAACCTTCTAATGAACTGCAACTTTTTTTCTATTTGTTTAAACAAATTGAATCTAACGCAAGTTGATAGAAAGAATTATTATTAACAATAAAATTTTTTAATTTTAACTTTGCGACGTACTAGGGCTGAGATATAAAATAAAACCTAAAAAATAAAATTGCGTGGGTGCGCTGACTTACCTATGTTCATAAATTTATTTCTCGGCTTGTGTTAGTAGTTAAGGGCTGAATTTTTTTTTTAAATTGTAGGTAATTACAAAGACTTTAAAAGTAAAAATAAAAACCTCATCGTTAAATGAGCTTTTTTCTTAATAATCACGAAAGAGTGATTTTCAAACAATGAAAACTTACTTTAACTAACTATTACTTTTTTTGTATTTGTTTAAACAAATTAATTTTTTTATAATCTTATAGCTAATCTTATTATAAATAAATCTATGTTTTATTTTTTTCTGTGCGACATACTGCAGCCGAGATATTTACAAAAGACGAAAAAATGGCAAAAAACACATTTTTACCAATAACTTTGGTAAAAAAAGTTGTCAGGTGGTGCAAATTTGGATTTAAGCTTTTTAAATGAGCCTCTATCGATCCATGAAAAAAAATCAGACAGTGCCTCTGCGCGCAAGGTCAAATGACCTAATGACTGGACTACACAACGAGACGGAAACTTCGTCCTTTAACACGACGGACTTTCACAGCACACAAGTGCACACGGTGGGAGGCAGGTCGGCACAACAAAACAATATTATTTAGTATTGCTGCATGTTAAATGTTTATTGCAAGTCAGTGATTTAAACATAATTCCTTATTATAATTCAGAACTTCAGTTTTTTTCCATATGAAGATTGACTGATAAATCGTTTAATGTCAAAAGTTTTATAATAAAAATATAATTAACAATAATTTAACAACGCAAAGTACGAATTCATGGTGCCGTGACATAAGGCCAAGTGACATAAGGCCAAATTTAAAAGTTTGGCCTTAAGTCACTTTCTAAAAGCGACTTAATGCCAAGTTTTAAGAGTTGGCCTTATGTCGCTTTTACAAAGTGACATAAGGCCAAATTTGTTTGTGACTTAAGGCCAAACGTAAAATAGTTGTAAGAAAAAACAGTAATTTTTGGAAAAGAAACTTTGCATACACCCAACCTCGCACCCACCCCAAATCCTATAGTGAGCCCAAGCAGGGGGGTTGCAGGGGGGCAGCATGCCCCCCCATACATACCTCACTGTATATTGTGAATTTTTAAATTTCACAATCCTAATAAAACCTCTCCTTTATTTGGTTTGTGAAACACAAAAAATTTCAAATAAACAGTGAGGTACGGATGGGGGGGCATGCTGCCCCTCTGCAACCCCCCTGCTTGGGCTCATGATAGGATTTGGGGTGGGTGCAAATTTGGGTGTATGCAAACTTTCTTATGCATTTAAAGAAACTGTATTAAAAGTTACAAGGCCAAATTGGCCTTATGTCACTTTGTAAAAGCGACACTAGGCCAACTCTTAAAATTTGGCTTTATGTCACTTTTGTTAAGTGACATAAGGCCAAATATTCAAATTTGGCCTTATGTCACTTGGCCTTATGTCACGGCACCGAATTCATTATAAATAGTTTGATAAAAATAACTGAAAACAGGTATGTATTTACAAAATGATTTCATTCCTATTGATTACTCATTAATAGTCTATTGAATAGAACGGAAAATAATAAGGGGTATAAGGTAGGGTGTCCATAACGCGTTTGAAAAAAAAGAGGACATTTTCGAAACTCCAAACTTCTACTTTTAATCCCAACCTCGATCACCACACCATCATCAAAATAATTGATAAATATGACCAAAAATTTACTTTAAATTTATTTTATAAATATATATTATAATTATACAAGTATTTTATATAAGTACACAAGAAGCAGCAGTTTTAATACTAATAGGTAGTTTATTTTAACATCTTTTTTAAGAAAACATATCTGTGATATATAAATCAGTAAATACATACATATATTTTATAAACACTTTTTTGCGCTTCAAACTAATAAAACTAAAATACATAAACACCTGATTGAATTCAAAATACCGCAGAATTTTAGTAAAATGTAGGCAAAATAGAGATTAATTTTCTTCCTCATCCGAATTGCCATATTTTTGGGAGCTCTGAATTTGATTAAGATACTTATTTTCATATAAAAAGGTTTTATAAGACTTTTGACAGCTAAAATCTTTTAATTTATAGGCAACTATGAGAATCCTAAACGATTTCGTTCTTTTGTCCATTGCGAACCCATCAACGAGAAAATACATTCCACGTTCATATTTTGCGCAGGAAAACAAAAAAGGACTGGCACATTTGAAGAGCTCTGAATTAAACTCTAGACTTGTAGAAAAATTAAAACAGCTGGCCCACTTTTGAAGAGATATTTTGTTTTTAAAATTTCATTTTCTTTAGAAAGAAACTTGTTTAAATAGCAAAATTGGTCAAACATCTTTGAGTAATCCAGTAAAACTTCCTAGAAATTCGTTTGTCGATACTTTTGTCTAAGTCTTCCCATACTTATTTCTTTTTTAAATATATCCATCGATCCTAGTAGGAAGGTTTTTACTTCAGTGTACTAATCAGAGAATTTTAAATAAAGAAGCCAATCCTCAGCTGTCAATTTAATTTGCCTACAAACTGAAGCGAACAGCTGATGTATTAGATTTGCAAAGGAAGTGAAAAAAGGTGACAAAACGCAGCCATAGAATCAACTCCTCATTCAGCACATCATTTATGGCCTTTTCGATTGGCAATCCAGAAGCGTTCGGAATACGTGTAAACCCTTCTGAAAGTATTCTATTGGCATTCAGAATGACAGTTCTTCTCTTGAAAAGAACAGAAAACGATTCTGAATTTCATTTCAGAATCGAAACCAGAACTACTCACACATTCAAACACATGGTTGTTTTAGCTAAAAATAAGTAAATTTCACACATTTTACTGTTTCTAAGAACAATTATTTTCCGTTTAGAATATTATTTTCCCATTTTCTTTATTGAAAATTATCATACTCGTTCATATTTGTGTCCACCAAGTTTCCAAATGTGAAGAACTATTTCAGCGTCCGCATGTGAAGTTGCACAAATACAGGGATAAAAAAACTTCAGAATCAAACTGCATGTGCCTGTTTGTTTTATTGGCGTTCCGGATAGGAGAGTTCTTCCGAATTGCCAATCGAAAAGGCCATTAGCACAGGTCTTATTGCTGTTGCAATTCACATCTATTCTTCGACACAAAATGAAATTAAAAATACAACAATATAAACAAATGGGTTTTGCAGGGTGAAACGTACGAAGGATTGGCTTCTTTATTTGATATTCTCTGGTATTAATGATTTATTTTATATTTTAGGGGACAATACAAAAGTACATTAATGAAAAGTGTGTTAAATTAATATTTTGATCACTTAGGAAAAAAAAGAGTTAAAAAAGAGTACAAAATAAAATAGAGTAAAATAAAAGAATTTGATGAAAAAAGAAATAAGAAAGATCAGAGTCAAAAAAGAGAACATGTTCTCTTAAAAAGAGATGTCCTGGAAACCCTAGTATAAGGGAACAATTAGGTGCAAGGATTTTTATGATTGAATATGTTCGTTGGGCCAATAAGCATTATTAAAACCGAAAATGTAACTGAATTCACCCATGCGTTTCTGAGAGAATGGTCACACTGACCCGCTTTTCAATATGTCAGGTATAATTCAGAAAAAAGGACGAATTTGACCATTTAGCTTTCAAAACTTTTTGTTCAAAATTAAATTAAATTTCTTATCGGAATGGATGTTTAAAAAAATATATAAACTTTTTGCAAGAAGAATTGACAAAAATCAACCAACAAAATTCGGAAAATTCAAGATTTATAAATTTTTGGAAAAAATTGCGCATACCTTTTTTTGGAGCAAAAATAGACCCAAAACAAGCGTAAGCAAAATTAACTAGAGGTTCAAAGTCATTTTGATTCAAAACTGACCGATATATACCCATTCAAACTTTGCCATTTGTTATAATTGTTTGCAGTTTTGGTCCGAAAGCCTATTTTTCGGTACTTTATGGCAAATTTCACATTCATTACGATTATTGACAATATTTAAAAAGTAGGAAAGCCCACAATTTTATTTGCCGGATGCTTTTAAATGCTTCTACACCTACAAGCTGAATGGCTTAACCGATTATTATAAGACTTGGTAGTAGGTACAAGGAAAGTTTAATTTGTCTTTAGTATAGGTACCAAACAACGGGCTTTCGGGCAAAAGCTGCAAGAAATTGTAAGAAATGGTACAGTCTTGAAAGCCTATATCTTTATCAATTTTAAATAAAACCACATTTTGAAATTATGCGTAATTAAGGAAAAAATTTAAAAATCTTCATTTTTTTTACTTTTTTATATTGATAATTTTTCTTACCCAATTTTCTTGAAAGTTTAATTCAGAACAAACATTTTTAAGTGCAAAATTGTTAAATTCGGCTTATTCTCCAAGTTAACCCAAAAATATTGAAAAGCAGCCAGTGTGACCATTCTTCTTTTTTAGGTTTAACACATGCTTACTGGCCCAACGAACATATTCAATAATAAAAACACTTGCACGTATGTAATTGTTCCTTTTTAAAAGGTCTATTTATAGCCTATTGAATAGACCTTTTAAAAAGGAACAATTACGTGCAAGGGTTTATATTATTGAATATGTTTGTTTGGCCCAAAAGCATACTTAAAACTGAAAATGCTACTAAATTCACCCATGCGTTTCTGAGAGAATGGTCACACTGGCCACTTTTCAGTATTTTTGGTATAACTCGAAAACTAAGCCGAATTTGACAATTTTGCATATAATACTTTTTGTTCAGAAATAAGTTTTCTATCGAAATGGATAGTTTGGAAAATTTCTAAATACAAATTAAGCAGGAAAAGTAAACAAAAACCAACATAACAGAAATCGAATAATCAAAGATTTTTAAATTTTTTTCTAAATTGCGCATAACTTTTTTCGGAGCAAAGATACGCTCAAGACATTCATGAACAAAGTAAACTGGAGTCTTACGGCTTTAAAATGACATGTTAAAAAAAGCCATATTATTTAAAAATTGACAGAGATATAGCCATTCAAACTTTACCATTTCTTATCATTTTCCGCAGTTTTTGCTCGAAAGCCTATTTTTTGGTACTTTATGACAAATTTAACGTTTCTAGCGCCTAATACCAAATCTTATGTTAGGTGCCGTGAAATAAAGTAGATGGAAATAAGGTCGAATCGACCTTATTTCCATCTGATATAGGAAATAAAGCCGATTTTCAAGGCTTTGTGTGTTCTACTTTATTTCCAATTATGGAATAATAAAAGAGAAATAATGTCGATCGATCTAAAGTGGTTGTCGTCTTTATTACCAAGTGGAAAATAATATTCGATGTTATTGCCATTTATATCCGATTTTATTACCAGCTCCTTCCTGTTTTTGGATAGAGAAGTTTATTAATTTAACTTCTCTATCCAAAAACAGGAAGGAGCTGAGAAAATAACGTTATATAGAAAGAGAAGATTTCTTTCTTGGAGGCTTGTTGTTCATGTCCATGTTTTCTTCGATGTACATTAAACATTTTATTTATTTATTTATTTATCATATGAAACTACATATTGTAGGACATTGTCCCTTATTTATATGCTTAGTTACTTAAGAAAATTGAGAATGTACAAACTATAAGAAATTTGAGTAAATTTTACTAAATTTTAAAGAATATAAAAAAAGTTAAATTCAATCATCGTATAAGAACTAACATAATTTAAATTAACTTTAATAGAATGAAGACACAACAAAATAGTTTACATGACTTCAAATTAAATCAGAGGCACAAGAATCGGAAGTATGTTATGCAAAAGTAGCAGATACTACTCGTTTGAACTTATAAATATTGTGTGTAGATCGCACTTGTCTCGAAAGGCCGTTCCAAAGTTTAATTCCACGAATTAGAAACGGGGATGAAGCCCTAGTACTTCTGTGTCTGGGAATAGAAATCCTATTATAAGAAGTTCTGTTCCTTAAAAACACAATTTTACTGAAAAGGTACTCTGGAATCGACTTAAAAATTATTTTATGAAAAGTTGTAAGAGTTCTTAGCTCCAAAAGCGCTGGGAACGACATCCCCAGAAAAGATTAAGTAAGACCAGAAATACGTTCTCTTCTCTTAATTGAATAAACATACCTGATGACATCATTAAAACATACCCTTAATCTCGACATCACTATGCAAGTACCACCTGAAAACATTTCAGCACCATACAAAAAGTGGGGGACCAGAAGAGCCTTGGCTAGTTTAATTTTAATATGGAGTGGTAAATAAAAATTTATATTATAGAGTTTCCGCAAGATAAAATTGATTCGACTTATTAGGCTGTTTATATGAGCTTCCCAAGATAGAGTTTCATCAAGTATAAAACCCAAACTTTTAACCTTACTCTGGTATGGAATAATAACATTATCTAATACAACCGGATCCAAAATATTACTAACTGGTCGAAAGTAGAACGCTATTGCCTGCGACTTGTCTGGGTTCAATTTTAAGTTATTATGTGAAGCCCATGTATGAACAGAAAGGTCATCATTAACAGAAGAGATAAAGGAGGAAACATCATTTATTGGACAAGAAAAGAGTAACTGAACATCGTCAGCAAAAAGATGAACGAGCGAGAAAGATGTTGCGTTGTGGAGGTCGTTAATAAATATAGAAAACAAAATTAGGCCTAATATAGAGGCACTCCCGAAATGATCTCAATAAAATCAGATTTATTGTCACCAATACAGACATATTGAAAGCGCTGCGATAAGTATGAAAATATCAAATTACAGGCACTATTTGAGAAGGAAAAATAGCTTTTGAGTTTGGAGCAGAGACGAACATGGTTAACGCTATCAAAAGCTTTACTAAAATCCAAAAGTAATAATAAAGAAACATACTTGCGATCCATGTTCATCTTGATCGTGTCGGTTAGATCAATTAGAGTTGTAGTTGTGCTATGATTTTTACGAAAGCCAGATTGGTTGCAAAATAATAAGTTCTTACTAGTGAGAAAATCATTGATCTGCCATTTCATTACAATCTCCAAGATTTTTGAAGTAGCTGGTAGCAGGCTTATAGGTCTGAAATCTGAAGGTTCTTGAGGGATAGATTTTTTACCAATAGGTATATTTTTAGCAACTTTCCAAGGTTGAGGATAAGAAGACGTAGTGAGGACTGTGTTAATTACATGTAACAAATGGTTTGATAATAAAGGAAAAAGTATTTTAATGAATTTAATTGGATTTTCATCAAAGCCAATAGCATTCGATTTTATAGAGAACAGAGCATTGTAAAGCTCCACAATAGAAATACAACGAAAAGAAAAAGCATTTTCGATTTCAATTTCGGGTACAAATTCAACATCATCACTGACACTACCTGGGTTGCTTTGATTTTGTGAAAAATAAGCATTCAGAATCGATGGATCAAGATTTCCGTAGTCCGTTTCTTTATTATTAAGACCAATAGCGTTAATTTTTTTCCAGAGGTCTTTGCTGGATTGATTACCTTCAAATTTATGAATGCCATGTTCCATTTTTAAAGCCCTGATTTCACTTTTAACCTTATTTCTGTACTTACAATATGTTTTCCAGGTGTTTTCGGAAGAACTGCTTCGATATGCTCTAAAAGACAGATCCCTCAAATTAATAGCTCTGACCACTCGAGGGGAAGAAAGAGGATTGACTTTTGTGCAAGGTTTAATAATTTTAACAGGCACACAAACATCATACAAATGCTTTAAGTGAGTGTTTAAGATATCAACTTGATAACTAGAATCATTTGTATTGTAAAGGACATCAAAATTAATCAGCGAAAAGCTGCTCCGTAACTGGTCAAAATTTATTGCATTGAAATCCCTTATTCTTATTTCCAGGTCAGCTACTTCAGGAATAATATCTAGAGAAACAAAAATAAAAGCATGTTTGTAAATACCTGTGCCGAGATTCAGCTAATTCCAAGCCACAGGGAGTGAGTGAGATGAGTCACTTTTCGTCGAAAATCGATTCAGTTAGCAAAAGGGAGTGAGTGAGCGAGTGACATGAAATGTCAGATTACTCGCCAGATATTTCCGCAGTGACTTGATGTATGTGTTAGTAAATTTCTAGTTTTGGATATAGGTATATGTGCTTTTCTCAAGAATTCCTATTTATGGATAGGAAACGAAATAAAAAACAACAACGTAGATAAAAACAACTACCCTTTTATTGATACTTTAATTTTATTTTATTATCATATTATGCACATATATATATTAAATAAATTTATATTCTATTCACTTTCAACACTTTTAAACTTTTTATTTCTCAAGGGTAAAACTGACATTAAACTTTAATTATGACAAAAAAAATAATTGAAACAAAAGATACTCCAAACTCCATTATTAAAGATTCCAATGTTTACATTGTTGTATTTGTTGTTTCATTTCGTTTTGCATAACGAGCGTGACAAGGAGGTAGAATTTAGCTCTTTTATATTTACTCTTTGTCTCATGTTCGAAACTAAATTCGAACTTACTCATTTCACTTAAATAGCTGAATCACTTTTGCGAGTGAAGTGAGATGAGTCGGCGAGTAAGGCGAGTCATCTCACTCGCTGAAATAGCTGAATCTCGGCACTGGTATCCAAAACTGATCTTTATATTGTACTACGTTAGGGTCATTTACAACCATAAAATCCAGGAGAGAAGTATTTGAGTGAAAACTATCAAAATGAGTTGGAATATTGCTATGTATGTATCGTGTGCAAGTTACATCTACCTAACAAATTATCACAAGAGCTTCTTTTGTTGCTATCCAAAAGATTAAAATTGAAATCACCCATAATGTATATGTTGTTATATTTTTGTGTGAGATCAGTCAAAACAGTCTCAACTTTTGAAAATTCTCCCTTGGGAAGATAAATAACACCTACAAGAATTTTATTATGACCTTATATGATTTCCGCGAATATAAATTTTACTATAAACAATATTTCGACTTTATTTCCACAATAGTTTTTACGTTATTACCAAAACTTTCGTATTTATTTCCATTTCCATTTCTGCGTTATTGCCAATTTATGTCGTATAGGTACCTATTAAAAAGACAAAAAATCTCTTTTTTCTGCTTTATTTCCATTTCAATTTTCGATGTTATTACTATTCTATTCGATATAGTTACTCTTCTGTAATGGAAATAAAATCGACCAAAAAAAAAGCATGCTTTTCGACATTATTTCCTATACAATTTGGAAATAAGGTCGATCGGCCTTATTTCCATCTAGTTTATTTCACGGCACCCTTATGTTAATCGGAACAGCGGTTCGGTCTATAGGTCTGAACGCATTTAAAAACAGCCGAAAAACGAAGTTGCGAACTTACGTCCTTTTTATAAATGTCATATTATATCAAAGTTTTGATTTCGAACATTTTTACGAGAGTGAAATTTGCAATATTGTACCGAAAAAAGGACTTTGGGGCCAAAACTGTGAAAAATTATAAGAAATGATAAGGTTTGAGCAATGGCACTATAATAACGAACGAATAGAGGTTGTAAAAGAATATAAATACCTAGGAGTTCTTTTCACGAAAAGTTTAAGCATGGATAAACATCTCAATGAAAAACTTTTAAAGGCGAAAACAGCCATTAATATGGCATGGAGAGAATGTTTTAATAATAAGAACATTGCACACAGTAGCAAATATAAAGTTTTTAGAGCAGTATCTGAGTCCATTCTTTTCTATGCAGCTCAAGTTTGGGGAGAAATGAAGTACGAGTCTGTAGAAAAACTGCTTAGGTTTTACATTAAACGCATTTTCCATCTTCCTCCAAGCACCCCGAACTACATGATAATGCTGGAAACTGGTATATCACCATTATTCATCACAACACTAAAACTTCAAGTGGACTACATTCTGAAAGTGCTCAATATGTCAAATGAACGTCTTCCGAAAAAAGCAGCGCTACAAGCTATACAAAGCAAGACAGGTTGGTTCAAGGAATGGATGAAACTGTCACAGGAAACTGGTGTTGAATTGGAAATCAACGTAAGGAGTTCGTGGAAGTCGAAGATGTACGAGCTAATAAGTCGTTTGGATGAGAAATATAGAGACATGTATATGGAAGAGGCATCAAGTTCTCTACATCGGATGGTTTACAGCAGACTAAATCATAACCTCAACCTAAACAATTATTTTCGAGATGAATGTACCATCGATCAAATCTCAAATATGTTTCGGCTAAGAGGGGAGCTTCTTAATCTAAATTTTATACCCCATCGCGAAGAGTTACCAATACTTTGCCAAATGTGTAATCTCGCAGAACGAGAGGATATTCTTCATTTTGTTGGAAGGTGACCAATTCTAAGGGAAACAAGAAGACACATATTGGGTCGAGACTTTCTAACGGAGGAAGAAAAAATACAGCTCCTTAATGAAATGGATGTAACGAAGATGTTCAAATTTTGCAAAATAGCGCTAAAATATAGAAGCAGAATAATAGAAGAATGCTTTTAGTCTATAAAGCTGTAACTCTATTTATTTTAATTGTAAGTATTTTTAATCTTGTCAATCAGGCAGACGGCAATGCCATGCTTTATTATTAATTGTATATATATAATTGTAAAAATCCAAGGAAATAAAATCAATCTAATCTAATCTAATCTAATCTGATAAGGTTTGAATGGGAATATCTCTGTCAATTTTGAACAAATATTAATTTTTGAAAATGCCATATTAAGGCCTTTAGTCTCTACTTTGTTTTGTCTAGGCATGTCTTCACTGGCGGACTAAGGTAGGGGGGGGGGGGGGGTGGCGGTCCGCCCCGGGCCCCCGGTGTCCGGGGGCCCCCAAATCCAATTCAAACACGATATCTTTAGATTGGATGTACATTATACATATGTATATTTTAAAGAATATATGAGGCTGTGAGTGCAAAAATTGATGTAACCCACTTTTTTTATCATATTTTGTATCTTTAATCGATATTAAATACTATTTAATTTGGGATTCAAGCTGAAAATGCAACATTTTTTAAAGTTTGGATATTTCAGAATTAAGAATTTTGGCTTTAATGTATTCTGCTGCATAAATATTAAAATACCAGACAAAAATATCGATTTTGAAAAAAAAATGGGTACTAATAATAATGTTTGTCATAATGTACATTACGCAAGAAACAAATTTGTATGGGGCCCCCAAAACGATATTTTCAAAAAATTTATTCAACGAAAATATAGGTACATAAGTAATTATTTCGAAAACAACGGCAGCTTGTTAGGTTTTAAAAGAATTTAGATAAAAAGAAAAATATTGAGTTTGGAATTTCGTAAATTTTCTGTTTAAAACAAATTTGTATGGTACATAATTTTTTAAAAATATACCCTCGAACTCAAAATTTTGAAAAATGAATTCAAACTACTTTTTCTCAAAAATTAACGTCAATAAGTACCTACCTACTAGTTTTGTTTTCAATATTCAGTGCTAAATTCTTTTAAATTAGAGCTGTGTAAATCGTTCATTTCAAATGATCGAATCGTATAGGAATCGATAATCAAGATGATTCGATCATTTCAATCAATCGATCTTTCGATCATTTTCATTTCACTGAATTTATTTCCGATTCAATTTTCATTTCGATTTCGATGGAACTAAATCTCTCCGATTTTAACAAATTCAATTCAATACTGTTTCGATTTTTATCGAATTCAATTTGATCCGAATTTAAAAACAATACGATTTGGATGGATTGAGAAATCCGAAAAATATGATATTTTCACAGTTTTTACTGCTCTGGAAAAATAAGATTTTCTGTCAATTGGTTGACATTTGGATCGAAATTCACTTTTAATGTGAAAGTATAATATAGTTCGGTATAGTCTGTCATCGACATCAACTGTCAATATCCGGATGGCAACGATGTCGATGGATTAAAAAACTTCTAAGAAATCTGAAATGTTTCAATAATTTGTACTACTCCAGAAAAAGGTGATTTTAGGACAATTGGGTGACATTTAGATCAAAATATACCCATTTTTCTAAATATAGTTTATCTCCTATTTTTCAAGCCATTTTTTAAAACATAAAATAAATAAAATAAAATAAAAATAAATTCACTAAAACAACGAGATTAACTGTTATTTTTAACGGGCTAAATATTTTTGAAAAAAAAAAAAAATTAAAATAATTTGCTTTGTATAACTACTCCTTATGGTGCTTAATATATGTTCCAAGCTTAAAGATTTTTTATCCACTTTCATACTTTTTCCATAATTTTGAATCAGAAATTTCTATGTATCTTGTATGAGAAATTTCAAGTGCTTGCCGGCTCGTGTTAACGTTAACCGATCTTAAAAAAAAATTGCACACATTTTCGCTCTTAGGTGGTGGGGAACATCCAATTTTTTTTACAATAAGTGCCACCCTAATACAACCATACATCAACAAATGTGGATAAAATATTATGTTTTTGAAGCAAAAAGGACAATTTGATAGACTTTATTTTTAACTTTCGATACATTGCGTAAACACAATTTGTCATCCCTGTTCTGCTGCTAGTTTGCTTAAAATTTAAAAATAAGAAAAACAATTTTTAATTTTATAAAAATCAAAATACTCGTTCTCTTATCTGATCACATAAGGGGTCCCATTTAGCATTGCCGCCCCGGGCCACTAACAAGCTTAGTCCGCCACTGCATGTCTTGACCCTATTTTTGCTTCAAAAAAAGTTATGCACAATTTATTAAAAAATTTAGATATCCTTGATTTTATGATTTTTTTTAAGTTGGTTTTTGTTAACTTTTCCTGTTTAAATTTTTTGTTTATTTTTTTGAACTATCCATTCCAATAGAAAATTTAAATTTGAACAAAAAGTATTATATACAAAATTGTCAAATTCCGCTTAGTTTTCGAGTTATACCAAAAATACTAGAAAGTGGCCAGTGTGACCATTCTCTCAGAAACGCATGGGTGAATTTAGTAGCATTTTTGGTTTTAAGCATGCTTATGGACCAAACAAACATATTCCATCATAAAAACCCTTGCACGTAATTGTTCCTTTATACCTCTCATTTTCCGGTCTATTCAATAGGCTATTAATAGGCTTTAAGTAAAAAGAACAGTTTTAAAGTAATTTAAAAAGAAAAATCGCATTTCTGACTAATTTATAAGAGTAGCCTTGCTTTGCAGAGACTTTGGGGACGAAAATCAATTGTACTTATCAGTGTAATCAGAAATGTATGAAGTTAGAGATTGATTTGAATCTTCACCAGCGCTGGACTCAGTATCCGCTCTTTGTCGATAATGTTCGTTATTGGATATAGGATACGATCTGTTGTTAAACTCCGTTGATCCATTTCTTTCAAGTGGTGTTCGTAAAGGTGTCAATGTTGTAGAACGCACATTTTCAGACCTATACGCTTGGGTAGAAGTTTGAGGGAAGTTCACAATATTGGACTTGGATATGGTGTTGGATGATAAGCTGAATAAGGCACAGTTATAAAGTGTGAAAGGGTCAATTGATTCATTTCAGCCATAAACAACGAGTCGTTTATAATTTTTTCTGCAAATAACCTTTGCGTATTTCCTTTTGTTTCACGCAACTTGACAGACACATTTTTGCCAAATATATCATATCTGTTATCTTTTAATTTAGGCTTCTTAAAATGATTTTCAATCGTATCCAAAACACTATCAGTTTTATCCGGCACAGACAGCTTCTTTTTAGGTGGCCGTGAATAGGAGTATCTCTTGTTTAAAGTTGAGGTTGAAGTCCGATTTGAGTCTTCAGTTGCTGTATCAGTATTAGGTTCAGGCGTTAAATTCAAACTTGGTATTGTTAATTCCAATTCCTCAATAATTGATTGTTCGACATCAATTTCGATTTCTTCGAAGTTCGAAATTATTTCTTCAACGCTCTCTTCCTAAAAATATAATTACAATTATTATTTATTTTTAGTTCCCGCAATCAGAAACTGAATGGAAGAAGATAGCAAAGGATTTTGAAAAGAAGTGGAATTTCCCTCACTGTTTAGGCTCAATAGACGGCAAGCACGTTGAAATTAAACCTCCAGCTGGAAGCGGTTCATATTTTTTTAATTATAAACAAAAGCACAGTATGGTGCTTCTTGCAATTGCGGATGCCAATTATAAAATTATAATGTACGATTTTGGAACGAACGGTAGAGTATCCGGCGGAGGGGTTCTGCAAAACTCAAACTTTTTTTTTAAACTACAAAATAATTCACTCAACATTCCTAAAGAAACTAAAGTTCTAAATAGTTCAAGAAAACTACCATTTGTTTTTGTGGCAGATAATGCATTTCCCCTGAGACCCGATATACTGAAGCCGTTCAAGCAAAATGATTTAAATTGCAACGAAAGAAAAATTTATAATTATCGTGTATCGAGAGCCCGAAGAATTGTTGAAAATGTATTCGGAATAATGACAGCACGATTTAGGATTTTTCATACCGCTATAAATTTGGATTGCGAGAATATCGATTCTGTTGTGAAAGCTATCTGTGCTTTGCATAATTTTTTAATATCATCCACGAGAAACACATATGCTCCACAAGAATCTTTAGACGATGAAGAGATCGAAAATGGATCAATTACAACTGGTTTAACATCTGAGGATTCTAATATGCTCCCTTTAGAACCATATCGTATAAGAAATCCATCAGTTAACGCAAAACAAGTACGGGAAGAATTTATGGCCTATTTCACAAATGAGGGACAAGTTCCTTGGCAAAACAACTTTATACACTCACAAATAACTTTTTGTACAAAAAGCTAGGACCAACCTGGTTCAAGGCATGACCAAAATCGTAAAAAAGCGTGGCAAAATTTAAAATTTATTATAATATGTAATAAGGGTATTCATTCAATAGTGTAAGGCCGTCGTTAACGTATAAAGTTTTAAACTTCGTAATTATGTCACAATTTGTATGAAAATTTTTTCAGATTAACGCAGTTTAGAATTTTACTACGTTTACGATGACTTTACGCTGTTGCATATGAATACCGTTAATGTATTTAATAAAACACCAAAGGAAACTAAAATAACATATTTTTAATTTTTTTCAAAGCTTACTGTTGATTTATTTTTGTGTTTTTTTTAAATTAAATCCCAAGTTTATATGGGTCAATATTTCAAAACATTAATATTTTTCACTCTAAAGTGGACCCTCGCTCAAAAGAACATATTTTGGTAGACGAACAATTATGTCTCTTAATAACTCTATAATAACTACTTTAAAACAAGGAGTCATTACATTTGATCAAATCTAACGGTTTTTTAAATCAGGGAAATGATACTTTTATGAGGGGAATGACAAAAATTTATATTTACTCCGTTGATTAGATGGATATTTAATTTTGCGAATGGTTTCAGGAGTGTACAGAAAAAAGAGAACAAATACTTACATGAAAAATAGCATCCACGACTATGTTGCACCAACTTGCTCTCGTGATTCAAGGATTTTGCGTGACTAAACATTTTATAGTAATAATCGTATTTTTGTATGATATTTTGACCGAGAAAATGTGAAAAAATTCAAAACTACTAAAAATACTGTAAATATGTTTAAATGTAATATTATTGATTCTTCTAGAGTTACCAAAACGCAATCAATCATTATAATAAAAACTTGAAAGTCAGAGGAATGACACAAAAAATGATGTTAGGGGAATGACTCCGAAGGGTGTTTTATGAGAATTAAATGGAGGTTATTAGAAAATTAGATGCCTTATATTATTTTTCACGTAGGCCCTTGTAAAAGACACAGACGAGTAAAACATTTTAATTTTTATACCACACGGTTTAGTACAAAACACGCGTTAGAGGAATGACAATTTCGCTTGATGAAAAACAAAACCATTGCCTTAACTTGAAATAAAAAAGACAACAAAGTTTTTTTGAAACCCTTACTTCAATTTTCATAAAGAGCAATTTTGTACCATTGAACAACAAACAAATCAGTTTTCTATTTTGAGCCTAAATATATTTTTTTTAAATTTCCATTGGTGGGATAGAAATGATCAATTTATGGGGGACACTTACTTAATAGCTCCTATTTAAAAAATATAGCAACTAAAAATTATTTAACTATTTTTTAGTTAGGATGCATATATTAATAAAAAGACTGTATCATTAGATTTTTTGTATCGTTTTTAGTTACGTTGCTAAAATTCAGACATTGCGGTAAGTTGGCCTGAGGACACGTCAGGGGAATGACATTTTGGGTGTTAAAATGGAGATAGCGGGTATGAGTTTTTTTTGTAACTTTATTTTTTTTAGAGCGAATATTAGAACCCGTTTGTTTCAAGCCATCCAATTAACAAACTTATAATAAAATTTTGTACTTCGGTTCAAAAATGAAGGAGACTGAAATATTAATATTTTGAAATATTGACCCATATATGTTATATTTAGTTGAAAATACTTTGATACTATAATCACTGAAATGTGATCGATAGATCGTAGAACTAGATTTGTATGAAGTGTCACTTATAATTGATATAAAAAGGGGAATCTGTTCTTCTGGAGTCTAGTATAACTTGGACTGTGAACAGTGGCGTAGCGAGGGTTCGAGCCGTGGGGGGGTGACTTTCATTAAAATGCCGACTTGTTTTAGGAATTTGCCGACTTATTTTAAAAATTTGCCGACTGTATAGATTTAGCATTTTTCGGTTGAAACTCAAAATAAGGCAAAAGCAAAAAAGGGATTTTTTCCGAGTGGAATGACATTCGGGCGAAACTCCTGATAGGGCTGATTGATTTTAACGCAAATCTTCACTTCGCCACATACAATTTTGAGATTTCGAAATGCGAGATTTTTCAATGAAACCGCCTTCAGCTGATGGAACGATGCGCTTGGCATGGAATGTAAAGGATTATCTTACCGCATTTTGCCGATAGTTTTTGCTGCGTACCGTTGTACTTTCCGGGCATGTTTTTGGCGAAGTCATAAGATTGAAAAGCAATGTTTTCAATGGAAATTCCTACTGACTGAAGGGTCACTATTATTTTTTGGGCCAATTCTTCTCCCGTTTTTTTCGTTAGGACGACGTCCATTTTCAGAAGACGTTCAAAAGGAATAAGTCTCTCGTTTGCTTTCACTACGTATCGAACATTAATAGCAAGTCAATCTTGATTTGATGAGTCTGGAGTTGTGTCAACCATTACAGAAAAAATACCAGCTTTATTGATTTCATTTACAATGGCTTTTCGAGTTCTAGTTCCCAAGAGATCAATGAATTCATTTTGGGCATCCGGACTAAGGTACGTCCCATGACGTGGTCTTTTTGATGATTCATCCAACCATTTTTACTTGCGATATAGGTACTATAGGGCAAGTTTTGGATTCGTGCAAAAAAAAAATTCGAGATAACAATCAAACATTATATTATACGATGATATTAAACATTAAAAAAGTGGGTGGCACAATTCTGTCTGTCTGTCTGTCTGTCTGTATGTACCTCAGCCTACAGCCTAAACCACTGAAGCGAATTTCTTCAAATTTTGAACTTAAGGTTTTTTTGTAACTCTCCAGAGGGGAAATTGAAATTTTTTTTTAGCTCAAAAAATAACGGAACTTGCCATACAACCGTTAAGGAAAGCTTATTTATCTCAAAAACGGCTCCAACGATTTTGATACAAAAAAATCAGTGTATTATTGTAGATATGATATACCTTTAAGTAATGTCGAATTCCTTACAACCAAATAATCGATTTTTTTCTAAACAGAATCGATTTTTTTCTAAACAAAATCGATTTTATTCTGTCAAAACAAATCTTGCATTTTCAGCAAGATTTCAAATCGATTTCACACACACTAACAAGATTTGACATTTCTCTGGAGTTGAAAGTACTTTGCGGCGGGTTTAACAAATGTTCTAAAGTGTTCGTCGGTCATTTAAATAGATTAAAAGCAAATAAATAATTAAAACTAATTTTAATTCATCAAAAATAGTGAATGGTCAGTTAGAAGTTATAAAAATATCAACTAACTTCGATTCAAAGTGCCCAAAGTCAATTAAAGATATAAATCGCGCGCTCGCCGATGTGTTTCTCGAATGATGTGTTTCTTGGATGAATTTGGGTTGTTTTTTTTACTTTAATGGCCACATAACTATTTTCTGTTTATTTTTGCAACTTTTCCTGGAAATGTATATGTTTTTAATCTAACAAAATGACGCGAAAAACTGAATGCACTTTGGAATATTTGTAACAACTTTGTATGCGCATAGTTTGTTTACTTTTTTGCCTCAAAGCTACTGTCACATGACACACACACAATCCCACACGAAAAATTTGATTTTTTGTGTGTTCCTTACAACCAACAAAAAAAATCGATTTGAAATTGTTGTAAGGAATTCGACATAAGAAAAAAAATCACCAAAAACATTTATTAGCGTACCTGTCATATAACGGTTTTTTGATTTTTGATTTTCTCATTAACCGCTCATCCGATTTTAATGAATTTTTTTGCACAAAAGCTTTGTTAAAATATAAATAATACTGCATACCAAAATTTTTGAAAAAATAAATTTTGGATTTTTAAAAAAAGATTCAAATTTTTTTTTTGAAAATTCAATATTTCAAAAACGGGTTGATGAATTGTTTTGAAATTTCAGTTTTAAATGTATATTAATATATACTCAAAATTGGCATACCAAATTTTGTTTTGAAAAATGTTACAAAAATTTTATATATAAAAAATTTATTTTTAAGAAAACGGCTCCAACGATTTTAAATTTTTTTTTGCATATATTGATATTTTTTAAGTAATCAAATGGCATACTTTTTTTGGCGCTCTAAGTTATTTATCAGGCTGTTTAAACAATTAAAAGAACGATTTTAATGCTTTTTTATACTTTTTCTGTAATTACTTGAATATTTTTTAAAGTTCTTAAGTTCCACACAACTTGAACATAAGAGCAAGTACGTGCGATCCAGTCGTGCATTTTATTTCATTAACGGGCAATGTCGTGAAATCAAATGAACAATCTGTCAAAAATTGCCATCGCTGTGCTCTAGTGATTCGTCGTGACCACGAACCCAGTCGATATTTTTTCCGTTTTCGCAATCGGCAAAAATGCTCGTTTTATTAGATTTTTTTCAAATTAAGCTTCGTTGATTTGCCGACTCTTGAATTAGTCGGCATATTTCCGAAATTCGCAATCAGCAAAAATGCTTGTTTTATTAAATTTTTTCAAATTAAGATTCGTTGATTTGATGCCGACTCTTGAATTAGTCGGCATATTTGCGAAATTCGCAATCGGCAAAAATGCTCGTTGTACTAAATTTTTTCAAATTAAGCTTCGTTGATTTGCCGACTCTTGAATTTGTCGGCATATTTGCGAAATCCGCAATCAGTAAAAATGCTCGGTTTATTAAATTTTTTTAATTGAAGCTTCGTTGATATACCGACTTTTGAATTAGTCGGCAAATTTCCGACATCCGCAATCGGCAAAAATGCTTAGGCTCGTTTTATTCATAATTGTTTGCAAATGAAGCTTCGTTGATTTGCCGACTCTTTAATTATTCGGCATATTTCCAAAATCTGCAATCGGCAAAAATGTCGATTTGCATACATTTAAAAGCTTAAAAACCTTAATATAATGAAAATACAAACTTACTTTTTTTTAACTTTTTCCGAAAAATATTGTAAAATTTCTGGTTTTATTATTATTTTTTTTATTGCTTGAATTATTAAATCTAGCTTCCTGAATTTGCCGACTCTTGAAAAGCGTGGGGGGGTGGTACACCCCCCCACACCCCCACCTCACTACGCCCCTGACTGTGAAGGAAGAGAGCCAATGGCGAAGCTTGGCACAGAAGTGGGATTACCCAAAACAAAAAAATAATAATAGATGGAAGAAAACCCAAATCATTTAGAACATGACCAAGTCAACGCTGGCGCGTGATCCTGAGCAAATTATCCAAGAAATACTCCAAGAAATTGTTTTGAGGATAAAAGAATTAAGACTGCTAAGTTTTGGTCGTATTTTATTGAAATAAGAAATAAGAATTCGCTGGACTTAGCAGTATAATGATCTAAGAAAAGTTAACAAGACTGAAATGAAACGAAATTATTATTGGACGTGCTGGTGCTGTTATGTGATTCAATAGAGATTCAACAAACAGAGTATTGATAATCATGAATGAACATTGCAGCGCAGGACTCCTCAGATTGCAAAAAAAAAATGTGTGATAATTTGTTGAAGAAATTTTCGGAAAGGATTGCTTGACATACGTAGTTTATCAGAAAGAAAAGAATTTCCATTGAATGTTCCATGACACTTCAATAATCAATTTCAAAACTATATCTATTGTGGAATGTTTTTACTTTGGTGCTGAGAGAAGTCTGAAATCTGGACAAGCAAAGGTTTTTATTTTCAAGATTTACAGATAAGTTACAACATTTTACTATATTTTATTGTGTTATTTAAATGTGACAAAGATAAAGTGTTTACAACATGGTGGTAGAATAGAAAATTAAACCTATTAGCATCTCAATTTCTTTGCCCTAATTTTCCCAAGTTGATTCGACAAGAGTTTTGAAATGATTATTTTGCGTGAAGTAAGAAGAATAATTTAAGAGATTTTGATTTTGAAAATCTCTCTGTCAGTTTAAAAATAAAAAAAATGTAAAATATTGGGTTTTTTTAGAAAAGTTTTTACCTCGGAGGACGGTTGGTTAATTTCGTTTATGTTATTAAAAAATAGAATGAGCAATTTTAAGTGTAAAATGTTTTGTTATTAGTTACGTAACGGACCCTAATTTTGGACAAACTTGTTTGTTTATTCGTCTTATATTGTTTAAATGTCTAGATTTGTTGAACATTTCATTCAATAATGCTTTGAAGGACTTTTTTATATTAGGTGGAAACAACTTAACGTTTTAAGGACAAAAGCTCATGTAATTATTTTCAGAGTGGTCAATGTGTCTTCGTTCCACAGTAAAAAATATGTGAGGAAATATGTTATCTTGAAGAGTTGTTACTTCATTTTGATTATTTTTTGATTAGACGAAAAGTGATAGTGCTTGTTATTTGGAGTGTTTAAAGATGTGGCAGCTGATTTTGTTATTAGTTGTACAACGAAGAAAAGTATTGTTTAAAATTTTTACTAAGCATAATTGCTTCGTGTGTTTTCTTTTTTCTTTTTATTATTTGACCTTTATTGTTTAGGTTTCTTAATTTGTAAAAAGCTTTAATCCTTATGACCAGAAAATCTTTTTGTTAACCCAAGTCAAATAAAAAGCTTATCATAGTTGTCAGAATGGTTGATGTGTTTTTTTTTTCAGTTTACGTTTGAAACTTTTTCTAAACATTAGTGAATAAATAATAACAATAATAATAATAATAGTAATAATAGTAATAATAAGAATAAGTATTCAATAAAATTATGTTTGAAGTTAAGGGAAGATATCATCATTGTCTCGTATTACTCATAACAATAAAGAGCTGATGTTGCAAGTCACTACTCCGTGTGGCTTTTAAAAAATATCACGACGGGTATAAAAAAAACCCTTGATGTGATCAACACAGTAAAAACAAAAAAAGCTATTGAATTTACTTCGATATTTTCAGTTAGTTTATTGTGACAGAGTTAATCATATTTAGGTAACGCAACCTAATGAAAGAGAGATGTTTTATCCAGCATGCCAATTTTTCAGTCGCAAAACAACACAATAACACTAAATGTCATTTATAAGGTTATTCATTTCAAGAATTAGAAATATGATTTCAATGCAATGAGCACTCAACAAAAAAATAGGGGGAGAGGAAATAATCTATAAGTTAAAAGTAGTAAATTACAAAACTGCACCTTTGTAACAAAGTTTTAAACTATGATGTTCGATTTAAAGATTATAGGCTTGATACACAAAATGATGGTAAAATAATAATAGAAAAAATGTAGATTTCAAGCTTAACAGAATGTTGGCTTTGAAGCATTGTGTTTTGTATCAAAACGAATTCATTCTGAGGTTGAATGTTGGTGTAAAGTAAATCCTATGAGACATGTTTACGCCTGAGAGCTAAGCCTCTGAGCTTATAACGATCTCTTAAGAGTAGTCAAGCTGATGGCCTCTGAACTGCTGAAGGTTTGATGACATAGGACGAGTTTAAGCTTGAGCCTTAAATCTCTGAGCTTATTAGTATTTGATATTGTATTATTTTCGAGTAAAAGTAGACAAGTTGAGTGCCTCTGAGCTACTAGAATGTGTGGTTAATGGTATAAGACACGTTAAGGCTTCCGAGCTTAACCTCTGAGCTTATTACTGTTTGATGTTATATTGTTTTCGAATAAAAGTAGACAAGCTGAAGGCCTCTGAGCTACGAAAACAAATATTGGTTGTTGATGGTATAAGACAAGTTGACGCTTGCGAGCTAAACCTCTGAGCTTATTACAATTTGATATTGTTTTAATTTTGAATAAGAGTAGACAAGCTGATTGCCTCTGATCTACTAGTAAGTATTGGTTGTTTATGATATAAGACAAGTTTATGCTTGCGAGCTAAACCTCAGAGCTTATTTTTGTTTAGTCTTGGAATGTGTTCGAATACAAACATCTAGAAGCTAAGAAAAGCCTCTGGGGTGTATTGAATAAATATTTTTGAAGTATTAAAAGTAAAATGATGTTATAGAATGAAAAATTACAAGGTTTCATCGAGAACGATGAAAATTGCAGGATGGCCGTGTTATATTTTGTTGAAAATACTTTGATACTATAATCACTGTAAATGTGATCGATAGATCGTAGAACTAGATTTGTATGAAGTGTCACTTATAATTGATATAAAAAGGGGAATCTGTTCTTCTGGAGTCTAGTATAACTTTGACTGTGAAGGAAGAGAGCCAATGGCGAAGCTTGGCACAGAATCCAGGAATGCTCTAACATATATTTGAAAAAAGAAATCAGATTTACAAATTCAAATTTGAGTCAATTTTGTTAATAAAGCAATTGGCAAATTCCTCTTTGATTTCTCTTGTCTTGCCCCAGCCTACATGTCTTACCATTTTGTTATATTCATCTTATGCGTAAATAAATAAACCTTAACTTAAAATGTATATGAAATAAAATAACACACAATCGAAAAACTCACGTGTGTTTTATTTACATTTGGATGATGACGTTCTTACATCTTCCTGATCGCCAAGAAATTCAAAAAGTTCGAAATACCATAGTTTAGTTTTATATATATCTGATGTACCAGAACCCGAACATTAAGATTTTTGAATTTTTAATTTTTCTTTACCGTAATTTGTTCTTAGAATATTAATTTTTTTCACAACTTTGTCACGATCAGCTTTAGGATCTAATTTTTTTAATATTTTGTATTAATTTTCTGATTCTTTCATCATCCTGTTATGGTACTCTTTGGATTTGACACGCCAGAGACATGGTTCACTGCTGTAAGCACCTATAAATTCTTCCAAAGCTTCCCGATTTGTACTTCGAAGGTCAATAGACATTGCGATGTCTGGTGCGAGGTTCACGAATGGATTATAAAGACTAATAATCTCTCTCTCGACTATTTGCATCATGATAAATAGAAAAAAAACAACATTGAACAAAAACACTAACAAAAACTTTTACTTGCTACAGTACTATTATTATTGTTTTAAACCCTTTGTTATAGTTTGTTATTATTGTTTGAAAGCGAAAACAAAAACAAAAATCAGCGATTGAATGAAATTCCATCGAAAGCCATTTAATTTGTTGTTTTTATTGAAACATGCACGAGTAAGAATTATAAAAATCTTATCATTCTCAAGCCACTTGTGCAAACCGAAGAATTTGTGCAATATTTTCTTACACACATACAAGTTAGATTGTACAATACGGCTTGCGCATACACACTTGTCAAGTTTGCTGTTGCGTGTGGACCCAGCTTTAGACACTCGGTTGTCTCAATCTGAGCCTCAAACCATCTACATTCTGTGAAAGGAGGCAGATAGCAAAGTGGTATTGAAATCCAACCGTGATCCTCCAGTGACTGTGCACCATGAGCATCCTTCAAAAACTCATAGTTGTATTGCCCATGGTCTTAAGATAAGACTTCAACGGAGAAAACGATATAGAAGCAACCTACGTTTGTCTTTTACAGATTTCCTCTTGTTTAGAAAAGAAATCAAGTCTTTTGATCTTCAGTTCGGAAACATCTATGACAAAACAAGCATTTCCAAGTGATTGTGGTCTTCTTCCAGCCAGAAAACCACATTTACAGAAGAAATGAATGACAGATTCCATTCCTTGTTGGTCCTTACAACAACGTTAGTCAGTGAAATTTTTAAATCCCATGTGAATATTGTTTTCATTAAATTAAGCGCCTTTCTATCTAAGCCTTTTTGTTAGTGATTTTCAAACCGCATCAAAATCACTTTACGGAATCATTAATTAAGGCAGTGAGCGTTTGTCGATACTCGTATATATATTAGTCCAGTCATATCGTATTTTTACCATGCAATTTGTAGGGTAGTTTTGATTTGTTCCCTCCTTTATGTTGTTGGGGGTGCTAAATCCGAGCCTGAGGTTTGCCAACAAAATTTCATGACGCAGCATGGAAAAAAAATAATGCAAGAATATATTTTTTTGGAGTTTTCAGAATATAACTCGAAAACTGTTGGTTGTTCATAAATTACATTGAAGTAAATTGAAAGTATATAGAATTTCGAACAAATTTTGGTTCAAGGTGTTTTTCTGCAACAATCCATTCCTATTTCTCTCTAGGAAATCCTTATTTGAAATTTATAAATTTTGCGTATTTTCAAATTATGTAGTTTAAGTAACGGGTGATTTTTTAAGAGGTTTAGAACTTTAAAAAAAAAAAAAAACACAAAAAATTCGAAAAAATGAATGAAATATTTATTTGAATCGATAGTTTGAACCTTGCAATTTAATGTTTAAAGATAATTTCATGCAAATGTTGACCGCGGCTGCGTCTCAGGTAGCCCATCCGCTGAGTCCAATTTTGGCATACTCTTTCACACATATCGGCCGGTATCTCACGAATGAATGCATGCATGTTGGCTTCCAGTGCGGGCTTGTCCCTATAGACATTAGCCTTGACATACCCCCACAAAAAATAATCTAATGGTGTCAAATCGCACGATCTAGGCGGCCAATTGACCGGCCCGAAACGTGAAATTAACTTTTCACCAAACTCGCCTCGCAATTGCGCCATTGTTTCGCGTGCTGTGTGGCATGTGGCACCGTCTTGTTGAAACCACATATCATGCAAGTCAAGAACTTCCATTTCGGGCAAAAAAAAGTTTGTTATCATCGCTCGGTAGCGTTCACCATTGACAGTAACGCTGCGATTCGCATCATCTTTGAAGAAATATGGCCCAATAATGCCGCCGGCCCATAAACCGCACCAAACAGTGGCTTTTTCGGGATGCATTGGTAGCTGTTGCAATGCTTCTGGCTGATCTTCACTCCAAATGCGGCAATTATGCTTATTTACGTACCCATTCAACCAAAAATGAGCCTCATCGCTGAACACAATTTTTCGATAAAAAAGCGGATCCTCGGCCAGCTTTCCAAGAGCCCATTCACCAAAAATTCGGCGTTGTGGTAGGTCGGCTGGCTTTAGTTCTTGCACCAGCTGTATCTTAAAAGGCTTTACGCCCAAATCCTTCCGCAAAATTTTCCACGTAGTGCTGTAACAAAGGCCTAACTGCTGGGAACGGCGCCGAATCGACATTTCGCGGTCTTCTGTCACACTAGCTGATACGGCCGCAATATTTTCTTCACTACGTAAACGTGTTGGTGGTTTAATGTCCAACAAAGTAAATTTGGTGCGAAATTTGGTCACAATCTTCCGAATAGACTGCTCAGAAGGTCGAGAATGCCGACCATAAAATGGAAGCAGCGCGCGATGAACATTTCGAACCGAGCACGAATTTTGATAGTAAAATTCAATAATTTGCAAGCGTTGTTCATTTGTAAGACGATCCATGGTTAAATTGCAAACCAAACTGAAGCTGTTTGACAGTGACACAAGGTACTAAACACACGTCAGCTGTCAAAACCAGTGTTGCCAAAACCAAACCAGCTAAAAAATCACCCGTTAGAAGGCTAACAACTAATTAGTGATTTTCTCACAGATGGATGATGGTATTTGGAAGATTCAAAAAGAATTTCGAAGTAAAATGTTCATACTTCAGAATGACCATAAACATTAATTCGAAAAAAATTCCTTCGGTAAAAAATATAGCCCCTAATTTGCATCAAAACGCATTTTTTTTATTTTTAGATTCAAATGTCTCAAAAACGTGACGTGCTAGAGCGATTTGAAGGCCAGATTCGAACTCAGCGCATCAAAGTCATCCAGAAAAGTATATCACAACAAAAACATAAATGTTAAAAAAGGAGCCAAGTTCTTATGTGTACAAGAAATCTGTGCGTGAAAAAAAAGTAATGAGATCTAAAATATATGCCAAGTTTTAAGTTCATGAAGTTTAATATCGAATATCTTAAGTAGAGTAATATCGAAACAATTCCAAATCATGACAGAAATTTGGTAATTAGTGATTACTGATTAAAATTTGGTGGGTTCACTGGTCAAGTTTTCATACATTTTAAATTTGTGATTAAGTAAGTATTTAAGAGAAAACTTGCCAAGTAAATCCACCAAATTTGAATCAGTAGTCATTAAAGGTTTGCTGGAAACAAAAATACCTACGTACAAGGAAGTTTCAAATTTATTCAATTTGTCACTTTCCAGCGCATATCGGAAAAATTCGTTTGAAAACTCAAAATTAAAAAAAAAAAATTGAAAAACTTTGTTACTTGATTTTTCATTTTTTATTTTACACTATAAAGTAGTAAATTGTCTTTTATTATTTAATGTTGTTATTAGCCTTTAGTTAAATGCTGACAACCAGACGGTTTTTTGTTGATTTAAAATGATTTAAAAAAAGTTGTTTTTAAATTTTCTCAAAAACTAAAACTGCTACAACCGTCTGGTTTTCAGCATTGGACTTAGGGCTAATAACAACATTAAATTATAAAAGACAATTTACTACTTTATGGTGTAAAATAAAAAATGAAAAATCAAGTAACAAAATTTTTCAATTTTTTTTTTTAATTTTGAGTTTTCAAACGAATTTTTCAAAGATTGTAAGCTTTATTTCCTATATATAATAAAAGGATTCGTTTTAAGCTTTTAATAAATAGCACAATATTCTAAGTATTTCCGTTGTTTTTAAATAGCTATTTTTTTACTTTAATTGAATGTTTTGGGAATTTGTCCCCCCTTATGAAAAAGAGGGGGAAATACACCTCCCTTTTTATATAATTTATTTCTTAGAATATGTCCAAAAATTTTTTCATAAAGTAAATAAATAAATAAATAAATTGGGTGGCGCAACAGCTCGCGGAGAACCAGGGCCTAGTGCCTAACAACTCTCAACCATTCCTGTGTGCGTGTTGTTGGCAAAAATGGAGGGGACCTACAGTATTTTGCCGAGTCCGAACGGTTAAATGAGCAGCACTTATTCATGACAAGTATACTCTTGGAGGATTTGTGAGTTCCTCGCAAGAAGCAGTACCTAGGATAAAACATTTCTGTTTTAAGGTGGCACGACTGGGAATCGAAACCACACCTTCGGCGTGACAGTCCTACGCACTAACCATCAAGCCACGAGGTACTACGAAGTTAGTCAGTCATAAAGTATTGGCGAATAACTTGGAAAAATGTTGTGTACTTCTTAGCTTCTTACCTTTGAAGAAACTGTGTTTCTCATATGAAAATAAACACTGTATCAAAAAATAATTAAATAAGGTCATTTCAAATACAACCACCTTCTTAACACCATAACTTACTCTCATAATGTCCCTGGAATGACCATGAATCAATATATACTTACTTTTTCCTATATTTATGAGTAAATTGATAAAAAAAATTGATTTTGTAAGACAATAATATTGTTTTTCAATTTTTTGAATTTTCTAATGCTCGTATCTTTCTTATAGCCCAGTCGGAATAGCATTTTAAATGCAAACAATTAGATAGGGTTTTAACATTAGAAATGTTTAAACGGAGGCATACCTACTAACAATGTGAAAAAATCAACAGATTCCAAAAATGTGAAACCCCGAGTTGACAAAGAGGGCGTCAGGGGTATATACAAAATTATTGTGTTCAAGCTTCACTTTGTTCATGCTGCTCTGCCGAAACAAAATACGAAGAAGATGATAAAACAGACACCAAAAAAAGGAGAAGTGTTCGTAGACTACCCAGATTTGCATGTGGAGAAAAGAAAATATAAAAAAGAATACCGAATATGGAATATAGGCATAACGATTACGGAAAAAAAAGGCAAAAAGTACCACACAGGGAAAGTGAGGGGATAGATAATATTGGGTTCGATTTCACATTTGCTTTTGTGGTTATTTATTACTGTCTGCCTTTAGTCTGTTGGCTGGCGCATTGTTTGTTGAATGTGTTTAATAGGGGGGTTCACATGGAACAATAATGTTGGACAACATTGCTTGATGGAATCGGAACAGTTTTCAAAATATTTTGAAAGTCATACAACAAAGTAAACAAAGTTGGACAACATGGTTGGTTATGCGTTTAAATGATCAAACATCGATGGTTGTCAAGCAATGTTGGACAACATGTTGGTTCATGTGAACCCCCATAGTGAATAAATAGCTATTTAAAAATAATAAATGTAACAAGAAATAAAAGGGACGATTAAATCGCTCCAACTTGCTGTTGTGGTTATGAAGGATGAGTAATAATAAGCTAGATAAAATGATAATTTCCACTCAACGAATTTCATCAAAATGTTCTTAATGAGTAAGTCGAAAATAGTTAAGTACAGTTAATTGTAGTTTTTATTATTTTTTTTTTAATCGAAATGCAGACTAGGTATACACACAAATATTTGTATATCTACCTACTAATATTTAGGGAAAAATAGCCTTTTTCGAAATGGAAATGCCAGGTGCTGTTTTATTTTGGAGCTACAAATATTAATTTCGTCTCTATTGAATAAACAAAAAACCTTAGGTTCAAAATTTTAGAGAAGATGAAGATGTAGGTACCTAAAGCAAAAAAATAAAAAGAAAACAAATTGATACTGATTGGTAATATTTATATTTACAATGCATACCTACCAAAACAATAAAATTGGCTTTAGTCAAAGTTTTAAAATACATAATTGATTTCTTTATTTCTAATGTACCTCAACTATGCTAGAATGGCAAATCGGGTAAATTTTTTTTATTTTAATCGTTAGAGGGGTTCATTAAGAGTCTAAAAAAAAGTTTTCGACTTCCTAGCTCCATTGCGTTAGCCGCCATCTTGAATTTAACGAAAACGGTTTTTGTGAAATAACTCGCTTATTTTCAACTTTTGAGCAAAAATGTACTTAACAAAAGTAGTTCAAAATATAATTATCTACAACTTAGATCAAAATCTTTTTTCGTCCTCGATTGATATTTTGTGACTAAATAAAAAAAAACCTGAATAATTTTGAATGAACAACAACTTGTGTGTTACCACCAAGTATAAAGGCTGGAGTTATAGCTATTTCACGAGACCTTGATCGTCAGACTCCTTTAGTGGTGCTTAGTCTGGTTATACTCGTATTAATTAAAAAACTCTTTACCGTCATCTGGGAGCGAACCATGAACCTTGCTATTAAGAGGCCGATGCACTACACACCTCGCAACTCAAGCCACATGTTCTGCTCAATCCCAATGCAGGATTCGTTTTTTTATCAATTGCAACAGCAAATAGCATTTTATTAACACACACAAGCTTGATATTGTTCAGTCGGCTTCTTTCTTTTTTCCCCATGCACCGATTCTAATGCCAACAATTCGTTGGTCATACAAGGGGGGGATGCGTTGAACAACTTTTGTTAAATACATTTTTACCCACAAGTTTTAACTAGGCGAGTTATTTCACAAAAATTTGTTTTCTTTAAAAAACAAGATGTCGGCCAACCTAAAGGGGTGGGTGGTCGAAAACTTGTTTTCAAACTCCTTATGTCATCCTCTTCTAATGAGTCGAAAAAAATATATGTACCTAAAACTTTTTGTTTTTTACTTGAAAAATGTTTATTATGCGTTTTAAACGAGAAAAAAAATTTAAAATAGGTTTTATTTTGATGGGGTGGTGGGGGGTTTAAAACAAATGTTTTTCCTTTCTTATTAGTCCCGTCAATTTGTGCTCAAAAAGGCAAATTGTGGGATTTTTTGAATTAGGTAGTAAGACGAAAACCAACGATTTCTCGAAAACGAATGGAGGTATTTGAAAGGTTCAAAAAGAATTTTGAAGTAAAATGTTCATACTTCAGAATGGTTCAACCGTGTTTAAACTTCAACGAACAAACCTTTTCACAAAAAACGCGGGTCCAAACAGAAAAATGTTCATATTTTAAATTATTTTTTTATTATAAATCATCGAAAATAATTCTAAATGTCAAAAACAATATAATTTGGTTTGAGGTATGAGAGAAGCTACTCGGTTGGAATGAGGAGGTGCTCTCGAGTTTGTTTATAATTTTATTCATACGAAATGGGAGCAGGTACTTTTTTACTGAGCACCTCCTCTGATTCTCATGGAGTACCTGCTCTGAGTACGTGCTCCGTTTTATTCATATCACCCATAGAATCATCTAGTTTTCAGTTTTTGATTATGAATTTGAAAATGAATTAGAGCATCGAATTTCAGACAAAAAAATGATATATAACTTTACATTTTTAAGAAATTGCACTTTAAACCTTTGTTTTATGCTTTTTTTCGCAAATTTTGAGTTTAAAATTCGTTTTTTCAAAAACCATGCGTAGATTTTACTTGATTCAAAACTTAGCTAATAGAACAGAGTATTGGCTATAAAACCGGGTATTCAATCAATTTTTGTTTTTCAAATCAGAAGACATCATAGCTGTGGCACTAACTTCATTGTCTTGTTGCAAGAGCACAGATATTTTGAAATCCACCATTATCGAAACAGATAGTTATTGGAAAGATGATGATTTGAAGCCACTTATACGATCGGTGCACGAAGAAATTCTGTTTTCTGATATATCTGCTCCTCTGTTTGTAGATACATACATCGGGCCAATCCCTCCGCATTAAAATGCAAAAACTGCGCGTTTCCGATGTTGTTAGTGATTCAAAAGATTAATCGCCAACAAAGTTTCTTGAACTTTTTATATTACCAGCAGAGGCATGCTTTGAAACCTGTACTTTTTTCACTGCAACAGTCTTGCCAAAAGATATTTGCGCAGGGTTTGTATCTATGTTCTCTTACAGTGCCCGGCAAGTTCGACAAACAAATTAAACAATATTGTTACGTGGGGTCGTGGCTAAACGATATGGATGAAGAGGAGTTGTAAGATCACAAATTCTGACGAAAATTGAAGAAATGATCTTTACGATCATTTCTTCAATTTTCGTCAGAATTTGTGATCTTACAAGCAACATAAAAAATATTGATGGCAATAATATGTACACATTATTTACAAGCAACATAAAAAATATTGATGGCAATAATATGTACACATTATTTTCGAAAAATATTGACATAATTGATACAAACTTAGTAATAGTTAATAGAGAAGTGTACTAGCTAGTAATTTATTTTACTTAATCTCTAATCCAGTTCCTGAATATCATTTTTTTTATATAAATATTCATTAAAGTTAGACGGGTTGCACCCGCGATAATTTGACGTTGCACCCGCGATTGCTTTAAGACCGAAAAATTCATTCATTATTTTTGTTTTCTAACTTTATTTTTATTTCTTCAGTTGTTTGGATATACGTCGTTCAATATAATGTGAGAATAATATAATAAATGTTTCTCAATTAACAGACTTTTGTGTTTTTCGTACTATGATCCAGAAAGGTGGGCCAAATTCGTTGCACCCGCGATCGTACTTTGAAACCTTTTTTCCGACGATTTATTTATTTCATTTAAATTTTATAAATTAACCCAAAATTAATGGGTCAAAATGTAACCCTTCAAGTAGTAATTTCATTAAAATAAGTTTGTATTTTCCTATAAATATACCCAAAGTGAGTCTAAATGTTGCACCCGCGAGAATGGAATCGCCGTTATTTTTTAATATTTTTTTTTACAGTTTTTGTACTTTTTTATGAAATTGCCCCTCCCGCCAAACGGAATGAGATAGACCCCCCCCCCTCCCTTAGTAAGAAATGCTTGTATTAAACTATTCTACAAAAAACCGTTATCATTTCTTGGCGCCTGAGTTATCGTACTCTCATCCCGTAACTTTGTTTTTTATAAAAGTTAATTTCGCAAGCCTCAATAATAAAACAAACAACAAATTATTAAAAAACTATTAAAAAAGAATTAACTTTTCTATTATCTTCTCTTTCTTTTAATTAGTATTAATTTTAATTATATATACATTATAATGGTAGTATGTAATTGGACACATGTCTGTATATTATCATTTAAATTGAAATAAAAATAAATAAATTAATAAATAAATACATCGCCCATTTCCCATAAGACCAGCATAGCTAAAAAATTGCTGATTTTGAACTAGGTATAACATGATGTTTTCCATTCTTTCTGTAGTAAATCGTACATCGTACATGAAATCTAAAAACATTTTTCAAATTCATCAAATCTTTCGAAAAATGTTCGTATTAGACTAAAAGAAAAAGCTGTAAGAAAAATAGGTATACCATGACCATCTATGAACCTTCGAAAAATAAAAGATCTGAAGCAATTTTTTGGTAAATGAATTGAATTTATTTAACAGTTTCTTTTGAAGTGTTTACAATTTCCAGTAAAAGTTTTAGTAACTCGAGACTCGACCCTTTCAGTGTGTCTGTGCTTCTTTTCTTCTGCCTTTTTCTCCTCTATTTGCTTTTTCTGTTTTGTCCTCTCAATTTACTTCTCGTCCTTCCTATCAAAGAAATCCGATTTCTGCTGCAGATATTTTCATAAAGTATTGCTTGGGCGGTTTTTCTCTCTCGGCACGTGTAGATTTTACTTTGATTTTCTTCAGAATGTTGTGTTGAAGATGCATCAGATTGAGGAGTGGACGAGTTTGTTTGTCTTGGAGGAAATGCATCCACCTTGCGAAACATTTTTACCGCCGACAACCCTGTGTCCATACAAATAGAGTCGTCCTGCTCGACTATCTCACGCATTTCTGCATCGTACTCCGTTTCTTGCAACACTGCCCCGCTAGTGGAATTTTCTTCCAAGTTTTTTTTTGTCCTTTTCGCAATGCATTTGTATCTTTGTTTCGACATGTGTGCCCTCAAGATTCCATTTTTTTTCGAAACTTTTTTAATGGGTAAACTGAATTGAACAGCTGGGAGTGCAAATGCAACATGAACTTTGAGCTATTTTCTTCCCATTTGTGAGACTTTTGAAACTTTTGGGGCTTGTAGTGGGGCTTCTTGTTAAGGTTGTTGCAAATCCTCTTGTTCTGCCAAATAATCCAAGCTGTTCAATTCTTGTTGCAGCGCCTTCAGTTCGTTCCGGAAATCAATTTTTTTTGTAGGTAGGGCAGGTTGTTGTAATTCTTGAAGCTAATGAAGAGGCATAAAATTTTGTTGTTCGTTCTGGTACTGCAGTTTTTTACTTAGCTGAGTTTGACTTTGTTGTTGCAGGTATTTTGAGTAATGCAGGTTTTGTTGTCTCATCTGGATAGGGTTTTGGAGAGCTGGTTGTTGCATTAAGTTTGGATATCGCTGGCTTTCTTGTACCGTCTGATGCAGGAATTTTTCGTTATGCTGAGTTTTTTCTTCTGGCAGGAATTTTGAGTACTACAGGTCTTGTTGTCTTATCTGGCAATGGTTTTGTAGAGTTGGTTGTGGCATTAAGTTTGTATATGGCTGGCTTTCTTGTACCGTCTGATGCCGGAATTTTTCGTAATGCTGAGGTTTTTGTTCTGGCAGGTGTTTTAAGTAGTGTAGGCTTTGTTGTTTTACCTGGTTAGATTTTTGTAAGGCTGCTTGCGGCATTAAATTTGTAGGTATACGGCAGACTTTGTTGTTCCGTTTGTTGCAGTAATTTAACGTTATGCTGAGTTTTTTGTTCTTTCAGGTATTTTGAGTAGTGTAGTTTCGGTTGGTTAGATTTTTGAAAGGCAGGTTGTTGATTTATATTAAGAAACTGCAAGTTTCTTTGTTCCGTTAGGTCTTGGTAATTTTGACTTAGCTCTTTTTTTTTATTTTCTGGCAGGTTCTAATAAGGTGATTGCGTTGGGTTTCCTTTTGGTTGGTTTGTAAGAACTGGCTGGGGTAGATGGATAGAATGCTCGCTTCAAACCCGAATAAAGCTGCTACCTCCGAAAAAGCATTTTTGCGACGCTTCCGTCTGCAATCAAATTTGATTTATTTTTACATTTATTTTACGTGTTTTTGTATTTACTTTCCACTTTTGTGTTCGATACACAAGCGGCAAAATAATAATAAAATAAAATCATTAATGACATGCATTTGCATGAAGGCAAAATAATGGCGTTCTGATGCTCTATCATTATACTTGCAAAGAATGAGCAAGTTCATTCTTTATGCCGGATATACACGAGTAACAAATTGATAACATAATCCTGTAAATTAATTACAAATTTGCAATAATATTCGTCTTAAAATAAATTACAGAGTCAACTGCCATTATATATTACCATTTAAGTGAATCCATGTAAATACACAGTGACACTATTTTGCAAATAATGGCAATACACAATAAAGAATTTGTAGGAAACGGTCCCAGTCACTTTTTGTTAAAAATCTTTAAGAAGACAAAAACAAAATATCACCATTCTGAGCTAAACACTAAAAATTAGAGTTGAATTAATCATGCAAGAAAAGTCGGAATTATTCTCAAAATGAGTTAAATAATTTATTTACTAAAATGCACCATTTAACATTTTTTCGTATGTGCAACCAAACTCGCCGTGCAAGCCGGCCAAAATAAATGACCAAAACAAATAATCAGGCAAAACCAAAACTAAAACTTTCGATAACCCAAACGACGAAATCCGTCTCACATTTGTACGTGCACATTGAGCTTTAAGCATTGTGTTCTAGGGTCAAAGCTAAATGTGGGGTGGTGCGTTCCGAAAATGGGAGCAAATTGTTTCAAGCCGACCCGTACCGAAACCTCGACATCCGCTTTACTTCATTTTCATCTGTTCCAATTACCAAAATGAAATCTGATCGGTCGTCCTCGTGGTTTTGTTCATCGTTAAAGAAAGTCTTTTGGTTTCGAGTCGTCGTGGAAAATAGTTTCGCTTTCTAAGCGTCGTGATAATCCAACACTAAGGACAAAGAAATAAAAAGAACAAAAGAAGACAACACCAAAATAACGAGGAACGAACACAAAATCAATCGTATCTCTCGAAAAGCGACATTTTTATCCCAGCCATTGATCGGCAAATCTTATCCAGGGAACAAGAGCCCAAGGTGGCACCGAAATCTTGCAGCCTTAGGTAAGATGGGAGATTTTGAAAGGAAATCGTAAATTACATATCTGTTCCCTTGTAGGTTCCTTTTTTTTTAGTCCCTTCCATCGCAGGCGACAATATTTTTTCTGGCCTCGTGTTGGGAAAACCAATCGTTGTCCAGTCAGCCACAAGGATAAGCGAGGCACAGAAATCTAAGGATCCTTAGGTAAGACGGTAGATTCTGAAAGAAAATTCGTTTATTCAAACCAAATTGTTTCCATGTAGATATACATATATTTGTCTGAAATCTTTTCTACCGTGGACGTGCTTGTCAGACAGACGCACGACAACGTGAAACGCCAATCCTTGTACGCTGAAGGCGACGAAAATTCACTATCCAAGGACCAACAAACTCACCGATAGGTAATGCCAAACTCTTGACTAAAAGAAAAACCGAAAGGTTCACGTAAAAGTGATCTGTTTTTCTTAGATTCATTTTCCACCATATGGTTTTCTTCGTATAACTTTCTTATATCCACACTGATTAACTAAAAAGGCAATCTTCGGTCAGGACTCCGATATAAGGAACTACCCATTTGGTACAAAAAAAAAAACAAGGTAGACGGGATAATCAATCCCTCAGTCGGTCAACTTGGGCTGGTCGTTTACCCTTCGGCTAGAGTCTGTTAAACGACCGATCTTGAGCCAGGAGTCCAAACATTCTTCTCATAGAATACGTATAGGTAAGAAGATAGATCTTGAATAGAAATCGTAAACTACAAATGTATCCCCTTGTAGCTAACCTTGCTTTCAGTCCTCTACATTGTGGGTGGCTTTCCTCCCAGACCGGCGACTATTCTTTGCCTTGAGAAGGTACAACATCTATCAAAAGATATTAAATTATCGATAGAGGCGGTTTTCTTGCTAGAGCTGTAAGAATATCCTTTGGCAACAATAAGTTTGTTCCAAGACACAGACTGGATAATCCCTAGTATCGGTCAGATTGCGTTGGCCATAGTCCTTTCGACCGACACCCGAAGATCCTGAGTTTGGAATTCAGATGATATATGTAAAAGGTGTCTCTGAGAATACTCAATTAGGTAAGGATCTATTAAACAAAAAAAAAAAGAAATATATGTAAGACCAAACAAACGATTTTCATTTCTTTTTGCTATAGCAAATGAAACCTCGGTCATCTACTGACACTTCTTTGTGGAAGAGTAGGAACCTCTCCAGTGGCCTCTCGGGCTACCAAAATCCTAGCACGGGAGGCAAAAAGTTCCGGAAAATTAAACAACTTCGATGCTGAAAATAACAAAAAAAAAAATTAAACAAAGAATAGTGAAAGTGTGGAAAATTAATTTGAGTGTAGATCTTATTCTGAAAAGATAAAACAAAAAAAGAAGTGCTTAAAAGAATTAGAAAAGAAAATTTAGAACGAAGATTGGATATTAAAAATAGAAATTAAGACTAAGCTAATAAAAGTGAAATTAAAGTTAATAAAAAAAAGGATATTATTAGGCTAAAAGGGAAATTTAATTAAGAGAAAAAGAAAAGTTAAAGCTAGAAAGGAAGAAAGTTAGGATTAAACAAAAAAAAAAAAAAGTGAAGATACATATGAATGGTAAAATTTAAAGGAAGTTCTAGTAAAACAGTACATATGAAAAAATAAGCGTGAAAAAGGAAGTGCTGAAAAGAAAAGTGAAGAAAAATAAATAAAAAAAAAAAAAATACTTACCTAAGAATAAATTTAAGAATTGGCTACATACCTCGAATGTTAAAGATGCATACTCGAAGTTACACAAAAAAAAGAGTATACGTACTATGTACATAGGTACTTATGTATATAAATTTTAAATTTTTTTTTTGTATTTGAAAACAAAACCGAAACAAAATAATAAATAAACTTTGATTGCTAATGCGAGTTTTGAAAGTGATCGAAAATTTAACTAGATATAAAATAAAAAGGTTTCGAATACAAAGTGAAGTAAAAAGAAAAAAAAAGTATGATTTTTTTGTTTGGACAGTTAAAGTAAAGTAGATAAGAACATAGGATAGTAGGTACATAAATAATTATATGTGACATCTCATCCATCGGAAGTGATTAGGTGCAAATGGATATTTCCTCTCTAAGATAAATCATAATACTCTTCAGTGCTTTAATTTCATAAACAACTTTAACTAATTCACCAGGTCTCGTCGCAACAAATGCTGTGCACAACATATTGGAGCGCGGGTAAGTGAGTTTTTTTTTTATTTTCTTTTTTTTGGATATTGTTTTTTTTATTTCTTTAATTCATTTATATAAATACAATATACATACATATATATGAATTTTTATAAAAAAGAAACCAATAGAAGTTTAACAACTCCAGTGAGGGTTCATTCAGGTCGTAATTTGACCTTGATCTATTAGCTAATCCTGGGGAGTATTGAAGATGATAGGGTTGCATAGAAGCATTAACGAATAGTTTTTTTTTATGCTTGAATTATTGATGCAAATTTTATTCAAAATTTTTTTTTCATTTTTCCGATGAATGGGAATGATACAATTTATGATGTTGATAACTTTAAGAAATAGGCTTAAGTCTTTAATTGAATAAAATAGCATTTTGAAGCAAATTTAATTTTTATATTGAATGAAAAATTTGTTGGATGTTTTTTTTTTTATCTTCACTGGAATTGGTCATGATTTGAGGTATTGAGGTTAATCGTTTTCATTGATTTTTTTTTTGAGAGGAATTTGATATGGATATGAAAAGACTAAGATACAAAATTTTTACGAGAAATAGTTTCTAATGGGGTTCTAACCCGTGAAGTTTTTGGGAAGTGAATCCAAATGGAGTGAGGGATGAGTAGAATTTCCAAAAGTCAGTAGTAAGGGAAAGTCAGTGACTTTCCCCTTTCAATTAGGGCTATTGCAAAAATGTTTAGGGGCGCAAGCTATGGCGTAGGAGCATTCCTTAATGGATTTTTCTGTTTTGGGATGCTATGAAGGGTGGGTAGAGAAAATGCTCCGAGGGCACGACAACCTATGCCCTCCTCTAAATGTGGTGGTATAAAGGAAAAAGGAAAAAGAGTCGGTAGTAGTGTGTTTTGGGGGATTCTGGACCCACCCAACCGCCCAAGGAATTGGTCCATCATTCTGACACATTTGTATGGAGAGTAAAGGCAATCTAGGTACTTTTATGGTTGCCAACGCAGGCATCTTTTTGGTCGGTGATTGTAAGTGGGTTTTGTCGTTGACTGGTACATCAGTTAGGAGCGCGCACCAAAGAGGATGGTAACCTTTGTAATGAATTTTTTGGGGTTGGAAGTGGCAGCCATAGATGTGTTACGGTGGATGGCGGCAGGCTTGTGTGGAGGTTTTGATGTTGGTGGCGGCGCGGCGTGGTGGCGCGCGGCTCGTTGGGTTGATAGTGTTGCTTGGGTGAGTGTGTGAGAAATGTATGAATGAATTAGAAAATAATATTTAATTTTTGAGGGAAATGATTAGATTAGAATATATTAAAATGATGGTGATCGCCGCCGTGGGGTCAGTGTAAGAGTTTATAAATATATGGTATTTTGATAAGAATATATTTGAGATGAGGGAAAAGTGCTTGTCGGGTGGGGGGATCGCGTCGTGGTCGTGGTGATCGTCATGAGTTGAGTATTTGAATAAAGTGCATTAAAAAAATGTGTCATGGTTTATGACATCATGTTTAAACATGTTTATTGAAACCTTTTCATGATAAAGATGATTTGTTTTGTGCGTAGAGAGACGTATGTATGTACATATTTATGTATTTTTGTATGTTTATTTATAGATTTGTAGTGCTATTAATAGTAGGGAGTTACATGGCTATGAATTCATGTTGTATCATGTTATACTTACACGTATATGTATGTTGTGTTGAAAAGTATTGTGTAGGGGTGCTGGTTGCAGGAAATTTAGATTAAGATGGTTATAAGACTGTGAGTAGGGATTTTTGATAGGTATGTATGTTAGTGCTTAGGTGCAATACATGTACCTTTGTTAGTTTGTCGTCGCTTGGAGTTGCCAATACCAGGTGTTTTTGGGTGTTTTGTGAATGTTTAAGAAAAGGAGTATCAACCATTTAATACAATCTAGTACGCTGGTACCTTTATAGTTCTATATCTATTCTACGTTATGCTGCATTATGTACTACATTATACTACTTTTTAGATTGTGGTACAATTTTTCTTACTAATGTGGGTAACACTGATACTTAATTTTCTTATAAAAACTCGATGTATGACGTCTTTTGCTGAGTTCTTTGTGAAATATTTGTGGATAGACATCAATTGTGCGGTCTATTATATTATCATAAGATTGTTTAAATATTATAAATAAATTTATAAAAAAAAACACTATTACCCAGTTATTAAGTTCGCTAAAAGTGAATCTTTTTCAAGAATATTGTTTAAATATTATAAACATAATAAAAATAAAAACACTGTTTCCCAGTTATTTGAAAAGAAAAGTAAAAACTTTTTCAAGAATAATAACATTCAAGTATCTAATATTTAAATTTTGCAAACATTCTCTTGTAAAATCTGTGTCAACCTCTAAAACAATATGTTTACTTGCGAGCTCTGTCAAACCACGTTCACTAGACGGGATAGTCTTGCGCGTCATAGGCAGATGAACCATGATAAAAAAGTTTCAATTCTGTGTGATAAATGTGGTACGGTTTTTGATAACGCTAGGAATTATAGCTATCACATGAAGAAAAATCATCATGAAATCGTTTCATACAACGCAATATCAAAAAAAAGGAAAAACTCTCAATCTGATGTTGAAAATAAACGGATTAAAATTGAAGGTGATTTGAATGATGAAATCAAACATTGCAATATTTGCAAGCTGGGTGTCATGAAATCAATGTTCCAAGGTCACCTAAAGAGTGATTTGCATAAAACAAATGCTTGTAGCAAGCATGATGGGTATGGAGGAAACGTTGAAGTTATATCTACGGCTTTCAAGAACCGTATAAAAAGCTATAGAGTTCGAGATTGTGATCGTCAAATTGGATATAAGGACTTTATGGAGAAGCAAGAAGCTATTATTATAGAACTTGTAAAGAAAACTATGGAGGTTGAAAGTGTTATAAAAGTCGCTTTTGAAATGTTCGGACTATATGTAAAAGACAATGCTAGTGAAAAAATGGTGACTGACATTAAATCTTTTAATACAAAATATAAAATCCTAAACCAATCAAGTGATTTAAAAGAAATTTATAACACTTTTACTGGAGACATCATAGCTAAGAGTGAAGAATTTCAGGAGCGTGATAGTGGATGGGCCTTACAAGATGTACTTTACCTTGAAATCAACATTAATAAATACAACCCTATGCGTGGATCATCGTATACCGAATTACCAATGAATATACAATTGAAAAAAGCTATCATCAATGTTAAAAACAATGATAATGCATGCTTTGCCTGGGCTATTGTATCTGCACTACATCCTGCTAACCATCATGCTGATCGAGTTTCTTCATATCCCCATTATTCTGGAGTTCTTAATTTAAGCGGCGTAAAATTCCCGATGGATATAAAAAAAATTTCCCAATTTGAAAAACTTAATAATTTAAGTGTTAATGTGTATGGTTTAGAAAATAATACTATTGTAGGACCTGTGTTTTATAGTAGTGATAAAAAGGAAAAGCATATAAACTTATTATATGTAGAAAATGGTGAGAACAAACATTATTGTTGGATTAAAAACTTAAATAGACTAGTAAGCACCCAAATTTCTAAACATAAGTGTATAAAATGGTTATGTGATGGATGTTTAATATACTTCCGTTGTGAAGCTAGTCTTAATAAACATCTCAAACATGATTGCAATAAGGTGCATACAGTATTACCAACCGAAGTTAATAATATTTTAAAATTTAAAAACTTTAATAAAAAAATGCGTGTTCCATTTGTTATTTATGCTGATTTTGAAGCAGCTTTAAAACCAATCAATACTTGTTCACCAAATCCTTTAGCATCATTTTCGAGCAACGTTCAACTTCATGAACCTTTTAGCTTTGCGTATTATATTAAATGTAATTTTGATGATTCATTAAGTAAATTTGTATTGTACCGAGGTGATAGCTGCCCCAAGGTTTTTATGAATAACTTGATAGATGAAGCACAGCGTATTCAATTAATATTAAGAGAAGTGACTCCAATGAAAAAATTAACTGATAAGGAAAAAGACAATTTTAAAAATTCTAAGACCTGTTTTATATGTTGTGATGTTTTAAATGAAAATCGGGTAAGAGATCATGATCATCTCACAGGAGAATTTCGAGGTGCTGCACATTCTGAATGTAATTTGAAATATCAAATACCCAATTTCATTCCAGTTATATTACATAACTTAAGTGGCTATGATTCACACTTTATTGTAAAAGAATTTAGTGATAATGATGAAAAAATCGATGTGATACCCGCAAACAAAGAACGATATATCTCATTTACTAAATACATTAAAGGGGATACTTTTAAAAGCAGCATTCAACTTAGATTTATAGATTCCTTAAGGTTTATGGCTTCTAGTATTGAGAAACTATCAAAGAATTTAAATTCAGAACAATTTATTGAAACTAAAAAGGCTTTCCCAGAGGAGGATATGTTTAATTTAGTTACTAAAAAAGGTATTTTTCCATATGAATATGTTACATCATCTCTAAAACTTGAAGAAACTCATCTTCCTCCAAAGTCAGCTTTTTATAGCACTTTAAATTCTTCAAATATAACTAATGATGATTATTTACATGCTCAAAGAGTATGGAATACCTTCAATATAAAGACATTAGGAGAATACAGCGATATTTATTTAAAAACCGATGTTATGCTTCTAGCAGATGTTTTTGAAAATTTCCGGAATGTTTGTATTAAAACGTATGATCTTGATCCCTGTCAGTATTATACAGCACCAGGTCTAAGCTGGGATGCAATGCTGAAAAGTACAAAAGTGGAATTAGAACTTTTTACAGATGTTGATATGACCCACTTTATACAAAAAGGTATAAGAGGAGGTTTAAGCCAATGCAGCGGAAGATATGCTAAGGCTAATAATAAATATATGGCAAACTTTGATGAGACTAAAAAATCATCTTTTTTGGGGTATTTCGATGCAAATAATTTGTATGGATGGGCAATGAGTCAATATCTTCCCATCAACAAGTTTCGATGGTTAAATGAAGAGGAATTTAAAAATTTAAATATAGAATCAATACCTGATGATTCAAATAAAGGTTATATTTTATGTGTAGATTTAGATTATCCCGAGTTTTTGCATGATTTGCATAATGAACTACCATTTTGCCCTGAAAACATAAAACCTCCATATACAAATTCCAAAAACTCAAAATTAATTGCAAATCAATTTAATAAAACACGATATGTTATCCATTACCGAAACCTTAAACAATGTCTATCAAACGGATTAGTATTGAAAAAAGTACATAAAGTCCTAGAGTTCAATCAAAATACATGGTTAAAATCGTATATCGATCTTAATACGCATTTAAGAACCCAATCAAATAATGATTTTGAGAAAGACTTTTATAAATTAATGAATAACAGTGTTTTTGGTAAAACTGTGGAAAATGTAGAAAAAAGAGTTGATGTAAAACTAATTACAAAATGGGATAATAATGGTAAACGTATGGGGGCAAATTCTCTTATAAGTAAACCAAATTTTCATAGTTGTTCGATTATACATGAGAACTTAGTTGTCATTCAAATGAGTCGATTGAAGGTTAAGTATGATAAGCCTACATACGTTGGGTTTTCTATTCTGGACTTATCTAAGACCTTAATGTATGACTTTCATTACAATTTTATGAAAGATAAATATGGTGATAAGTTACAGCTATTATATACTGATACTGATTCACTTATTTATGAATTTGAAACAGAGGATTTGTATGATGATATAAACACAAATTTAAATTATTTTGATACAAGTGATTATCCAAAGAATAATCAATATAATATTCCAAGAGTGAATAAAAAGGTCTTAGGAAAGTTTAAAGATGAGTGTTCAGGCAAATTGCTGCTTGAATTTGTAGGCACCAAATCGAAATCCTACTGCATTGTCACTGAAGATGATATAGTTAAGAAAATAAAAGGGATTAAAAAAAATATTGTAGCAAATGAGATAACTCTAAATGATTTTAAAGATTGTCTAAATAACCCGTCTACATCTTTATTAAAAAAGCTATACTGTTTTAGAAGTGATAAACATTTTATTTACACACAATTAATAAATAAAATCAGTCTTACTGCTGATGATGATAAAAGATTTGTTATCCCTAATTCATCTAAAACTTTAGCGTGGGGTAGTAAGCGTATAGAAGACTATTATTTTATCTAAAATTAGTTTTAAGATATACCTACATAAAGTACTATATCAAAGAAATTTATGTGTTAATAAAATATTGATATTTATAATAAAATTAAGTTGATTTTTTAAACTTTAAGATATAATGTAATGAGTAAAGACAAAATTTTTGTATCATAAAATATGTATATTAAGTAGAAGAATATTCCAATTATGTATTATAAAAATTATTTAATTTTGTAAACCGATGTAAGAGTATAGTAAAGCATAATTTGTGTTTATTTAAACAATTCTGCTCAATTTCAACGTAACATAATAATATGATAATGAACTAAAATAGAGACTTAACAAAAACAATAAATATAGATTTAGTAAGATATTACATACTTAAAAGATGTTAAGCCTATAACTATAAGGATACTATTTAATAAATACAAATACAAAAATATTATAATTATAAATAGAAATAAGAATAATTAATTTCGTATTTCATTCTTGATTTTCTCAAATGTTTATAAGAATATATACATACACATACATATACATAATAAAGTCAATTGAAAAAATGCCTAATGTTTTATTTTTTATTTTTATTTTCTAGCATTTTTTATGACAGCAGTTGATTACGAAATACAAAAGGGACGAACTAATTTTGAAAATATAGGCAACAGCAATAAAGAGAATATATAAATATTAAATAACAAAAATACCCGAAAACATTTAATTTCATAATTCTACTTTGTTATGTGGATTGAAAGTTTTACATGGATGAAAAAATAGTGTGCAGATAAAAAAAATTATCAAGGTCACCGAAGCTATCAGTTAATGTTTTGTAGGAATAATAAAGTATGGATAAAGAAATCAACAACGTTACAATAGTGTTGCAATATATGTAATCGCTAAAATGTAACAGTAAAAATGATGTACTAGATCAGCAATTTATAATAAAAGTAAAATTTTGTTTTAACAAAGTTTTATAAGACCTTCCCATGAAGCGACTATAAAATTTTCCTCTTTTGAGCACACGTTTCGGCTTCATCTTCACATTTTGCTCTGGCATTTTAAAGAGTAATGAACTCATGGTAGAGTATCATAAGAATCCGGTATGAGATATTTCTTGTTATCATAAGGACCAAGAGCAATTTTCGTTTCACATTTTGGTCAATTGACAACTCCTTATAGTTCTCCAAACATCCAACATAATCCTCAAATGTTATCTTTGTTTTAAGAACTGATCGCTCCACACGCTTAGATTTTTTAGTGGGTCCAACGTTGCTTAGTTCCATGTTAATTGTATATTCCTTAATTTCTTCATTTCTGAATTTCTGACGGGATTCAGCTTTTTCTTTTGGTGTGGTTAAGACTTTCAAAGTACCTATATAATTTTGATATTTAACCTATAAAATGGATCAGAGGGGTATTATTATTCTCATCCTTCATCATACCCAACACTTTTCTTATTAACATATGGTATACTACAAACATTTGGTTCATGATATTATAAATAAATAAATTGGGTGGCGCAACAGCTCATGGAGAACCAGGGCCTAGTGACTTACAACTCACAACCATTCCTGTGTGCGTGTTTGTTGGCAGGAATGGAGGGGACCTACAGTTTTTTGCCGAGTCCGAACGGCTAAATTGAGAAGCACTTTTTCATGACAAGTATACTCTTGGAGGATTTGTCAGTTCCTCGCAAGAGGCAGTACCTCGAATAAAACATTTCTGTTTTTAGGTGGCACGGCTGGGAATCGAACCCACACCTTCGGCATGACAGTCCTACGCACTAACCATCAAGCCACGAGGTACTACATGTTCATGATATTACTGATATCATAATCTTTATGGCAATCTCTTTTTATTAGTTGATCAAGATCAAGGTTACGAATTTCGTAGATAATAGAATCGGTGCCCGTATGTGATGTATTTTTGTTGATATTAGCCCTATTTTTTATATGTATTTGTATATTCATTAAAAAAAAAGTAGAATGTCAAGTACAACAACAAAAACGACAACAACAACAACAATACGGAGACGGTAGTATTGTCGACTCAAAAATCAGGACCAACCTACACGTTTTCAATTCTCAAAAAAACAAGTGATACGAAAAATATGTTTGTGCTTGTTCCACGATTACCATTTATTTTAAACGGTGACTAAGGTCCAAAGTCCAACCGTTGTTGATAACGTTGTTAAGTCTTAGAATTCGTTCCTGATTCAGGTATTCAAACAGGTTTACAAACAGGTAAACAGGTGTACAAACAGGTAAGCAGTATGGAGCAGTTTGGATTATCTAACTTGGTATCTATGTCCATAGATATAGGTATGCATGTACCGGTTCCAATAGGGCAATTCAAAACAGGGAGTTCAATACAGGGTAGTTCGATACAGGGCAGTTCAAAACAGGGCAGTTCAAAACAGGGCAGTTCAATACAGGGCTGTTTAAAACAGAAGGCAGTTCAATACAGGGCTGTTTAATCAGAACAATTCAATACAGGTAGTTTAAAACAATAACAGGAGAAAACAAATTTCAAACTGATATTAAACAACAAAGTCTTACGTATTTAACCTCGTTTTGTTGATTTTGTGAAACGTAACCATATGTTCTTAACCTCGTTCACAACATGGTTTGGGTTTTTATATTATGTTCTAAACCTCGTTAATAACGTGTTTTAGGTTTGTATATTATGTTCTAAACCTCGCTCACATAACATGTCTTGGGTTAGTGCATATATATATTATAGGATCCCACATTGTAGGTATTTGATTAAATATCATTTGTAAGGATAAGAATGATTCACACTTTTTTCCACACGATGAATTAAAAAAAAAAAAAATTGGGTGCCAAGTTTGGTGCAGAACTTACTCAACCATCGGTGCACACATCAATTTTGTATTAGTTGGAGTAGGAGTGACATAGATTTTGAATTGGGTGGATTAGGAGCTACCCAACCAAATGAGCAATATGCCAAATATTGAACTATCCTGTTATTGTTTTAAACTACCTGTATTGAATTGTTCTGATTAAACAGCCCTGTATTGAACTGCCTTCTGTTTTAAACAGCCCTGTATTGAACTGCCCTGTTTTGAACTGCCCTGTTTTGAACTGCCCTGTATCGAACTACCCTGTATTGAACTCCCTGTTTTGAATTGCCCTATTGGAACCGGTACATGCATACCTATATCTATGGACATAGATACCAAGTTAGATAATCCAAACTGCTCCATACTGCTTACCTGTTTGTACACCTGTTTACCTGTGGCCTATTGCACCATCTTACAAAATTGTAACTACAATTACAAAATTTTAATCCACAAATTTGTTAAAATTCGAGGTTTTATGTTTTATATTCTTTTTTTTTAATACAAAATTATACTTGTTTCACAAATTTGTAGACAATCCTAATTTTTGCTACACAAATAAAAATTTGTAGTTGTAAGAAAATCGTTTACAATTTTGTTCAGTTTGTGAAAAATTTCTACAGGTCAAATATCGTATGTAAATTCTTCTACAAATTATACAGTAAATTGCAGTCGAATCTTACAATTTTCTCGTTTCTACACAAAATTGTCAACACACTCAAGGCAAAATAAAAATTCAAATACGAAATTTGTGGATAAAAACTACAAATTTGTGATTGTAAATTGTAACTGGTGCAATAGGCCACTGTTTGTAAACCTGTTTGAATACCTGAATCAGGAACGAATTCTAAGACTTAACAACGTTATCAACAACGGTTGGACTTTGGACCTTAGTCACCGTTTAAAATAAATGGTAATCGTGGAACAAGCACAAACATATTTTTCGTATCACGTGTTTTTTTGAGAATTGAAAACGTGTAGGTTGGTCCTGATTTTTGAGTCGACAATACTACCGTCTCCGTATTGTTGTTGTTGTTGTCGTTTTTGTTGTTGTACTTGACATTCTACTTTTTTTTTAATGAATATACAAATACATATAAAAAATAGGGCTAATATCAACAAAAATACATCACATACGGGCACCGATTCTATTATCTACGAAATTCGTAACCTTGATCTTGATCAACTAATAAAAAGAGATTGCCATAAAGATTATGATATCAGTAATATCATGAACCAAATGTTTATAGTATACCATATGTTAATAAGAAAAGTGTTGGGTATGATGAAGGATGAGAATAATAATACCCCTCTGATCCATTTTATAGGTTAAATATCAAAATTATATAGGTACTTTGAAAGTCTTAACCACACCAAAAGAAAAAGCTGAATCCCGTCAGAAATTCAGAAATGAAGAAATTAAGGAATATACAATTAACATGGAACTAAGCAACGTTGGACCCACTAAAAAATCTAAGCGTGTGGAGCGATCAGTTCTTAAAACAAAGATAACATTTGAGGATTATGTTGGATGTTTGGAGAACTATAAGGAGTTGTCAATTGACCAAAATGTGAAACGAAAATTGCTCTTGGTCCTTATGATAACAAGAAATATCTCATACCGGATTCTTATGATACTCTACCATGAGTTCATTACTCTTTAAAATGCCAGAGCAAAATGTGAAGATGAAGCCGAAACGTGTGCTCAAAAGAGGAAAATTTTATAGTCGCTTCATGGGAAGGTCTTATAAAACTTTGTTAAAACAAAATTTTACTTTTATTATAAATTGCTGATCTAGTACATCATTTTTACTGTTACATTTTAGCGATTACATATATTGCAACACTATTGTAACGTTGTTGATTTCTTTATCCATACTTTATTATTCTTACAAAACATTAACTGATAGCTTCGGTGATAATTTTTTTTATCTGCACACTATTTTTTCATCCATGTAAAACTTTCAATCCACATAACAAAGTAGAATTATGAAATTAAATGTTTTCGGGTATTTTTGTTATTTAATATTTATATATTCTCTTTATTGCTGTTGCCTATATTTTCAAAATTAGTTCGTCCCTTTTGTATTTCGTAATCAACTGCTGTCATAAAAAATGCTAGAAAATAAAAATAAAAAATAAAACATTAGGCATTTTTTCAATTGACTTTATTATGTATATGTATGTGTATGTATATATTCTTATAAACATTTGAGAAAATCAAGAATGAAATACGAAATTAATTATTCTTATTTCTATTTATAATTATAATATTTTTGTATTTGTATTTATTAAATAGTATCCTTATAGTTATAGGCTTAACATCTTTTAAGTATGTAATATCTTACTAAATCTATATTTATTGTTTTTGTTAAGTCTCTATTTTAGTTCATTATCATATTATTATGTTACGTTGAAATTGAGCAGAATTGTTTAAATAAACACAAATTATGCTTTACTATACTCTTACATCGGTTTACAAAATTAAATAATTTTTATAATACATAATTGGAATATTCTTCTACTTAATATACATATTTTATGATACAAAAATTTTGTCTTTACTCATTACATTATATCTTAAAGTTTAAAAAATCAACTTAATTTTATTATAAATATCAATATTTTATTAACACATAAATTTCTTTGATATAGTACTTTATGTAGGTATATCTTAAAACTAATTTTAGATAAAATAATAGTCTTCTATACGCTTACTACCCCACGCTAAAGTTTTAGATGAATTAGGGATAACAAATCTTTTATCATCATCAGCAGTAAGACTGATTTTATTTATTAATTGTGTGTAAATAAAATGTTTATCACTTCTAAAACAGTATATCTTTTTTAATAAAGATGTAGACGGGTTATTTAGACAATCCTTAAAATCATTTAGAGTTATCTCATTTGCTACAATATTTTTTTTAATCCCTTTTATTTTCTTAACTATATCATCTTCAGTGACAATGCAGTAGGATTTCGATTTGGTGCCTACAAATTCAAGCAGCAATTTGCCTGAACACTCATCTTTAAACTTTCCTAAGACCTTTTTATTCACTCTTGGAATATTATATTGATTATTCTTTGGATAATCACTTGTATCAAAATAATTTAAATTTATGTTTATATCATCATACAAATCCTCTGTTTCAAATTCATAAATAAGTGAATCAGTATCAGTATATAATAGCTGTAACTTATCACCATATTTATCTTTCATAAAATTGTAATGAAAGTCATACATTAAGGTCTTAGATAAGTCCAGAATAGAAAACCCAACGTATGTAGGCTTATCATACTTAACCTTCAATCGACTCATTTGAATGACAACTAAGTTCTCATGTATAATCGAACAACTATGAAAATTTGGTTTACTTATAAGAGAATTTGCCCCCATACGTTTACCATTATTATCCCATTTTGTAATTAGTTTTACATCAACTCTTTTTTCTACATTTTCCATAGTTTTACCAAAAACACTGTTATTCATTAATTTATAAAAGTCTTTCTCAAAATCATTATTTGATTGGGTTCTTAAATGCGTATTAAGATCGATATACGATTTTAACCATGTATTTTGATTGAACTCTAGGACTTTATGTACTTTTTTCAATACTAATCCGTTTGATAGACATTGTTTAAGGTTTCGGTAATGGATAACATATCGTGTTTTATTAAATTGATTTGCAATTAATTTTGAGTTTTTGGAATTTGTATATGGAGGTTTTATGTTTTCAGGGCAAAATGGTAGTTCATTATGCAAATCATGCAAAAACTTGGGATAATCTAAATCTACACATAAAATATAACCTTTATTTGAATCATCAGGTATTGATTCTATATTTAAACTTTTAAATTCCTCTTCATTTAACCATCGAAACTTGTTGATGGGAAGATATTGACTCATTGCCCATCCATACAAATTATTTGCATCGAAATACCCCAAAAAAGATGATTTTTTAGTCTCATCAAAGTTTGCCATATATTTATTATTAGCCTTAGCATATCTTCCGCTGCATTGGCTTAAACCTCCTCTTATACCTTTTTGTATAAAGTGGGTCATATCAACATCTGTAAAAAGTTCTAATTCCACTTTTGTACTTTTCAGCATTGCATCCCAGCTTAGACCTGGTGCTGTATAATACTGACAGGGATCAAGATCATACGTTTTAATACAAACATTCCGGAAATTTTCAAAAACATCTGCTAGAAGCATAACATCGGTTTTTAAATAAATATCGCTGTATTCTCCTAATGTCTTTATATTGAAGGTATTCCATACTCTTTGAGCATGTAAATAATCATCATTAGTTATATTTGAAGAATTTAAAGTGTTATAAAAAGCTGACTTTGGAGGAAGATGAGTTTCTTCAAGTTTTAGAGATGATGTAACATATTCATATGGAAAAATACCTTTTTTAGTAACTAAATTAAACATATCCTCCTCTGGGAAAGCCTTTTTAGTTTCAATAAATTGTTCTGAATTTAAATTCTTTGATAGTTTCTCAATACTAGAAGCCATAAACCTTAAGGAATCTATAAATCTAAGTTGAATGCTGCTTTTAAAAGTATCCCCTTTAATGTATTTAGTAAATGAGATATATCGTTCTTTGTTTGCGGGTATCACATCGATTTTTTCATCATTATCACCAAATTCTTTTACAATAAAGTGTGAATCATAGCCACTTAAGTTATGTAATATAACTGGAATGAAATTGGGTATTTGATATTTCAAATTACATTCAGAATGTGCAGCACCTCGAAATTCTCCTGTGAGATGATCATGATCTCTTACCCGATTTTCATTTAAAACATCACAACATATAAAACAGGTCTTAGAATTTTTAAAATTGTCTTTTTCCTTATCAGTTAATTTTTTCATTGGAGTCACTTCTCTTAATATTAATTGAATACGCTGTGCTTCATCTATCAAGTTATTCATAAAAACCTTGGGGCAGCTATCACCTCGGTACAATACAAATTTACTTAATGAATCATCAAAATTACATTTAATATAATACGCAAAGCTAAAAGGTTCATTAAGTTGAACGTTGCTCGAAAATGATGCTAAAGGATTTGGTGAACAAGTATTGATTGGTTTTAAAGCTGCTTCAAAATCAGCATAAATAACAAATGGAACACGCATTTTTTTTTTAAAGTTTTTAAATTTTAAAATATTATTAACTTCGGTTGGTAATACTGTATGCACCTTATTGCAATCATGTTTGAGATGTTTATTAAGACTAGCTTCACAACGGAAGTATATTAAACATCCATCACATAACCATTTTGTACACTTATGTTTAGAAATTTGGGTGCTTACTAGTCTATTTAAGTTTTTAATCCAACAATAATGTTTGTTCTCACCATTTTCTACATATAATAAGTTTATATGCTTTTCCTTTTTATCACTACTATAAAACACAGGTCCTACAATAGTATTATTTTCTAAACCATACACATTAACACTTAAATTATTAAGTTTTTCAAATTGGGAAATTTTTTTTATATCCATCGGGAATTTTACGCCGCTTAAATTAAGAACTCCAGAATAATGGGGATATGAAGAAACTCGATCAGCATGATGGTTAGCAGGATGTAGTGCAGATACAATAGCCCAGGCAAAGCATGCATTATCATTGTTTTTAACATTGATGATAGCTTTTTTCAATTGTATATTCATTGGTAATTCGGTATACGATGATCCACGCATAGGGTTGTATTTATTAATGTTGATTTCAAGGTAAAGTACATCTTGTAAGGCCCATCCACTATCACGCTCCTGAAATTCTTCACTCTTAGCTATGATGTCTCCAGTAAAAGTGTTATAAATTTCTTTTAAATCACTTGATTGGTTTAGGATTTTATATTTTGTATTAAAAGATTTAATGTCAGTCACCATTTTTTCACTAGCATTGTCTTTTACATATAGTCCGAACATTTCAAAAGCGACTTTTATAACACTTTCAACCTCCATAGTTTTCTTTACAAGTTCTATAATAATAGCTTCTTGCTTCTCCATAAAGTCCTTATATCCAATTTGACGATCACAATCTCGAACTCTATAGCTTTTTATACGGTTCTTGAAAGCCGTAGATATAACTTCAACGTTTCCTCCATACCCATCATGCTTGCTACAAGCATTTGTTTTATGCAAATCACTCTTTAGGTGACCTTGGAACATTGATTTCATGACACCCAGCTTGCAAATATTGCAATGTTTGATTTCATCATTCAAATCACCTTCAATTTTAATCCGTTTATTTTCAACATCAGATTGAGAGTTTTTCCTTTTTTTTGATATTGCGTTGTATGAAACGATTTCATGATGATTTTTCTTCATGTGATAGCTATAATTCCTAGCGTTATCAAAAACCGTACCACATTTATCACACAGAATTGAAACTTTTTTATCATGGTTCATCTGCCTATGACGCGCAAGACTATCCCGTCTAGTGAACGTGGTTTGACAGAGCTCGCAAGTAAACATATTGTTTTAGAGGTTGACACAGATTTTACAAGAGAATGTTTGCAATATTTTAATATTAGATACTTGAATGTTATTATTCTTGAAAAAGTTTTTACTTTTCTTTTCAAATAACTGGGAAACAGTGTTTTTATTTTTATTATGTTTATAATATTTAAACAATATTCTTGAAAAAGATTCACTTTTAGCGAACTTAATAACTGGGTAATAGTGTTTTTTTTTATAAATTTATTTATAATATTTAAACAATCTTATGATAATATAATAGACCGCACAATTGATGTCTATCCACAAATATTTCACAAAGAACTCAGCAAAAGACGTCATACATCGAGTTTTTATAAGAAAATTAAGTATCAGTGTTACCCACATTAGTAAGAAAAATTGTACCACAATCTAAAAAGTAGTATAATGTAGTACATAATGCAGCATAACGTAGAATAGATATAGAACTATAAAGGTAGCAGCGTACTAGATTGTATTAAATGGTTGATACTCCTTTTCTTAAACATTCACAAAACACCCAAAAACACCCGGTATTGGCAACTCCAAGCGACGACAAACTAACAAAGGTACATGTATTGCACTTAAGCACTAACATACATACCTATCAAAAATCCCTACTCACAGTCTTATAACCATCTTAATCTAAATTTCCTGCAACCAGCACCCCTACACAATACTTTTCAACACAACATACATATACGAGTAAGTATAACATGATACAACATGAATTCATAGCCATGTAACTCCCTACTATTAATAGCACTACAAATCTATAAATAAACATACAAAAATACATAAATATGTACATACATACGTCTCTCTACGCACAAAACAAATCATCTTTATCATGAAAAGGTTTCAATAAACATGTTTAAACATGATGTCATAAACCATGACACATTTTTTTAATGCACTTTATTCAAATACTCAACTCATGACGATCACCACGACCACGACGCGATCCCCCCACCCGACAAGCACTTTTCCCTCATCTCAAATATATTCTTATCAAAATACCATATATTTATAAACTCTTACACTGACCCCACGGCGGCGATCACCATCATTTTAATATATTCTAATCTAATCATTTCCCTCAAAAATTAAATATTATTTTCTAATTCATTCATACATTTCTCACACACTCACCCAAGCAACACTATCAACCCAACGAGCCGCGCGCCACCACGCCGCGCCGCCACCAACATCAAAACCTCCACACAAGCCTGCCGCCATCCACCGTAACACATCTATGGCTGCCACTTCCAACCCCAAAAAATTCATTACAAAGGTTACCATCCTCTTTGGTGCGCGCTCCTAACTGATGTACCAGTCAACGACAAAACCCACTTACAATCACCGACCAAAAAGATGCCTGCGTTGGCAACCATAAAAGTACCTAGATTGCCTTTACTCTCCATACAAATGTGTCAGAATGATGGACCAATTCCTTGGGCGGTTGGGTGGGTCCAGAATCCCCCAAAACACACTACTATCATATTATTATGTTACGTTGAAATTCAGCAGAATTGTTTAAATAAACACAAATTATGCTTTACTATACTCTTACATCGGTTTACAAAAATAAATAATTTTTATAATACATAATTGGAATATTCTTCTACTTAATATACATATTTTATGATACAAAAATTTTGTCTTTACTCATTACATTATATCTTAAAGTTTAAAAAATCAACTTAATTTTATTATAAATATCAATATTTTATTAACACATAAATTTCTTTGATATAGTACTTTATGTAGGTATATCTTAAAACTAATTTTAGATAAAATAATAGTCTTCTATACGCTTACTACCCCACGCTAAAGTTTTAGATGAATTAGGGATAACAAATCTTTTATCATCATCAGCAGTAAGACTGATTTTATTTATTAATTGTGTGTAAATAAAATGTTTATCACTTCTAAAACAGTATATCTTTTTTAATAAAGATGTAGACGGGTTATTTAGACAATCCTTAAAATCATTTAGAGTTATCTCATTTGCTACAATATTTTTTTTAATCCCTTTTATTTTCTTAACTATATCATCTTCAGTGACAATGCAGTAGGATTTCGATTTGGTGCCTACAAATTCAAGCAGCAATTTGCCTGAACACTCATCTTTAAACTTTCCTAAGACCTTTTTATTCACTCTTGGAATATTATATTGATTATTCTTTGGATAATCACTTGTATCAAAATAATTTAAATTTGTGTTTATATCATCATACAAATCCTCTGTTTCAAATTCATAAATAAGTGAATCAGTATCAGTATATAATAGCTGTAACTTATCACCATATTTATCTTTCATAAAATTGTAATGAAAGTCATACATTAAGGTCTTAGATAAGTCCAGAATAGAAAACCCAACGTATGTAGGCTTATCATACTTAACCTTCAATCGACTCATTTGAATGACAACTAAGTTCTCATGTATAATCGAACAACTATGAAAATTTGGTTTACTTATAAGAGAATTTGCCCCCATACGTTTACCATTATTATCCCATTTTGTAATTAGTTTTACATCAACTCTTTTTTCTACATTTTCCATAGTTTTACCAAAAACACTGTTATTCATTAATTTATAAAAGTCTTTCTCAAAATCATTATTTGATTGGGTTCTTAAATGCGTATAAAGATCGATATACGATTTTAACCATGTATTTTGATTGAACTCTAGGACTTTATGTACTTTTTTCAATACTAATCCGTTTGATAGACATTGTTTAAGGTTTCGGTAATGGATAACATATCGTGTTTTATTAAATTGATTTGCAATTAATTTTGAGTTTTTGGAATTTGTATATGGAGGTTTTATGTTTTCAGGGCAAAATGGTAGTTCATTATGCAAATCATGCAAAAACTCGGGATAATCTAAATCTACACATAAAATATAACCTTTATTTGAATCATCAGGTATTGATTCTATATTTAAATTTTTAAATTCCTCTTCATTTAACCATCGAAACTTGTTGATGGGAAGATATTGACTCATTGCCCATCCATACAAATTATTTGCATCGAAATACCCCAAAAAAGATGATTTTTTAGTCTCATCAAAGTTTGCCATATATTTATTATTAGCCTTAGCATATCTTCCGCTGCATTGGCTTAAACCTCCTCTTATACCTTTTTGTATAAAGTGGGTCATATCAACATCTGTAAAAAGTTCTAATTCCACTTTTGTACTTTTCAGCATTGCATCCCAGCTTAGACCTGGTGCTGTATAATACTGACAGGGATCAAGATCATACGTTTTAATACAAACATTCCGGAAATTTTCAAAAACATCTGCTAGAAGCATAACATCGGTTTTTAAATAAATATCGCTGTATTCTCCTAATGTCTTTATATTGAAGGTATTCCATACTCTTTGAGCATGTAAATAATCATCATTAGTTATATTTGAAGAATTTAAAGTGCTATAAAAAGCTGACTTTGGAGGAAGATGAGTTTCTTCAAGTTTTAGAGATGATGTAACATATTCATATGGAAAAATACCTTTTTTAGTAACTAAATTAAACATATCCTCCTCTGGGAAAGCCTTTTTAGTTTCAATAAATTGTTCTGAATTTAAATTCTTTGATAGTTTCTCAATACTAGAAGCCATAAACCTTAAGGAATCTATAAATCTAAGTTGAATGCTGCTTTTAAAAGTATCCCCTTTAATGTATTTAGTAAATGAGATATATCGTTCTTTGTTTGCGGGTATCACATCGATTTTTTCATCATTATCACCAAATTCTTTTACAATAAAGTGTGAATCATAGCCACTTAAGTTATGTAATATAACTGGAATGAAATTGGGTATTTGATATTTCAAATTACATTCAGAATGTGCAGCACCTCGAAATTCTCCTGTGAGATGATCATGATCTCTTACCCGATTTTCATTTAAAACATCACAACATATAAAACAGGTCTTAGAATTTTTAAAATTGTCTTTTTCCTTATCAGTTAATTTTTTCATTGGAGTCACTTCTCTTAATATTAATTGAATACGCTGTGCTTCATCTATCAAGTTATTCATAAAAACCTTGGGGCAGCTATCACCTCGGTACAATACAAATTTACTTAATGAATCATCAAAATTACATTTAATATAATACGCAAAGCTAAAAGGTTCATTAAGTTGAACGTTGCTCGAAAATGATGCTAAAGGATTTGGTGAACAAGTATTGATTGGTTTTAAAGCTGCTTCAAAATCAGCATAAATAACAAATGGAACACGCATTTTTTTATTAAAGTTTTTAAATTTTAAAATATTATTAACTTCGGTTGGTAATACTGTATGCACCTTATTGCAATCATGTTTGAGATGTTTATTAAGACTAGCTTCACAACGGAAGTATATTAAACATCCATCACATAACCATTTTGTACACTTATGTTTAGAAATTTGGGTGCTTACTAGTCTATTTAAGTTTTTAATCCAACAATAATGTTTGTTCTCACCATTTTCTACATATAATAAGTTTATATGCTTTTCCTTTTTATCAATACTATAAAACACAGGTCCTACAATAGTATTATTTTCTAAACCATACACATTAACACTTAAATTATTAAGTTTTTCAAATTGGGAAATTTTTTTTATATCCATCGGGAATTTTACGCCGCTTAAATTAAGAACTCCAGAATAATGAGGATATGAAGAAACTCGATCAGCATGATGGTTAGCAGGATGTAGTGCAGATACAATAGCCCAGGCAAAGCATGCATTATCATTGTTTTTAACATTGATGATAGCTTTTTTCAATTGTATAGGGGGAAGGCGGGAGACTTGAGCCACTTTTTGTAAAATTGTTGATAAAAACTTGTCTATTTATCTCAGCCGCATGAAAGATACATTTCTATAAAGCTACACTTATCTATTTTGAAACTAATTAAATTGGCTTCAAATATATGCAATCGGTTTCAACCCACAGCAAATTGTTTGAAGAAAGATTTTCGGCTCAAGTCTCCCGCCCCCTACGGGAGAGTTGAACACCCCCTGGAGGAGACTTGAACATGCCCAAATTGAACGAGTTAACAATACAAAAAATGAGATCACCGTCTATGATTTTCATAAAACTCAACTATTACTATATTTAACGTATTATTTGCTAAGAAAAATGTTTTAAAAATGTATACACGAAAATATTGATACAATATTAAAAACAACCTTAAAAACCTCAACAAACGAAAATAAATACAAAACTTAAATAAACGCCTTCTTGGGAAATACAGTTAGAAGATTGTAAGATTTCTCAAACATAATTTGAGCATTGTTATCCTTGTATTTCCCCTTCTGCGGCAGTTTTTTGACTTTTTTCTTTGGTTTTGCTCCTCATTTTCGTATGATCAAGTCTCCCTACAATAAGTGGTTCAAGTCTCCCGTTCACGCTTTTTGAGACAAAAGAGATTATAAATTCTGTTACGTAAGCTGTTGCAATATTTTGCAAGGGTATTTACAAAAACAATTATTCAAGGAATAAGATCATACTAAATTATTTAATTAACTACGAGACAAACATTAGTTATGCAATGAAAAGAAAAAAAAAATTGTTTAACTTTTCATAGCGAAAAATGCATTTACTCGTCCAGGAACCAAAATCAAATGTTGATCCTGAAACCTTTTTATTAGCAAATAGAAGGTCATTTTCTGCTTCGGATATTTAAACTCTTCTAGAATTTAAGGGTAGTCTGAGTGAAATATTGCGAGTGGCTCATGTCTCCCGTATGGTCAAGTCTCCCGTTTTCCCCCTATTCATTGGTAATTCGGTATACGATGATCCACGCATAGGGTTGTATTTATTAATGTTGATTTCAAGGTAAAGTACATCTTGTAAGGCCCATCCACTATCACGCTCCTGAAATTCTTCACTCTTAGCTATGATGTCTCCAGTAAAAGTGTTATAAATTTCTTTTAAATCACTTGATTGGTTTAGGATTTTATATTTTGTATTAAAAGATTTAATGTCAGTCACCATTTTTTCACTAGCATTGTCTTTTACATATAGTCCGAACATTTCAAAAGCGACTTTTATAACACTTTCAACCTCCATAGTTTTCTTTACAAGTTCTATAATAATAGCTTCTTGCTTCTCCATAAAGTCCTTATATCCAATTTGACGATCACAATCTCGAACTCTATAGCTTTTTATACGGTTCTTGAAAGCCGTAGATATAACTTCAACGTTTCCTCCATACCCATCATGCTTGCTACAAGCATTTGTTTTATGCAAATCACTCTTTAGGTGACCTTGGAACATTGATTTCATGACACCCAGCTTGCAAATATTGCAATGTTTGATTTCATCATTCAAATCACCTTCAATTTTAATCCGTTTATTTTCAACATCAGATTGAGAGTTTTTCCTTTTTTTTGATATTGCGTTGTATGAAACGATTTCATGATGATTTTTCTTCATGTGATAGCTATAATTCCTAGCGTTATCAAAAACCGTACCACATTTATCACACAGAATTGAAACTTTTTTATCATGGTTCATCTGCCTATGACGCGCAAGACTATCCCGTCTAGTGAACGTGGTTTGACAGAGCTCGCAAGTAAACATATTGTTTTAGAGGTTGACACAGATTTTACAAGAGAATGTTTGCAAAATTTAAATATTAGATACTTGAATGTTATTATTCTTGAAAAAGTTTTTACTTTTCTTTTCAAATAACTGGGAAACAGTGTTTTTATTTTTATTATGTTTATAATATTTAAACAATATTCTTGAAAAAGATTCACTTTTAGCGAACTTAATAACTGGGTAATAGTGTTTTTTTTTATAAATTTATTTATAATATTTAAACAATCTTATGATAATATAATAGACCGCACAATTGATGTCTATCCACAAATATTTCACAAAGAACTCAGCAAAAGACGTCATACATCGAGTTTTTATAAGAAAATTAAGTATCAGTGTTACCCACATTAGTAAGAAAAATTGTACCACAATCTAAAAAGTAGTATAATGTAGTACATAATGCAGCATAACGTAGAATAGATATAGAACTATAATGGTACCAGCGTACTAGATTGTATTAAATGGTTGATACTCCTTTTCTTAAACATTCACAAAACACCCAAAAACACCTGGTATTGGCAACTCCAAGCGACGACAAACTAACAAAGGTACATGTATTGCACCTAAGCACTAACATACATACCTATCAAAAATCCCTACTCACAGTCTTATAACCATCTTAATCTAAATTTCCTGCAACCAGCACCCCTACACAATACTTTTCAACACAACATACATATACGTGTAAGTATAACATGATACAACATGAATTCATAGCCATGTAACTCCCTACTATTAATAGCACTACAAATCTATAAATAAACATACAAAAATACATAAATATGTACATACATACGTCTCTCTACGCACAAAACAAATCATCTTTATCATGAAAAGGTTTCAATAAACATGTTTAAACATGATGTCATAAACCATGACACATTTTTTTAATGCACTTTATTCAAATACTCAACTCATGACGATCACCACGACCACGACGCGATCCCCCCACCCGACAAGCACTTTTCCCTCATCTCAAATATATTCTTATCAAAATACCATATATTTATAAACTCTTACACTGACCCCACGGCGGCGATCACCATCATTTTAATATATTCTAATCTAATCATTTCCCTCAAAAATTAAATATTATTTTCTAATTCATTCATACATTTCTCACACACTCACCCAAGCAACACTATCAACCCAACGAGCCGCGCGCCACCACGCCGCGCCGCCACCAACATCAAAACCTCCACACAAGCCTGCCGCCATCCACCGTAACACATCTATGGCTGCCACTTCCAACCCCAAAAAATTCATTACAAAGGTTACCATCCTCTTTGGTGCGCGCTCCTAACTGATGTACCAGTCAACGACAAAACCCACTTACAATCACCGACCAAAAAGATGCCTGCGTTGGCAACCATAAAAGTACCTAGATTGCCTTTACTCTCCATACAAATGTGTCAGAATGATGGACCAATTCCTTGGGCGGTTGGGTGGGTCCAGAATCCCCCAAAACACACTACTGTCGGTTGCTAATTTTTGGGCCCTACTTCTTTTTAGGAGATGGTACATAATAAATCAAACAACAACTAAGATAAAGGCCTGGAAAAAAGGTAACACCGTCCATTAGCTAGTGACAAGAACCCCCCCATCGACGAGCTGTGCAAGGCAACCAGCAGGCCTTCAGTCACTTACGCGAGTGGACACCCCTCTCGACCCCTGCCTGGACGGGCCTATGGGTCTGTAGACATGGGTCCTAAAGGTGGGGAATGTCGGGAGGGGAAAATTTTTTTTTGAGGAGATAGTTAGCTTTTGATGAAAGGTTCAGTTTTTTTTTTGAGATCTTTTGTGATTATCGACTGATAGGATAATTGGTCTTTGTTTTTGATTGAGGACTGAGCAGTTTGGATGGAGTGCTGTTTTCTTAAACGGGTTGACAGTAGGTTTGAGAGCCTAGAGAAATCTTAAGGATATTAAAATTCATAGGCAGACGTTGCGAACTGGGTTTTGGGCTTTCTCACCGAACGTTGACAGGTGTGGAGTATGTTAATGAGCGATGACATACTAAAACAATATATGCTAGTTTCAAAAATTTTAAATAACGTTACAGATGGCGCCCAACTTGGGGCCCGAATTTAGTGACCGATTTTTCCTTTTTTTTTTGCCCAACTTATAGATGAAAAATTATTTTAATTTTTCATTCTTTTTGGAAAATTTTTATGTATTGAGGAATTTCATTTGAAGTTTTGCTTCCTCGGGTGAATGACACCGTTGCAGTCCGCGTTACCACGGTTGACCGAAGGGTTGGTATCTTATTTCAGACTCTTGTCTGTTGCAGCCTGGTATACCATCATGCTTATTGCCCGAGTCAACTTACTTCTCTCAGTGTCCGTAGTTAGAGAGTCTTAGTTTATCTTTAGCAGCTGTTAGCACTGAGGAGGAAAAGTAAGTTAATATTTTTTTGTCGTGAGGTAATTTGTTGTTGTATTTTTCTTTTGTTTGGTCAGTAGCAAGGCTTCAGTCCGGTAGATTAAGGAAAGATATTCTGATCTATGACTGCTGCTGGAGCTTGAAACTGGATCATCTGAAGAGAAAATTATTTCAATAGTTGGCTCAATTGAATTTCTCAGGAATAGTGCAAAATTTTTCAAGTTACAATCATTCAAAACAACAATGAAAAAAACTCTTATCGCTATCCGGTAAGCTAAGGCCATCGCCCTGGCTTTCGACAGTGCTTCGTTAAGAGGAAATAAGTTTTGTTTTTGGGATATAGTTTTTTTTTTTGGAGACGCTATATTTAGAGTTTAAACACAATTATTTTAAAAGTTTTTTTTTTGACCCAATTTTTTTTGGGATAATTATTTTTGGGAGGCCTTCTCCCTCACTCCCCCTATTCACTTCCCAGAACCGTTATTTATGAGATAAGTAGAAAGACAATTTCGATTTTTGATTAGTGATTTGTTTAAAATAATAAGATTTGATTAAAGAATTTAGTTTCTTTTCAGCAAAATAAGGTAGGAAAATATTTAGTGTTGAAAAAAAAGGTGAAAATTTAGCTTTTTGTAAGTTCTTTTTTTGAGTATTAGTTTGAAGATAGTTTGAAAATTGATAATACACATTTTTTTTTCTTTTTTTTTTGTGAAAAATAAAAAGTCAAGTTACATAGTTACTAAATAAACTGTGAGCAACGAGAAAAAGGTTTCTCTGGAATCAAGAGTAGGTGAAGATAAAACCAATATTTTTTTTTGGGATCTGCGTTTAAGGTTTTTAAATAAACTGAAACAATAAAGGCATCAAGCATATTCCAATGGGTGGAAGAGGACGCGGAAAGTCTTCTAGTCTACCGAGAAGTCATAATTCCCGGAGTAATCAACGAGGTAGTAAGTCCCGAATGCCACCCCCTGAAGATAATATGGATGATCAGTCCCAAGTTGAGGGTGAGCCTTTAGCCTCTGGGTCAGGCAATAACACCACTGGTGGTCAGAATGCGTCAAAAGACCAGCATAGCATTAACCGTAGAACAAGTTCTAGTATAAGAGAGGGTAATACATCTAAAGACGCAGAACACTTCGAGACCTACATTCAGGAGGTTGTTACTGCAACGGTTGGTCTGAAGCGTACCGAAGACCAGCAATTCATACGCACAGAGCTAGAGCGAAGCCACGCAGAGTTATTAGGGCAGGTGAGAGCCATCGTGAGGGAAACCCTCACTAATATCACTCCAGCTCCACCTCCGAACACCCAAACAAATCGAGATTTCTATAACACTCCCGTAGAACAACCCTCTAATCATCGGCAACAACATCACAATGTAACCAACCCTACCTCGAACGCTAACCCAACCGATGAGCAAGCGGTCCATCCAATCGAAATGGCCCGTGGTTCTAATGTCGATAATTTTTTGGCTCAATTGAGCAATTTGAACTTAAATGTTTCTCCTTTGACTTCGAACCAGACGAATCCGCCAGCACCCGCTCCGTCTCCATCCACTTCAATGCTACGATTCCCCCATTATCACAAATGGGGAATCAAATTCGATCATAAGAACATGTCCATCGATGATTTTTTGTTCCGGCTGGAACGAGTGAAGGACAGTTACAATGTGACCTGGGTTGAAGTGGTACAGAACTTTCACCATTTTGTCAGTGGCCGTGTTGAGACATGGTATTGGATGTTCTTAAAGAACAATCCACGCGCTACCTGGTCAACTTTGCGCTTAGCTCTTATTGAGCAATACAGAAGTCTGGAGACAGATAGTGAACTGTCTCGGAAAATGTCAGATCGAAAACAACTGCCGAATGAGAGTTTTGACGATTTTTATGATGACCTTATCAAATTCAATTCGAAATTGCGAACACCGAAACCGGTGAAGGAAATCATAGAACTCATTAAGCAGAATGTTCGTCGAAGGATGGGAGAGTTGCTGGTGACTTTCAGTACGCATAGTTTACCAGAAATGGTCTACGTTTGCCGTACCATTGAAAAGTTTCTAAACGGTAATGAAACACCCCGAACCAAATATTCGTTTAATAACCCCACACAACCACCACGTCGTCAAGTGAGCGAATTAGATGAGGCGCCCGAAGAATCTGACTTTACAATTCCCGCGAAAGTTGAGGCCTACCAAAGGGAAGCCAATATACTTAAATGTTGGAATTGTAAAGCAGAAGGACACACGTTTAGGGAATGCGACAATCCAAAACGCAACTTGTTTTGCTTTAGATGTGGTCGTGATAATGTCATAACACCCAATTGTGATCGTTGTTCGGGAAACCGATCATCGAGCAATCCGTCGACCGGGGGGAAGTGCTCGAGGACGGAGAACCCGGAAAAGTAGAATCTAACTTAGTTAAAATAACCCTGCTGCAACATACTCCGGAAGAGTTGAACCGCAGGGAAGAATTTCGAAATAATCCTGATGAGAAAATAAAAGAATTGAAGTCTTATCCTCCAAGAAAATCAATCCACCAAAGACTGAAAGAGTATTATGAAGCCCGTAAAAGAATAGTTACTTTTCCATCAACCTCAGAAAAAGTAAAAAAGTTGCGAGAGCGGATGAAGAGGAAAAAAGCACAGTACAAATCGATAGCGGCCACAATTCTAAACTGTTCAGCTGACGATCCCCGTCCTTACGTGACAGTTGAAGTCTGTGGCAAGAAAATTCTCGGTTTGCTGGATTCAGGTGCAAGCATCAGTTGTCTCGGCGCTGGCGCACTTGAATTCCTAAATGAAAACCGGATACAGTTCAAAAAATTCTCTTCCTCTATCTCGACCGCTGATGGCCAGAAACAATCTATTGTTGGGATGGTAACGACGCAAATCCATTACCGAGGTAAAGCCAACGTTATGGATTTGTTTGTCGTACCATCTCTAACTCAACAGTTGTATCTGGGGGTGGATTTCTGGAGAATTTTCCAACTAGCTCCACACATCATTTCCGAAATAACACCAAATAATGAAATAGCTAGCAAAATAGATAGCGCTATCGAATGTGATCTGAACGATCAGGAGCGTGGGTTACTCCGTCAAACGATCCAACAATTTCCGTCTTTTGCAACCAAAGGTTTAGGGAAGACACACTTGGTAACACACTTTATTGATACGGGAGATGGAGTTCTCCAGTCGTATTAGTACGAAAACCTGGAAAGAACCGCCTGTGCTTGGACTTTTGGAAGGTGAACCAAGTTACAAAGAAGAATGCGAGCCCAATTGCTCATATAGAGGGACTGTTAGCACGACTTTCAGAGACACACTTTATCTCAAGTGTGGACCTGAAAGATGCGTACTGGCAGATACCGCAGGAGCAAAGTTCACGGGAGAAGACGGCTTTTACGGTGCCTGGTAGGCCCCTGTATCAATTTAAAGTGATGCCTTTTGGTCTTTCTAACGCGGCCCAAAGTCTGACTTATTTGATGAATTTGGTAGTGCCTTCTGAGCTGCGAGACCAGGTCTTCGTCTATTTAGACGACCTACTTGTCATATCGAGGAATTTCGAAGAGCATATTCGGATCTTAGAGGTTATAGGGAAAAAGTTACTTGAAGCAGGCTTGACGATAAACGTCGAGAAGTCAAAGTTCTGCTTCAAGGAACTCCAGTACCTGGGTTACGTAGTCGGACAGGGATGCTTAAAGCCAGACCCGGCAAAAGTTGCTGCGATACTGGATTTCCCTGTACCGAAGACGACCAAGCAAGTTCGAAGATTTCTCGGTATGGCAGGTTGGTACCGTAGATTTATAGGTAATTTTTCGACCCTCGCGGCTCCTATGACAGACGTTTTAAAGAAAGGGAAAAAGTTTGATTTTGGTAAAGATGCGGAAAGGGCATTTGAAGCGATCAAATCAGCCTTAACATCAGATCTTATTCTCGTTAACCCTGACTTTTCCAAAGAATTTATAATTTTGTGTGATGCGTCCGCATCTGGTATTGGGTGCGTATTGTGCCAAAAAGACGAAAACGGTGCTGAGCGGCCCATATACTATTTTTCGCAAAAGTTAAATTCGGCTCAACGAAACTATTCGGTTACCGAACGAGAATGCTTGGCAGCCGTAAGAGGCATTCAAAAATTTCGACCCTACGTGGAAGAGTATAGATTCACGGTTATGACAGACCACTCGAGCCTGAAGTGGCTGATGAGTCTGCGAGATCCAACGGGGAGATTGGCGCGCTGGAGTCTGAAACTACAAGGGTTCGATTTTGGGATCGAACACCGGAAGGGTACCTTGAATGTAGTGCCAGATGCTCTATCTCGAGTATATGAGGTAGAGGCAATACATTCAACGGTATGTCCACCGGAGTCGATGTCAAAGAACCCTACCGATGTTCTTCATGTTGATTTGGAGGATCCGAGTTTCAAATCGGAGGAATATCTTCAAATTATTGAGCACATCGGACAAAATAAAGACCAGCTTCCTGACCTTCAAGTTTCGGACGGTTTCGTATACAAGAAGGTCAGACATTGCACAGGGAATCCACTCCAAGACGATTTAGTCTGGAAATTATGGATTCCAGCTGCGCTGACAAACCGTTTGATCTCGTTGGCTCATTGTCCACCCAGAGCTTCCCACGGTGGCATTACGAAAACGCTATTCAAGCTTAGACAGCAATTTTTTTGGCCGAATATGGCATCTCATGTAAAGACATTTCTTGAAAACTGCGAAGTTTGTAAGACAACCAAAGCTCCCAACAGTACCCTTAGAGCGGAAATGGGAAAATCCTTCTCCGTAGAAAGACCTTTCCAACATCTTTATGTTGACTTCCTGGGTCCGTACCCGCGATCGAAAAGCGGAAACACCCAGATCGTGATCGCCCTAGATCAATTGACGAAATTTGTCTTAATTAAACCCCTACGAAAAGCAAACTCGCAAACAGTTATAAAGTTTCTAGAAGAAGATGTCTTTCTGATATTTGGGGTCCCCGAAAGTATCCTGTCAGACAACGGCAGTCAATTTATTGGACATGAATTTGCTAAGATGGTAAAAACTTTTGGCATAACACATTGTCGAACCGCAGCTTACTCGCCACAGGCAAATGCGAGCGAGCGAGTGAACCGCTCAATTCTCGCGGCTGTCCGGGCATACATAGATCCTAAACAGACCAACTGGGACATACATTTACCTTCAATTGGGAGTGCACTACGCTCTACAATCCATTCTGCGATAGGTATATCTCCCTACGAAGCTCTATTCGGGCATCGTATAATTGAGCATGGTGCAGGCTATAAGTTATTACGTAGGTTAACAGGGTTGAATCATTCAGAAATAGACTGGTTGCCGAAAACTGCTAGGATGAATGTGCTACACTCATATTTGAAGTCAGCTTTGGAAAAGACTCACGAATCATACGAACGAACATATAATTTGAGAAGCAGGGTTATATCATTCCAGGTAGGTGACATTCTATTCAAACGTAATTTCATCTTAAGCGATGCGGCCAAACATCTAAACGCTAAATTATGCCCGAAATTTATAAAAGTTACGGTCTGCAAAATAGTAGGGAACAATTTGTATGAAGTCGTAGACGCCAAAGGTCACAAAACTGTCGCACATTCCAAAGATCTTAGAAAATGAAAACCTAAAACGAATATGGAAATCTCAGGGTAATTGCCCGGCTCACTCAGCTGTGCATGAGACTCTTCCGTACAGGAGTCTAAGACAGAGAACATACAAAACTAAGAACCTTTACTAACAGTTTCTTCTCATATCCTTTTAAGCACAGGGAACCTGTGACAAAAAGGATATGTTGTGTAGGAAACGGTCCCAGTCACTTTTTGTTAAAAATCTTTAAGAAGACAAAAACAAAATATCACCATTCTGAGCTAAACACTAAAAATTAGAGTTGAATTAATCATGCAAGAAAAGTCGGAATTATTCTCAAAATGAGTTAAATAATTTATTTACTAAAATGCACCATTTAACATTTTTTCGTATGTGCAACCAAACTCGCCGTGCAAGCCGGCCAAAATAAATGACCAAAACAAATAATCAGGCAAAACCAAAACTAAAACTTTCGATAACCCAAACGACGAAATCCGTCTCACATTTGTACGTGCACATTGAGCTTTAAGCATTGTGTTCTAGGGTCAAAGCTAAATGTGGGGTGGTGCGTTCCGAAAATGGGGGCAAATTGTTTCAAGCCGACCCGTACCGAAACCTCGACATCCGCTTTACTTCATTTTCATCTGTTCCAATTACCAAAATGAAATCTGATCGGTCGTCCTCGTGGTTTTGTTCATCGTTAAAGAAAGTCTTTTGGTTTCGAGTCGTCGTGGAAAATAGTTTCGCTTTCTAAGCGTCGTGATAATCCAACACTAAGGACAAAGAAATAAAAAGAACAAAAGAAGACAACACCAAAATAACGAGGAACGAACACAAAATCAATCGTATCTCTCGAAAAGCGACATTTTTATCCCAGCCATTGATCGGCAAATCTTATCCAGGGAACAAGAGCCCAAGGTGGCACCGAAATCTTGCAGCCTTAGGTAAGATGGGAGATTTTGAAAGGAAATCGTAAATTACATATCTGTTCCCTTGTAGGTTCCTTTTTTTTTAGTCCCTTCCATCGCAGGCGACAATATTTTTTCTGGCCTCGTGTTGGGAAAACCAATCGTTGTCCAGTCAGCCACAAGGATAAGCGAGGCACAGAAATCTAAGGATCCTTAGGTAAGACGGTAGATTCTGAAAGAAAATTCGTTTATTCAAACCAAATTGTTTCCATGTAGATATACATATATTTGTCTGAAATCTTTTCTACCGTGGACGTGCTTGTCAGACAGACGCACGACAACGTGAAACGCCAATCCTTGTACGCTGAAGGCGACGAAAATTCACTATCCAAGGACCAACAAACTCACCGATAGGTAATGCCAAACTCTTGACTAAAAGAAAAACCGAAAGGTTCACGTAAAAGTGATCTGTTTTTCTTAGATTCATTTTCCACCATATGGTTTTCTTCGTATAACTTTCTTATATCCACACTGATTAACTAAAAAGGCAATCTTCGGTCAGGACTCCGATATAAGGAACTACCCATTTGGTACAAAAAAAAAAAACAAGGTAGACGGGATAATCAATCCCTCAGTCGGTCAACTTGGGCTGGTCGTTTACCCTTCGGCTAGAGTCTGTTAAACGACCGATCTTGAGCCAGGAGTCCAAACATTCTTCTCATAGAATACGTATAGGTAAGAAGATAGATCTTGAATAGAAATCGTAAACTACAAATGTATCCCCTTGTAGCTAACCTTGCTTTCAGTCCTCTACATTGTGGGTGGCTTTCCTCCCAGACCGGCGACTATTCTTTGCCTTGAGAAGGTACAACATCTATCAAAAGATATTAAATTATCGATAGAGGCGGTTTTCTTGCTAGAGCTGTAAGAATATCCTTTGGCAACAATAAGTTTGTTCCAAGACACAGACTGGATAATCCCTAGTCTCGGTCAGATTGCGTTGGCCATAGTCCTTTCGACCGACACCCGAAGATCCTGAGTTTGGAATTCAGATGATATATGTAAAAGGTGTCTCTGAGAATACTCAATTAGGTAAGGATCTATTAAACAAAAAAAAAAAGAAATATATGTAAGACCAAACAAACGATTTTCATTTCTTTTTGCTATAGCAAATGAAACCTCGGTCATCTACTGACACTTCTTTGTGGAAGAGTAGGAACCTCTCCAGTGGCCTCTCGGGCTACCAAAATCCTAGCACGGGAGGCAAAAAGTTCCGGAAAATTAAACAACTTCGATGCTGAAAATAACAAAAAAAAAATTAAACAAAGAATAGTGAAAGTGTGGAAAATTAATTTGAGTGTAGATCTTATTCTGAAAAGATAAAACAAAAAAAGAAGTGCTTAAAAGAATTAGAAAAGAAAATTTAGAACGAAGATTGGATATTAAAAATAGAAATTAAGACTAAGCTAATAAAAGTGAAATTAAAGTTAATAAAAAAAAGGATATTATTAGGCTAAAAGGGAAATTTAATTAAGAGAAAAAGAAAAGTTAAAGCTAGAAAGGAAGAAAGTTAGGATTAAACAAAAAAAAAAAAAAGTGAAGATACATATGAATGGTAAAATTTAAAGGAAGTTCTAGTAAAACAGTACATATGAAAAAATAAGCGTGAAAAAGGAAGTGCTGAAAAGAAAAGTGAATAAAAAAAAAAAAAAAAAAAAAGAATACTTACCTAAGAATAAATTTAAGAATTGGCTACATACCTCGAATGTTAAAGATGCATACTCGAAGTTACACAAAAAAAAAGAGTATACGTACTATGTACATAGGTACTTATGTATATAAATTTTAAATTTTTTTTTTTTATTTGAAAACAAAACCGAAACAAAATAATAAATAAACTTTGATTGCTAATGCGAGTTTTGAAAGTGATCGAAAATTTAACTAGATATAAAATAAAAAGGTTTCGAATACAAAGTGAAGTAAAAAGAAAAAAAAAAGTATGATTTTTTTGTTTGGACAGTTAAAGTAAAGTAGATAAGCCCTCTAAAGTACTTGAGAGTGCTAGGACGCCATATGGCCCTAGGCTCAATGATAGGAAAATCCCTATGCACACCTCCGCGTGGTAGAGGGCGGGTAACGCTAACGTGCAGGGGGACCGAATGGATGCCGGGATAAGCAGACAACCCAGCGTTGCTGGTCAGGGCACAAACTTGTCCTTGGGATGGTTAAAAGCCCCCTTAAGACGGATGAACTGCAGGTAGCGGTCAACGGCATGATAGTCTGGTGGCGGAGGAGCTTTTTTGGTAAAAGGCCAACGGCAGCAGCAGGTAGCGTCTGTAACCCATATTGGGCGGCTACAAAAGGCGTCTGTTTTCCCATAGTGGGCGGCCTCGAGCAGTTATGTGTTTGACCATACAAAAGGCGGGTGTGCCTGTCAAATCTGAGCTTATGTATGTTATTAATCATATCTCGGAAAACACCATGGTGGAAGGATATAAGCAAATACATGAATTATGACAACAAATGGAAATGAGTCCCCAAGAGGTAATCTTTTTATAGAAAATCCTTCTGTAGCTTCGGTTGCAGTAAACCGCACATCGGATTTGGGGGTGCGGCATCTTTCATGTACGAGCGTCAATCAAGACGCCATAATAATAAGTGAATCGTTGACAAATAGAAGAAGTCTTTCAAGAAGCGCAAATGTTACTTTTGGCTACCGCATACGTACGAAAATCGGAGCATGGAACGTTCGATCCTTGTACAGCGATGGTAGATACGAGCAGGTTGAGCGTGAAATGCTTCGTCTAAACATCAGTATCCTGGGCATAAGCGAAACTAAGTGGAGAGGAAGAGCTGAATACAGATCAGACACTGGACAGACGAGAATGCTGTATTCCGGGGAAGATGAAAGAGAGGGTGGCCAAAGACTGCATGGTGTCGGAATTATGTTGAACGAAGAAGCGAGGCGTAGTTTGATCTCCTGGGCGCCCATTTCTGCGAGATTAATGACAGCAAGGTTTCGTTCAAAAATTCGTAACGTCACAATTATTCAGTGCTACGCCCCCACAAATGAAGCGACCGAGGAAGACAAAACCGCGTTCTACACTCATCTTAACTCGGTTTACAGTAGTGTTCCGAGAGCCGACATCATAGTCGTTATGGGAGACCTCAATGCCCAAGTCGGTTCAGACAATTACTGACTGGAACGCGTGATGGGAAGAAATGGCTTGGGGTCACGGAATGAAAATGGTGACTTGCTTGTCGACTTTTGTAACGCGAATCGTCTTGTGATAGGTGGGACTGTATTTAAGCATAAGACGTGCAACAAAATTACCTGGGTGCATCCGGATGGTCAAACCGAAAACCAAATTGATCATATCATGATTCAGCAGCGATGGAGGAAGTCTATGTGTGATGTCCGGAGTATAAGAAATGCCGATGTGGGAAGCGACCACCATTTGGTTCTGATGAGTCTCAAACTACGAACCGCTGCCGTACAAAAACCAGCGCAGGATGCAGCAAGGAGCTCAAAATTCATTACGAATGCTTTAAATGACCCCAACATATGTCGAAACTATGTCACCACCCTTAACGACAGAGCCTCGTCATTAAACGGAATCCAGAATTCAACAATTGATGAGATGTGGGGTGAAATTAAAAGTGTTTTTATGGAGGCTGGATCCGAAACTGTACCCAAGCGAACGAGACGTAGAGACTCTTGGATATCCCAAGACACCTGGGATAAGATCGAACTTCGCAAATCGTTGAAAATCCAAATAAATGCTGAAGCAGATGTTCAACGAAAGGCTGACTTGCGAAGAGAGTACCGCATTGCACATAAGATGGTCTATCGCTGTGAGACGTGACAAGAGGGTGAAGGTAGATGGACTCGCAGATAATGCGGAAATCGCTGCCAGAAGAGGAGATATCCGGGAATTGTACCAAATAGCCAAAGATGTTATCGGAAAAAAAAGCAACACCAATCATCCTGTAATGGATGTGGATGGCACACTTTTGGTATCAATTGAGGATCAGCTTCGTAGATGGAAGGACCATTTTTGTGCCCTGCTAAATGAGGATTCAGTTGAGCAGAGTGCTGAAGTGCCCCAACTAAACGAGATGCGCAGGTCCTATAGGGGTATTGACATCGAACCCCCGTCAGAATCGGAAATCCAGACATCAATAAATCTCCTCAAAAACAACAAGGCAGCTGGACTGGACGGAATACCAGCTGAATTCCTGAAAGCCGATCCCGTAACAGCGGCTAGTATTTTACATCCGTTGATAAAAAACATTTGGGAAAACGAAAGCTATCCCAGGGATTGGAAGGATGGTGTGATTGTTAAGTTGCCAAAGAAAGGTGACTTAAAGAATTGCAACAATTGGCGTGGTATCACCGTTTTGTCCGTTTTCCCAAAACTAATGGCAACCATCATTCTCGAGCGAATAAAGGAGAGAATCGAGTCTACACTCAAGAGGCATCAAGCTGGCTTCCGCAGTGGTCGATCGTGTGTCGACCATATCAACACCCTGCGTATCGTCCTCGAGCAGTCGATGGAATTTCAATCACCGCTTGATCGAGTTAACCGAGAATGTATATGGAGATCGTTGCTTGGTAGAGGAATTCCACCAAAAATAGTTGCCATTATTAAAGAGTCCTACAACAACGCAAGGTGTTTTGTTTTGCACAATGGGCAGCTATCCGACTCCTTTGTAGTGCAACAGGGTGTGAGACAAGGGGATGTTCTATCGCCAATTCTCTTCCTGCTGGCGATGGACGACGTATTGACGGCCAGTGTAGGTACAGCAGAGCGACAGGGCATTCAATGGAGACCGTTCGAAAGGCTCAGTCATTTAGACTATGCCGATGACATATGTCTACTGGCAAATAACATCAGTGGGCTGAACGGGATGTGCCAAACACTGCAAGTGAAGGGAGAGTCGAGTGGTCTAAGAATAAACAGCAAAAAGACAAAAATAATGCTCACAGGCCGCTCCACACAGCAGCGTATTATTCTACAGGAGACGCCAGTTGAAGTAGTGGAACAGTTCAACTACCTTGGCAGTATTGTCTCTGCAAACGGTGGTACGGATCTGGACGTTAAAAGTAGAATAAATAAAGCTCGTGCTGCCTTCGGTACTCTGTCCCCAATCTGGAAATCAAGTCAAATCTCCTTACGCACTAAGTTGAGATTCTTCGAATCCAATGTCAAATCCGTGCTGTTATATGCTTGTGAAACCTGGAAAGTCACGTCTATCATTTCGAAGAAATTGCAGGCTTTTGTGAATCGCTGTCTTCGCCATATCCTAAAGATTCGGTGGCCACAAATAATATCAAATGAGGAATTGTGGCGCAGGACAAGTCAAGAGCGGCTGGACGTCGACATAAGAAAGCGTAAATGGCGTTGGATTGGTCACACACTGAGGAAACCAAACAATGAAATTGCAAAGCAGTCCTTTGAATGGAATCCTCAGGGTGCACGGCGGGTTGGAAGACCAAGAACAACATGGAAATCAACTGTCTTAGCGGAAGCAGAATCCCAGAGAAAGACGTGGCCACAGCTAAAGTACCTTGCAGCAGACCGTGAAGGATGGAGACGTTTTGTTGACGCCCTATGCCCCAGCCGGGGTTACAGGACACGATGATGATGAGATAAGAACATAGGATAGTAGGTACATAAATAATTATATGTGACATCTCATCCATCGGAAGTGATTAGGTGCAAATGGATATTTCCTCTCTAAGATAAATCATAATACTCTTCAGTGCTTTAATTTCATAAACAACTTTAACTAATTCACCAGGTCTCGTCGCAACAAATGCTGTGCACAACATATTGGAGCGCGGGTAAGTGAGTTTTTTTTTATTTTCTTTTTTTTGGATATTGTTTTTTTTATTTCTTTAATTCATTTATATAAATACAATATACATACATATATATGAATTTTTATAAAAAAGAAACCAATAGAAGTTTAACAACTCCAGTGAGGGTTCATTCAGGTCGTAATTTGACCTTGATCTATTAGCTAATCCTGGGGAGTATTGAAGATGATAGGGTTGCATAGAAGCATTAACGAATAGTTTTTTTTTATGCTTGAATTATTGATGCAAATTTTATTCAAAATTTTTTTTTCATTTTTCCGATGAATGGGAATGATACAATTTATGATGTTGATAACTTTAAGAAATAGGCTTAAGTCTTTAATTGAATAAAATAGCATTTTGAAGCAAATTTAATTTTTATATTGAATGAAAAATTTGTTGGATGTTTTTTTTTTTATCTTCACTGGAATTGGTCATGATTTGAGGTATTGAGGTTAATCGTTTTCATTGATTTTTTTTTTGAGAGGAATTTGATACGAGAAATAGTTTCTAATGGGGTTCTAACCCGTGAAGTTTTTGGGAAGTGAATCCAAATGGAGTGAGGGATGAGTAGAATTTCCAAAAGTCAGTAGTAAGGGAAAGTCAGTGACTTTCCCCTTTCAATTAGGGCTATTGCAAAAATGTTTAGGGGCGCAAGCGATGGCGTAGGAGCATTCCTTAATGGATTTTTCTGTTTTGGGATGCTATGAAGGGTGGGTAGAGAAAATGCTCCGAGGGCACGACAACCTATGCCCTCCTCTAAATGTGGTGGTATAAAGGAAAAAGGAAAAAGAGTCGGTTGCTAATTTTTGGGCCCTACTTCTTTTTAGGAGATGGTACATAATAAATCAAACAACAACTAAGATAAAGGCCTGGAAAAAAGGTAACACCGTCCATTAGCTAGTGACAAGAACCCCCCCATCGACGAGCTGTGCAAGGCAACCAGCAGGCCTTCGGTCACTTACGCGAGTGGACACCCCTCTCGACCCCTGCCTGGACGGGCCTATGGGTCTGTAGACATGGGTCCTAAAGGTGGGGAATGTCGGGAGGGGAAAATTTTTTTTTGAGGAGATAGTTAGCTTTTGATGAAAGGTTCAGTTTTTTTTTTGAGATCTTTTGTGATTCTCGACTGATAGGATAATTGGTCTTTGTTTTTGATTGAGGACTGAGCAGTTTGGATGGAGTGCTGTTTTCTTAAACGGGTTGACAGTAGGTTTGAGAGCCTAGAGAAATCTTAAGGATATTAAAATTCATAGGCAGACGTTGCGAACTGGGTTTTGGGCTTTCTCACCGAACGTTGACAGGTGTGGAGTATGTTAATGAGCGATGACATACTAAAACAATATATGCTAGTTTCAAAAATTTTAAATAACGTTACAAATTCCTGATTCTTTGCCCGTATAATTACAGAGCATTAGAACGCCATTATTATGCCTTCGTGTAAATGCATGTCATTAATGATTTGATTTGACTATTATTTTTCCACTTTGATGACGTGAATTAATGGCAATTAGTCACTCGTATAAACCTGGCACTATATTGTATATTGTGTTGCAAAATGGTTTCACTGTGCATTAACATGGCTTCATTTTAATGGCAAAATTTAATTTTAGTTGGCTCTGTGACTTATTTTATGACGAATCTTGTCATTGATGGCGTAAAAATGTAAGAATTTATAATAATTTGTCACTCGTGTAAATCCGGCGTAAAATAGGTGTTAAACAATATTTGAGGTTAAGTTTGAGTGAATTTTTCATTCGCAGATTTGTGGCATGCGTCCTGATGTTGTGAATTACGAATAAGTGTTTGAAAGTTCGCAGATAACCTTGTTGGTCGCGTAGAAAATATAAAAATGTTACATTTTTCAGTTTAAACTAATTTAAGGCTGTATTTTCTTTTTAAATTGTAGATAGGATCGTCTATTCACTTTATCGAAAGGTTATAACTACAATATGCTGATATTTGCGCTTGGAACTGCCTAAATAAATTTATTAGCATTTACTTCTTAAGTAACGTGAAATCTTCGGAATGACAAAGAAAAATGTTATCACATTACATTCACATGATGTCTTTTCAATGGTTCAATGCTAGTTGATACTTTCATCTATTTTAAGATAACATTTTAGATATACATATAGCAAGGAAATAAAATGTAATAAAATAAATGATGGCAATTTGTCACTCGTGTAAATGCGTAATTCAAAAATGTCTACTTTAAGGACTTTTTCCCTGCGTATAGTATCACTGGATACGTAAGGGAAATAAAGCCAAATTTGACATGACACGCACACATTTACAAACAAAAATCAATTCCGATTCATGTTCCATTTGCCATACGACAAATCTGAGATTTAACCACCAAATCTGAGATGGTTGAATGGAAAGCCACATTAGTTTTCAAGCAAAAAGCACTAGTGTGTGTTTGTGTACAGTTAGCTCAGCTCTTGTTTACCGTTCGTTCGCTGGCCGTCGTGATGTGTACATAACTTTCTTCATGTTATAATTTTGTTTCAGTGATACGTGCGGTACAGGCCAGCCGTTTCGTTTTAGTTTGGATGTTGTTCTAATCCTAATCTTATTCTTATCCCAAATAAAAAGAACTTAATATTTGTGAAACAAAGATGGCTACGACTGGTGGCTATTACAAAATAGTGCAAACCATAAATAACGAAAAAAGTGAACTCTCCGTTGTTCCCAGTGGGTGGGAGGAAAATGGAATTCTACATTGGCCAACAAAAGCAGCGGGCGCAGCGTTGCTCTCACTTAAAGATCTCAACAGCGCATTCCTGGGGTAAAAGGCTGGAGCAGATATAAATGCTTTGTAAAAAGCCAAACGTGAAATGGGACCTGCAGACAGCAGAGAAAGAAATTACATATATGCTAGAAAACGAACACCAGTGCCAGCGGCAGCAGTGAATGCGATTAGATGCCATCTCCTATTCCTAAAAATCGCTAAAAGCACCGTACTACATCAACCATCGCATCGTATCAATTCAAATGCAGATACAGAAAGAAATAGTTTCAATTATGAGGTATGTCGGTATCAACGCAGCACATCCCAAGACACCTCATACCCACTCAACTAATACCGCGCAAGTGAACCCAAGCCTCAACCCATACCAGGACAAGTCATACCGCAAGTAAAGTCGCAAAAACTCTTCCCCAAAATAATCTTCGTACTGGAAAGTAAAACTCAACGAAAATTAAAATTCAAGATAGGGTTCAGAGTAGGCCTGTGTCAATCGGGATCGATTCGATTTTTGTAATTCGATCATCGAGAAGTATTGATGATTGAAATCACAAATTTTCATTTCAATCGATCTCAATCTCGATCATTTCGATGATCCTCGATTTTCCATCCCAATTTCAATTATTTCAATGATTCTCGATTGTACATCCCAATCTCAATCATTACGATGATTCTCGATTTTCCATCCCAATCTCATTCTCAATCATTTCAATTGTTCTCTATTTTTCATCCCAATCTCAATCATTTCGATGAATCTCGATTTTCTCCTTCAAAAACTTGTGATTTCTTAAATGTTTTTAATCCATCGACACCGTAGCCACCCTTCAATTGAATTTGACAGTTGATTGCTTGTCAGATAGGGGATGAACTAAATTTTGACACAAAAGGTGTATTCTGATCTGATGTCACCCAATTGCTTAAAAATCACCTTTTTCCGGAGCAGTAAAAATCATTCAAAAATTTCACAGTTCTTAGAGGTTTTTTAATCCATTGACATTGTAGCCATCCGTCAATGGAATTTGACGATTTATAGCTTGGAAGATAGAGAATGAACTTATTTTGAGAGAAAAGGTGTATTTTGATCCAAATGTCACCCAATTGCGCTAAAATCACCTTTTTCCGGAGCAGTACAAATTATTCAAAAATTTTAGATTTTTAAGAGGTTTTTTTAATCCATTGACATCGTAGCCATCCGTCAATGGAATTTGACAGTTGATGTCTTGACGGATAGGGGCCGAATTATATTTTCACATAAAATGTATACATCGATCCTAATCTCAACCTATTGGCTTAAAATCACCTTTTTCCTGAGCAGTAAACAATTGTGGAAATTCCATATTTGTTGAGATTTTTAATCCATCAAAAATGTATTGTTTCGGATTCGATCAAAATCGGAAGAGTATTGAATTGAATTCGTTAAAATCGGAGAGATTTAATTCCATCGAAATCGGAATGAAAATTGAATCGATAATAAATTCAGTGAAATGAAAATGATCGAAAGATCAATTGATTGAAATGATCGAATCATTTTGGTGATCGATTGTTGAACGATTCGATCATTTGAAATTAACGATTCACACAGCTCTAGTTCAGAGAATAAAATGAGTCGAGTAACGTTCATGATCATCGAATACTCACTCGAAAAAAGCGAGTTCAAACAAACAGAGTCAACACACCCAAAATGTTTGTGAGTTTTCATGACCTTGACCATATTGTTCACGATCAGTATGATCAAATATACTCGAATCATGGCGGAAGATGTATATTCGAGGTCGGTTGATGACGATGAATAGGCTAAACAATTTTGTGTGGATTGGTGGATGGCGGTTGGCTTTTGTGATGTTGTGTTACACCGTTTTCATTTTTTACTTCACCAAAAGTTTTCCAGACCTTACTCTGGCAATTTCGCTTATCACAAATACAAACACACTATCAATTAGTTTAAAAAAAAATATTTTCATCCATTTAATGTAAATATAAAAATTTCAAGGCCATCGACTGCAAAAACGCAACATCTCACATGCAAATTATCTACCGAATTTAAATCATTAATTTCATACTTAACTGCGTTTTTGTATATCTGTCTGAAAGCTATAACAAAGTATTCCACGTTACATACTTTTCTTCTACAAATACTTCATCACCAGTTAATATTCAGCACCAGTTAATATACAGCACCAGTTAATATTCAGCACCAGATAATATTCAGCATCAGTTAATATTCAGCGAGAATTGTATTTCATCAAAATACAATTCACATTCACCACAAGCATGCGACGTCACAGGAAAATAGACACAATAATTATTTGTCCTTCATCCTCGGTATAGTTCCCACTCAGTCGTTACCGGAAATATAACAAGTGGACCTGCTCGGATGGTTGAAAGGCACCCCTTTCGACCATACTCAACGTCAGACGGCATTTTAGTTAACCTGATCAGTTACACTCCGGCCACAGACGAGTCAAGTCGTTTCGTACAATTAAGCTTATCGGTTTTACGGAACTTCCCCCCACCAGTGGTAAGGGGTTTCGTTTGCTGAATAGTGCCACCAAGGGCATTGTACTTGCTGATTAGTGCCACCAAGGGCATTGTACTTGCCGATTAGTGCCACCAAGGGCGTTGCACTTGCTGATTAGTGCCACCAAGGGCGTTGTACTTGCTGACTAGTGCCACCATGGGCGTAGTACTTGCCGATTAGTGCAATCAAGGGCGTTATACTTGCTGATTAGTGCCACCAAGGACGTTGTACTTGCTGACTAGTGCCACCAAGGGCGTTGTACTTGCTGATTAGTTCCACCAAGGGCGTTGTACTTGCCGATTAGTGCCACCAAGAGCGTTGTTCTTGCCGATTAGTGCCACCAAGGGCGTTATACTTGCTGATTAGTGCCACCAAGGGCGCTGTACTTGCCGATTAGCGCCACCAAGGGCGTTGTACTTGCCGATTAGTGCCACCAAGGGCGTAGTACTTGCCGATTAGTGCCACCAAGGGCGTTGTACTTGCTGCTTAGTTCCACCAAGGGCGTTGTACTTTCTGATTAGTGCCACCAAGGGCGTTGTACTTGCTGATTAAGTGCCACCAGGGGCGTAGTTCCTACTGATTAGTGCCACCAGGGGCGTTGAACCTGCTGCTTAACGTATGTCACCCCCAACCGTTCCAGACGCAGTCTCAAGTACCCAAAGGCAGTTTTCCCGATACAAGAACACCCCGAACTTAAAGGTAGAACAACCCACACCAGTGTTCCGCTCATAATCCGTGTTAAACCAGAATACCAGTGTACAAATACCGCCGTCAACCAGATAATAATAAACTTAGGGTTTGTTATACAATGTCTAAGTAAAGTTCTATTAGTTATTCGACAGTTAAATTATCCGCAAATTAAATCCTCTCATTACCGAACTTTGCGTTTCACAATGATCGAAGTAATAAATTTATGTGTCAATTAGCTATTCGTTAGTTATTCCAGTTTTCCAGAAAAAATATTTTTGACTGATGAAAATATTCAAGAATTAATAATAAACATCCAATAAAGACTGAGAGCTCGCAAAAGATTTTTGGAGGAAACCAGCTGAAAGTTATTATAAGAACTAATAGATACCTCCGTCTGACTGCATCCAGTGGTACAGCTACCGAGGAAAAACGCATCAAAAGTACAAATTTCCTGAAAAATGAATAAATGAAAAGTCAAATTTATCACACTTTGGTAACCACTACTCCCTGATTGATTGATGCACTAGTACATAATGGTTACTAACGGATGCCGAAGTGGCCAAGACCCCTAGAAAACGTCCCCGAAAATGTGTTTTTGTTTGGCGTGTAAAGACTTTTGGGTAATCACTTTAAAATAAAACAGGCATATTAAACTACTGAAAAAAGTTTCATAAGCTCAATTGAAAGTTTTTCTCATCGATTTTGAAAGCAATTCTTTAAAATTTGAATGAAACTCGCTATAAGCGTCCTATTCAAAATCTAAGAGGTGCCACCTTTCAATCGATGCATCGTATTATATGAAAAATCGACTTTTATATTTAAACGTGATTTGCGACTAAACTAAACGTCGTAGAGGCATCAAAGTTGCCACCTTTAAACATGATTTGCGGCTAAACTAAGCGTCATAGTAACTTATAAAAAGCATACTCGTGATCTAGGAAGTGCCAGTTCTAAAAAATAAAAAAACAAACTTTTTTTTCGAAAATATCTACCTACTTTATTTCCCAAAGCTGACACGCTGAGCAAACAAAAATTATTACTTTTTATCTTCGTTCCACGTTGATCAATTTTGTTTGAGCTATATACTATGTGTGATGCTTAAAATGATAGATTTACGCACCTAAACATAGATACAAAACGTCAACTACAAGTTGTGAGTTCGACCAAGTGACTCGATTTTTGAGGAAGAAGAAAAAGAGCTTGCAACTACAAATTATTGAGAAAATAGTAATTTTTTACTGTACTGGATGGGATATCTATGTGACTCTATTAGATATCTGTGCTCATATCTTAAAAAAGCAACAATTTTTCGCTGTAAAAAAACTCCTTAAAACATTAATATATATTTATTCATGAAATCAATCGAACATAGATCGAATTACCTTTTTTTTACTGGCTTGTATTTAATAAGGTTTTCTATAGTAGAGTAGCTGAAAAAAGTGATATTATTGTTAGGGTTTTCACTTTGCTGGAAAAATCCTTTCGTTGTGAGGTAATTAGTAACAACAGATTCTCAACCTAGGCCAGTCGATCATGGATGGACCTTCTGCGGATGAATTCCTTGATCGCTTAGCTCTAGGTTTCACGTATGTTGTCTTAAGCACCCCCGCCACGTCAAGGCTTACCCCATGGGGGGGTAGGGTGCTTTTTTAAAGTGAGTTCCCCATGCCTCCACTCTTAATAAAAATAAAAATAAATTGGGTGGCGCAACAGCTCGTGGAGAACCAGGGCCTAGTGACTTACAACTCACAACCATTCCTGTGTGCGTGTTGTTGGCAGGAATGGAGGGGTCCTACAGTTTTTTGCCGAGTCCGAACGGCTAAATGAGAAGCACTTTTTCATGACAAGTATACTCTTGGAGGATTTGTCAGTTCCTCGCAAGAGGAAGTACCTTGGATAAAACATTTCTGTTTTTAGGTGGCACGGCTGGGAATCGAACCCACACCTTCGGCATGACAGTCCTACGCACTAACCATCATGCCACGAGGTACTACTACTACTCTCACTCTTAGGGTGCTTTTTTAAAGTGATTTCCCCGTGCCTCTCACTCTTAGGGTGCTTTTTTATAGTGAGTTCCCCGTGCCTCTCACTTTTAGGGTGCTTTTTTTATAGTGAGTTCCCCGTGCCTCTCACTCTTAGGGTGTTTTTTTTAAAGTGAGTTCCCCCCAAGCCTCTCACTCTTAGGGTGCTTTTGTATAGTGAGTTCCCCGTGCCTCTCACTATTCCCTTGCTGGCTTAATCTCCAACATAATTGGAGCATGTCAGCAACTATTCGTCGGGTGTCTTGGAACCGTATTGTGCGATAACATAAAGGAGCCTTTCATTTGCCCTCCTATACTCAACTCTAGAGTAAAGGGGTAGAGTTGCCCCTGAGCTAATTTTTTCCAGTAGAGCATTAACTCGAACGTGCTCTAGTAGGAGGGCATTCAGTAATTTGAAAATGTTTGGGTGGTGACAGCCAATCGATGCTTGGAACGCTTTGTGCCATGACTCTAACTCTACACTATTATTCGTTCTTAGTAAATTTTCTAGAGTCGTGGCCTTGCAGTTCCACATGTCATGCCTAAACCGCGGACTGCGGTGATTACGTCCCACCCAAGTATTTTCAAAATTATGAAGAAAACTTTGGTGTTCCTCGGTATCACCAAAGTTTTCTAGAAAGGCATCCGCCAACATTTCGTATCGCACCAATACGTCTTCGGTGGAGCAAAAGGCAAGAACTATAAACTTCCTTATAGCCACATGGTATCCCATATCGATTGTATATCTATCTCTTGCACCTTCCTCCTTACTGCCTGTGCAAAATGGAAATAGCAGCCGTGAATACTAGCTTCAGGGAAAAGAGAACGAAGTGCATTCTCCTCTCCCTTTTGAAGTCTATTATGAACGTCTCAGGCTGCATACTTTCCATTCCTTGAGCTTGGCGAATAAGGACCAAGGCACGGAGATAGGTAGCTTCCATGTTGTTTGGAAGCAAGCAATACAGGCAAGGTAGGACTTGATTTTCAAAATTTCCATGTATCACCCACAGCTGGTAAAACATTTCTGGACAAACATTGAATGTTCCATTCCGCAACCAAGTCCTACACCGGGACAGTCTTAGAAGATTTAAATTTTTTGTATTGTCTAAGATAAGCTTAAAAAAGGTTTAAAATTTTTTTTAGGGGGGTGCGATTCACAAAAGGCTTGCAATGAGAAATATGGAAAAGAAATACAGGTCCGCTTTTTGAAAATAAATATTATTTAAATTCAAATGAATTAATTTTATTTTTTTTTCCCTTGAATTTCTTGAATTTCTTTTGCTAGCAGACTTTAAATTTTGACATGGCAACTTTTGTAAACTCGCAACGTGGCGAAAATAGATTACATTTTGAAGGGTTAATTTATAGTAGGCCTAGGAGCACTACTATTAAAACGAGTTGGAGATGCGAAAGGTTCCAATCAGAAGGGTGTCGTGGAAGGGCAGCAACAATAGCTTCGGAAACGGTTATTACTTCCGAGCACAACCATGGTCCCTCACCTGTTTTGTGCGAAATTGCCGAATTGGTGAAGACGGTGAAGACGGTGAATACCCAAGCCACTGCTTCAACAGAGACTCCAAGAACTGTAGCTTTACGGGCTTTGGAAGGTGTTTCCTCACCTTCTCTGGCCCGTATTCCAGACATGGAGTCGATGAGGAAGGCAGTGTCAACCGAAGCAGGACTGTTTACCTCCGCCAGTTTACCTCCGCCATTTTACCACAGTCGGTTTACCACTGCCAGTTTACCTCCGCCAGTTTACCACCGGCAGTTTACCTCTGGACAGTTTACCACCGCCACTTTACCACGACCAGTTTACCTCGAGAGCAGGTCAGGTAGTGTATTATTTTGAAACTACCTTCCCTCACTGATGACATGAGCTGTCACGAATAGTAATTTGAGTAGTGTTTTTGAAAAAAAATATTTAATAAAAACAAAAGAACAATTTAAACAAAATAAAGTCTATTTTCCTTAAAATCGAAGTAAGTCACTTTTCAAAGCAAAACTCATAAATTCATAGTTTTTTCCACAAGGGAATATGTACATAAGTCAACTCGTGTAAAAAGGAAATTGTTTATTTTATATTCAATTCTTCTTGTTGTGAAGTTTTATTAAAATGAAATGTTGGGTTTATTTGGTGCTTCATTCTACATACCTATATTTTTTTTTTTTTTCAAACAGGAATGAAACAAAGATTCTACCAAAAACAGAAATTAGGCGAGATAGCAAACTATCACGTCGATAATTGTTCAAATTGAAGGAAGCCATCCAATATTAAACCCGCTTCTGCTACTCAATATTATGATGGTGTTTCGAGTAAGTATGCCGCGGAACCTGATGTAAAAGGAGTTGAGAATCCCTCCTCTGAACCAAGCTGCTTGGTGCTGTCGAAAATATCGATGCGGACGATACGGAAAACCAATTTTTGGTTCCAGAATATGGTAACAAACAAAAATATATGCATATCCCTTTTTGGTTGGAGAAACAAATTTCGCCAGATTACTTCAAATATTTAAAAGAGGTAAACCTTAAAATTTTAAATTAATTTGTTGAAAGAACGTAATTACATACTATACAAACTTAAATATAGGTCATTCCGAAAATGCGTGCTATTCTGATTTACTGGATTTCATTTGGTTCCAAAAATATTCCACATGTGTGTAGCAATAATCGACAGATACTTACAAGCTATCAAGACGGCCTTCCCAACATCTCCAAATGGTTTGTATAACCTCGCTTTTCATAGCTTCAAAGTACGAAGAACTTTCCACCGACAATTGGCGATTTCATTTGCATCACCGATGACACGTACACAAAAAATCAACTTTTGAACATGGAAATGAAAATCATGATTTGACATGGAAATGAAAATCATGAGAGCCCTCAACTTCAATTTATCTCGTCCATTGCCAATTCACATCTTGCTTCGTTTCTCGAAAGCTGCCAGCGCAGAGAATTGCCGTCCCGCTATGTCCAAGTACTTCCTAGAACTTATTACAACCGAGTACCTACTCAATGGCCCATTATCTTCCATCAGAAGTAAGAATAAAAGTATAAATTTATCTCATTTATACTAATACTTTTACTATTTGGTTTTATTTATGATCGCCGCCTAGTTGAATCTTTCACTACAACTGTTAAATCTATCGAAAACCCTACTCAGGAAGTTTGGAGTGCTGAACATTTGAAGCCAGTCACGCGACAGATTGCAACGCTTGCCAAAAATGCATCCACCGCCAAACTGATGGCGTCATTTGTCTAGTATCAGTCCTTCCAGCTAGCAAGATCTCATTAAATACAGAATTAAAGACCCAATTACGGCCAAGAAGAAAATTAACTTAAATTTAATTTTAAGTACTCACTGTGCTGAAATATTTTTATTTAACTTAAAACAGTTAGGCTTGATTCACACTACTGTGCCAATATCGATAAATTCTCAAAACGTTCTCGCTCCGATACTTAACCCTAGTGTTCACATTGCGGCTCCGATACCGATATTGATATATTTCCTATATTTGTTTGTATTCTTTTTTTCATATATTATTTTCAAATTAATTTTTTTTTGTCATCGATTTGTCACATCAAAATAAATAGAAAATTGAAAAATGAGTTCTCACTTTGATAAAATATTCTTTCAAACAAATCGAAATCGGAGCGAGAGCGTATCGGTTTTGGAGCGATAACGATTGTGTGAATATAAACATTGTTTTTCGTTTAAGAATATTTTAATGTAGTGAGCACGTACTGAGACTGTATCAGTATTAGAACTATAGTGTGAATCAAGCTTTAATTGTTTCTTGAGTCTAAAATTATTTTAAATATTTCAAGTGTTCATTACATGTTCAGATTTTTTGTTTTTCAATTATTATGCTTTATTATATTTGTTAACTATAGCATTTGTTAAATAAAGCAAAAAAAAACAAAATCAAAATCAAAATCAAAATCTTTGTTCAAAATACAATATGGGTGGGTGAGGCTGGTCGCCTGGATGATAAAAAACTCGTAGGTAGCTAATTAACTAGATAGTAGATATACATATATAACCCTCACAAGAATTTCAATAGAAAATCATACGAAATTCTTCTGACGGTTACATATAAAATGCTGTAACTAGAAGACTACTTAGGTACTGTATTGGGATAATTGAAACGGTTCTGAGTTCTCATTTAAGTCCTCTTGCTTTAATTTAAATTCATTTTCAATTCTATCCAAAACTTAAAAAAAAATCTATCTGAAAGTAGTTCTGCCGCTGTTCAATTTTCAAAAACATGGCTGAATTACTTTTAGATAGAAATTTTTTAAAGTTTTGATAGAATTGAAAATGAATTATATATAACCACAGATACTATAGTTACATAGATATCGCACGAAGAGCAAATAAAAATGACTACTTTTTTATCGTGGGACGTAGAGCTACATCCCAGTTATATCAATATTGTGTGAGTTATGGACCACATATGATGTTAAAAAAGATAGATTTACATACATAGGCATAAATACAAAACGTCAACAACAAGTCATCAGTAGTTTGATCAACCGATTCGATTTTTGAGGACGAAACAAAAGAGTTTGCAATCACAAAATATTGAAAAAATGGTCATTTTTATTTGTACTGGATGCGATATCTATGTAACTCTAGTATCTGTGATATAACGTAAGAGGACCTAAATAAGCACTCAGAACTGTTTAAATCATTCCAATAAAGCAAGTAGTTTTGAAATAACAGTGTTTTATAAGCAACCCTCACAAGAATTTCGCTGATAACGTTACATTAAGCTTAGCTATTATTGTTTAACTTAGAGCGCCCGAATGGGGCCAGTAAGTTAGTTATAAGATATTGATAAATAGGCTAGTTTTTATGAATTTTTATCTAGCTTAAAGATAGTTTTAAGAAAATGGAAAAATAAAAATGAATTACAAAAAAAAAATATTGCAACACTGTCTGACTTAAACTTCCTCTTTCCGGATTTGTGATAGCGCAGACTGCCACGAAGCGATTTCCATGGTCTCGCACTCATCCACTGCCATAAGTGAGCAAAGTTCAAGTGACGACATTGAGAAGCTGTCACATGTAAGCATTAAAAGAGTTGGGATTTTTGTTGTTGTTATTTGTTATTTGAATATTAATCTCTAAACCAAACGGTATTTCAATAACAATCAGCCCTAGCAGGAATTACATCGTAATCGGTAACTTCCGATTCCGAATCCTGAAAAAAACTATCACAGAATTCATCGTAGTGTAAAAACTCATACAAATTGCCATTAGGAACGGATTTGTTGATAGCTTTTTTCGGGGTTCGTACAAGTTTAGGATTACAATGGAATTCATGATAGGACTGAATAACAAATATTTTTACTTGCGATACATAGGTACTATAGAGCAAGTTTTGGAATCGTGCAAAAAAAGATTTCGAGATAACAATCAAAAATGAAATTACGATTTACGATGAGAACACCAAAAAAGTCGGTTGCAAAATTCTGTCTGCCTGTCTTGTATCCAAAACTTAAAAAAAAAAATCCAGCTTTTTAGATAGAATTTTTTTGTTTAATTTTCGATAGAATTGAAAATGAATTATGTATGTATATATAACGTAAGAGGACCTAAATAAGAACTCAGAACCGTTTAAATCATTCCAATGAAGCAAGTAGTTTTGAAATAACAGTGTTATATGCAACCCTCATAAGAATTTCGTTAGAAAATCATACGACATTCTTCTGAAGGTTACATATAAAATGCTGTAACTAGAAGACTACACTGTATTGGGATAATTGAAATGGTTCTGAGTTCTTATTTAAGTCCTCTTGTTTTAATTGAAATTCATTTTCAGTTCTATCCAAAACTTTTTAAAAAATCCATCTGAAAGTAATCCTGCCGTTGTTCAATTTTCAAAAACATAGCCGAAATACTTTTAGATGGAAATTTTTTTAAATTTATGATAGAATTGAAAATTAATTATATACAATGTAAGAGAACCCAAATAAAAACTCAGAACCGTTTCAATCATTCCAATGAAGCAAGTAGTTTTGAGATAACAGTGTTTTATATGCAACCCTCACAAGAATTTCGTATGACGATCGATGCGTGATATTACAGTATTTTTATTTTAAATTGAGTTTTCTTGAGCAATACTACTTTGGGTGGCCCGCTTTGCGCTTTGCGGGTTCTCGGGATTTGTACACTCTTATTTTGGGTCCTCTGTCCTGCTCATGCAACTCCGTTGCTGCGCTTAGGGTATATAAGTCGTCTGATAGGTGTCAATGTCAAAATTTACTTTGTGTGGCTCGCCTAGCGCAGAAAAATTACATTATATTCATAAAGTAACATAAAAAAATTGTTCCTTTGTCCCGGTTCCAGACCCACCTCCAGAAACTCCTCCATCAGACGCAACTCCATTATAAACACCACCAGCAAAATCTATAAAAGAGTTAAAAAAAAATGTCTTCGTCCACATTTCCAGGCCCAACTCCAGAGCTTCCTCCGTCAGACCCAACTCCATCATAAGCACCACCAACAAAATCTATATAAAGTTATAAAAAAAAAGTTGATACTTTGTCCCGGTTCCAGACCCACCTCCAGAACCTATTCCGTCAGACCGAATTCCATCATAAATACCACCAACAAAATCTATGAAAATGTTAGAAAAAAAATTTCTCTCTCCAAATTTCTAGATCCACCTCCAGATCCTCCTCCGTCAGACGGAACTCCATCATAGCCACCATCAAAAGAAAAACTATACAAAAAAGTTGATCTTTTGTCCTGGTTCTAGACCCATCTCCAGAACCTCCTCCTTTAGACCCAACTCCATCATAAACACCACCAAAAAATCAATGATTAAAAAAAAATTGTTCCGTTTCCAGAATCACTTCCAAAACCTCCTCCGTCAGACCGAATTCCACCATAAACACCACCAATAAAATCTATGAAAATATTTAGAAAAAAAAATTAATTTGTCCAAATTTCCAGACCCACCTCCAGAAACTCCTCCGTCAGACCGAAATATCATAAACACCATCTAAAACAACTATAAAAAGTTGTCCCAGTTCCTGACCCACCTACAGAATCTTCGCCGTGAGACCCAATTCCATCATAAACCACCACCAAAAAATCTATGAAATAGTTATGAAAAAAAAATCCTTTTGTCCTTTGTACAAGCTCCAGATCCACCTCCGGAACTTTATTTTTCAGACCATACTTCATCAGAAAAAAAGATTGTTCCTATGTCCCAGTTCCAATTAAATACAATATTTTTTTCCAATATACCAAAAAGAAGATTTTTAAAAGTAATGTGCCGCGGGATATCGTGCTGCGGGATTGGAGTCAAAAAACACATATATAATCGGCCAAACGTTTCGCGGGCAACTGATTTTCGGGAAAGCGTAATGTGCCGTTGTAAGTTGTTGTTTGGCTATTCATCTCTAAACCAAATGGTACTTCCAACATTTTTTTATTTTTAAACTAAATCGACGTGTGCGGCGGTTGAAAAGTCACTTTTAATTTGAATTTGAGTTGAGCTAACCTCGTTGAAAAAAATCTTAAATTCATTGCCAAAAAAAAGTGTTGTTTAAAAGTGTTTGATATTTAAATCAAAATCTCCTAACTAATTTAAGGTCTCAAAAGCCGGTAAGTCATGTTTTAATGAATAACTTTTTTTTATTTATTTATAATTACATTTATTTCCAGAATGATGAATACCTTCAAATCGAAGAGAAATGGAGACAAAATGGCATACGAGGGTCATACATACAATTTCGAAAAATTGAGTGTTGACCGCACCAAAGTATTCTGGCGGTGCGATAAGCGAATATCGGAGGGGTGCTATGCAAGGATCCATACTTTTGCAGATTCTGGCAATTTCATCCAGCAAATCCGATCGCACACCCATGGAAGCGATGCTGCCGGAGTAGCAGTTTCAAAGGTACACATGTAATTGAAAATTGTTTTACTTGAACTTTTTCCAGAGATATTTCTCAATCATAAGAGGCGTTCTGTGTTGAAATTCAAATTTTCAATACAAAGAATTAAAATAATATTTAACTATGTTACTAGTTGGACTCCATTTTTATTGGTAACATTGTACAAACAAAATTTCAGTTACAGATTAACACCCAATAAGGGCCTTTTGAAACCGAAATATGGTGTTAACCAGTTTCTCACAAAGCTTAACTATTTAATTATTTATTCTTTATTATATACAAAGGCCTTCATTACAAGCGCAAGTACCTATAATTTATGAAAATAAAACAAATTTTTTTACAGGTCCTGTCAAATATAAGGGAAAGGGCAGCAACGACACTGGAATCGACGTCTAATATTTTGAACAGCGCGTATCAAAATCAATCGACGGCTGTTCGTGGAAAGTTGCCAAACCACGACGCCTTAAGAAAGGTTGTGCAAAGGAAGCGCAATGCGATATCCAGTGTCCCACCTAACCCCAATATGCTGCGCGATCTCATCATACCGGATGATGTATGTCACTATGAAGTGGGACCGGATGAGGTGGATGATTTCCTTCTTCACGACTCAGGAGTAGAGAGCGCTAACCGCATCATTATATTTGGCAGAGAAAGCCACCGACAGTTGGCAAATAGGATGACAAAATTGTATGTCGACGGATCATTCCGAATCGCCCCCAGACTATTCTACCAAGTCTTTGTGTTAATGGCAGAGAGGAATGGTTTTGTGTTTCCGGTAGCTTATGGTTTGCTGCCTAATAAGAATGAGCTGACGTATATTCAATTTTTTAACGCCCTTAAAGAGGTTTGGCCAACGCTCGCACCGGAATCCATTTCATGCGATTACGAAATGGCCGAAATAAATGCGGTTCGGCACGTTTTTCCAAACGCTGCAGTGCAAGGGTGCTTTTTTCACTTCGTTAAAAACATGAAGAAGAAACTGGCCGCCGAACATTTAATGGCAAATTATAACAGCGACGCCGAGTTCACGCTATCGGCCAGAAAGATAGCAGCGATGGCATTCGTGCCTCAAGAGCGTTTGGAGGAAGCTTTTGCTGAGCTTGTGGCAGAATCTCCACCAAATTTAGAACCAATTCTAAATTGGTTCGAAGACTATTACCTGGGTCGGCCAATCCTCACAGGTGGCCGAAGATCGGCGCTTTTTCCATCAGATGTATGGAATGTCTATGAACGGACCATCACCGGTGCTGCAAGGACCAATAACTTTGTGGAGGCAGCGCATCGAAGGATGCAAATTGAATTCGGTGAAGACCATCCAACTATATGGAAATTTATAAAGACTCTTAAAAAAATCCAAAGTGGTAGGGATAAACATTACGAACAATTCGTACGTGGAGAGGAGCCACCCACTAAAAGGACTAAATATGTCAGAGCGGATGAAAGAATCCTGCGAATTATTTCGGAGCTAAATGATGAAGTTGAGGGAAGGACACTTGGCGAATTTTTAAGGGGAATAGCCCATAATTTTCTAATTCAATTGTAAAATAGTAAACATATACGTATGTACATAGTTATAGAGTTAGTTTTAAGTATTTTCCGTTAATTTTTTTTATGGTAGGTATAATTTAAGTTTGTTTTAAGTATATTCCTTAAATGTATTTATTGTCTAAGGTATTTAAGTTATTTCTATTTAGTAAAGTAATATATGTATTAATACAAATTGATTTTTTGAAAATACAAAAACTAAACAATCGCTTTTAATTTCATTTATACGGAACCAAGCTGAAATTTGAGTTGTTAAAATAACAATGTAGTGTTGCTATACCTACATACATTCCAATTTGAGTCTGCTCCTTTTCTGTCCAGATAAAAAACTGCATGCAAATGATATGCCTAACGCTCTTTAATTTTACATATATACAAACTAGGTACACGGATGAGATTACCCATGACATTTTTTTTTTATTTTAAACTTTTTTATTAACGTCTTCAAAGATTTGAATAGACAAATACCAAACAGCGTCGTTTAAACTTGAAATAATATTTATGTGTATATGTACCTATATTTCACATACATATGGCCAAGGCCACGGATCGATATCGTTACGTGTCTACTTGTTTTTTGCCCATAACTCGAAATATCGAAATACGGCCTTTCAAAGTGGCTGATAATATTACATAATTTCGGAAGTTAAATGCAACGTTATCAGCCACTTGGGAAGTCCGTACTTCGAAAACTATAAAAGATATCAAAATATGTTGTATCCACAGAATTTAAAACATACGCATATGAAAAATCTCAAGCTTTGCATAGATGTTTTTCGAGTTATGAGTGAAAATCTAGTCGAAATGTCACTTTATCAGACCGTGGCCGTGACCATATTCACAAAACCATGGTCAAATTCCTAATCGCAACATTTACAAAACAAAACACATGCAAAGCCGATATTACAATACAGAATACGCATTCGCGATTTTAAGATTTGCACAAGAAAAAAGAATCTTGCATTTTGGAACAGTCTTCTATCTTTGCAGGGATTTTTATGTTTGCCTTTAGGAACTGCTTGCTTAGCATATTTTGAGCAAAAAATGCGTTTAGGAATTCAGCCGGCGATCGGACAAACAATAGCAAGTTGACACCTACAATTATACAATTATCTTGAAGATCAGATCCCATCTATATTTACAAAAAAAAAAGCAATCCCCTTTATGTCTTGCAAGGACCATCGAGACGTATACCTTCTGAACGCCAAATATAAGATCCTACCCAATGTTTTTATTCTGTTCAAGGGAGCTCTTTGTGCACAGTAAGGATCACGCGGTTGGATTGATTTCGCTTCAGTACCAAATCGAAGCCCGTCGAAATGAGAAATACATTCCAGATTTTGCTTGAATGCATCCCCTAAAACGTCCAAGATCCGAGTGATTTATCTTCCAGTCTCTAAAATGCCTCACTAAAATAGACTGGTCTCATGCAAAATCGCCAAGCCCATACTTGGATTTTAGAACTCTCACTGTATTGAAACTGACAAAAAAAGGATAGAGTGGCGAATTCATAGCCTGTCAGAACACAGCCAGGTGCCAAGCTTTTAAATAATTACTAAAAATGACTACTAAATTGAACTCTGCCGACACGTGACGTGATTTGTGTGTACGTGACAAGAAATTAAAAAATGGTTTTAAATATAAGGATGTGATTTTGATTTTTTTTTTTTTTTCTTAGACATTTAAAGGAATAGAATGTTTGCATATAGAACAAGACTTATTTAGAAACTGTTAAATAAAATTAGTATATGACATGGCCAAGTAATTTATCAAAACTAGACGTTAAATGATAGCATAAAAGTAATTGAATTTGTTCGTACGTGACCATATGCAGTGCTCCATTAGCGATTCAATTCTAGGCGACATTAATCCTCTACCCCCTAATGACCCATTGTATTGGCCAAGGATTAGCATATCCTCCGGCTAGTTGCAAATGATACATCTTCGACACGAAAATTCGAGGGGCATACATAGTAGATGTAACTTAACTACTTTCGAATCCATTTGAAATTTGTTTTAATGCTTATTATAGGTGGTAATATGTTTGAAATTGGGATACAATTTATGTGCTTCCGACTTTTTGCCATAGAATCTTCAATTAGCGCTGTTTTATTTCCGTTTATAAGCGCTTTCATACAATTCAATTATCGAGCTGAGATTTTGCGAATTCTTACGTTTTTAATGTAGAATCGGGTTACATAGTTGGGCCCCTTTTTTTTCTGTGTAGAAGTGACACCGTAACAATACCAATCTTCGATACTGATGCTTTATTCATCCAAAGCAACCCTCATCCCTGAAACCAAAATCAATTCAATTAATTTGTTTGTTCTTTTTATTATTCTTTGGTTTTTCTTACCGCCCTCCTATGACCATCACTATCTCCACGATGAATAACTTTGCAATGTACAAATATTTATGTTGAGTAAACAACATACTAAGGACATTTTTAATATACTCCGTAGCGATAATAATAATTTTTCGCGTTGAATTAATTTGTATTATTTATTTATTTCGAGCAAGCAAAAGCCGAAAGTATTCATTTTTTTTTGACATTTTATAATCAAGGTGAATTTTGTTGTTGTTTTTGGTGAAATAAATTCTGTAAAGGACGTGTTCGTTAATAGCTATTCCACACTATCCCACTGAGTATCAAAAAAGTGTGCAGAATGTATGATAGTGTGGAGACAAAATATGAAATTTCATCACACACAACTTGACAGCGCATCCGACACGATTTGACATTGTGTTTATACATGAAAATATTTGAAGTGCCTCTACACTATTCCACAAAGTAATAAAACATGTCAGAATAAAGTGGGAAGGAATTTCATACGACTGCCAAATTTGTGTGATGAAAATGATTTTCATATTTTGCTTCCACACTTGCATCAAATCAAATCAGTTCCACCAAAACTTCAAACGCCCGAGTGGGATAGAAGGTGTGTTTTTTTCCTTGTCCGAATGGCCTAAGACGAAAAAAAACGACATCGGGGCTAAGGCCTGGCGCCCACTGGGCAACTTAGTTGCCGGCAACTTTTAGTAGCTCGGAGTTGCCGGCAATTCCAAGCAACTAAAGTTGCTGGCCATCACCCACTAGGCAACTTCCGAGAAACTTTTTGGAATTTGACATTTGTGTTTTTTTGTATGTTGACTTTTGCCACCATTTCGCTTTCTTTTAGTGCCTGATCACGAATATGACGTCAATAAATAGCAAAATAAATGAATTGAAATGTCTTTACTTGTAAATTTAAGATATTTATTTAAACTCCATTCACCAATGAACAAAAGATCGTCCGTGGAAAAATCGGGTGGTGTAAATGCTGAAAAGTTCAGAAAAAAAATTAAATGGCTTTTGGGCCAATTATTGTAAACGAAAAAGAAAAATTAACAATACAAAAATATTCGATTTTATGCTCTAATAATGGAAATTAAGCTTTTTTTCGATCGTTTCTAAATGAAATTGTAACAATCCTAACAAAATTGCCTGACTTTTCTCCTACGTTTTTTTCCGAAATCGGTCCAAATGTTTACATGGAACAATCTTTTCAATAGCTGCGTTTTTTTGTATGTCCATATGGAGTTTGCCGAAAAAAACGACATCGGGACATTTCAACATTTGCGCCTTGGTCTGCCATTTTGTTCTGAACTATCTTACCCCGAGGCCACACGAGCAAGTACTTGCAAGCAAGTTGCAATACATACACATTTGTTTTCTAACACAAACAAACCCAAGCAACTTGCTTATCAACTGGCATGCAAGTTTTGAAGCCAGTAGTAGTGAAGCAAGTTGAGAAGCAAGTTGGTAGACATAGACAAGCAAGTGAAATGCAAGTGGAAAGCAAGTGGGAGGCAAGTGGAATGCAAATTACGAATTTGACAGGCAGTGTATGTAGCCAACTTGCTTGCAAGTACTTGCTCGTGTGGCCTCAGGGTTACCAACAAACATTTGACATTTCTATAAAAATTATCGATAACACAACGACAATGGTAATCTGGCAATACCGTTTTATCGGGACAGAAGTTAACTCCAGTTAATTATCTGGACTTAGCTAACTCTATATGGACATAGTTGTTGTTGTATTTAACATGTCTATTGTTTTACTTTGTTGTCGTTTTTTTCACACAATTTTATTTGGACATGCAAAAAAACACAGCTAATGTTTGTCCCCTTTCACAGGAGGAAATTGAGTTGCTAGCAACTTTCAGTTCCTAGGTGAGAAGGGCAGGAGGAAAGAGGTCGAGTACTGGAAGAGATTTTTTTGACATTTCCTTTCACACCTAGGTTAAGGTGCGTTCAACCAATAAACTTTCAAAGGAAATTTCAAAAATTGCCTAGAGATTTTGATTTCTCGTGTACGAGAGATTTTTAAGGAAATTAAAAGAAAGCACCAACAAAATCTCCAGCAACTTGTTTCTTCGTGTGAAAGGGGACTTTGTGCTTGTCCTCTCCGTATTTTATTACTGTCCCCCTCACTTCATTCAGATTTACTCACACCATTAAAAAATGGCACTTAATTCTAAACACGAGAAACCAGAAAAAGTGCGAACAAGAATTTAAACATACTGAAAAAATAGTATGAGTTTGTCAGGAACGTACACGATTAAGTCCTTTGGTCCCCCTCACTTCTATGTATTTTATGCTCTGCCCACTAAAACTTTAAGCACAGCAGGGCCAGAAATTCATTTTTTTTGTTTTTAATTTAAACTTTCAGTTTATTTATTTTCGATATCTTTTTTACTTTATTTTTAAACAACTTGTTTTGATTTTTTAGAACTGGCACCTCCAAGATCACGAATTTGCATTTTATAAGTCGCTAGGGCGCTTAGTTTAGCCACAAATCAAGTTTAAAGGTGTAGGCTTTGATGCCTCAAGGACGTTTAGGTTAGCCGAAAATCGCGTTTAAAAATAAAAGTTGATATTTCTTATAATGCGATGCACCAATTGAAAGGTGACACTTCCATGATTATGAATATGACACATATAGCGAACTTCATTCAAATTTTAAAGAAATGCTCCCAAAATCATTGATTGAAACTTTCAATAAAACTTATGAAACTTTTTTCAACAGTTTGATATGCCTGTTTGATCACAACAAAATATTTTTCATTTGACGTTTCCCTTCCCAGAAAACTCTGTTTATTCAGATCGAATCCCTTACCCGATGAGTTAGCTCTTCTTCCGTGCTGAGAATTGACCTAGAATTGCTCTTTTTCATGCAACGAAACTCTTAAAATAAGAAAAGGGGCATTCTTGACAAAATGTGCATATTTTTTTTGTGAATGAAACTCGCTAGATATTAGTGTAGCCTTAACTATATGTATATGTAAGTCGAAAAATACTGTTTCGATTTTCAAAAATAAAGTAGGTACACTTTTTATGGAAGGTCTATCATCTGTCAAAATGTCAGCCTTCTAGCCCCACCCTTTTAAAAGATACAAATTAAATACCTACCCACTAGGTACACAAATTCAAATAGTCATTCTTTAACAATTTTTTTCTTTTCAACCAGAATTTTCCCCCTAAACCGATTAGGTATCTACTAAGATGTTACACATTAAAAATCCATAGTTATCTTCCTAATTTTAATCCTTACACAAATGTAATTATGGGCAATTCCATGGTAACTCACGTTACATTTGGGAGAGTTTTACTTGCTTTTTTATTCAAATTTTCATACTTGTGTAAAATATAAATGAAACAAAATATAAACTTTATTCATGGTAATAATTTCATCTACTGGGAAAAAACTAATTCATTCTTAGTAAAAAATACAAAAACATGTGGGTAACTCACGTTATGCTACATTTCCACCTAGCGCTAATCTGAGATTTAATGAGATTAACCCTAAATCTCCTTTAAATCTCGTAGATTTACCATACAAATTTATTTCGTAAATCTTGAAGATTAGAAATTAATCTTGTTAAATCTTCCTAGGACAAATAGTTTTACAAATCGAACTAACCTATTCTTACATGGCGCTGAACGATTCATTCGAGACTCGCATTCAGTTCTTCATTGTTTCACACGAATCAAACATTCTGTCTCATTCGCACTTCATAAGAAAAATTGGAACGCCATTTGCATTTTTGAAGGTGCTGTCAAATTTAATCTTTTTAAATCTTTTTGTGCGGTGGAAACACCAAAAAGAATTATTAAATCTAATCTGAGATAAACCTTTGGTGGAAACATAGCATTACCCGTATCGGACACGGGTTTTGTGGCAGTACCTTGCACATTTTTTAAAAAACTAAACAAATTAATAAACCCTTACTTGCTTTTTGAATTAGATACAAGAATATATCAGCCTATTTATAAGTATACAGAAACTTAAAATTACTTAGAATATTTTATATAAATTTAATAGGTAAAAAACATGGGAACTTAAGGGATAAGCCTTATATAATTTAATTTTATTTTCAGCCATATGCTTGTAATTTGTAGGATATTTTGCAATTCTAATTTAAAAAGTAGCGAATAATAGACAGTGGTGAGATAAATTTTCCGTTTTTTGATTTTTATGTCCACTTTTTCATGGAATTACCTACCCTTATGCAGATACTTATATAGGTATACCTACACATTTATATAGTTTACCTATCTACAGAATTACTTAAACCTCTCTATTTTAGTTCCTCATTTTCTAAAATTATGTTTTGCGTTAAATCAAGAATAGGTACCTACCTTCTTATCTATCTATCATTTATATTTGTAAGTAGATACCTTGGTATTTATTTTTATTTACTGAATAAAAACAATAAATACCTACCTAAATAAATACCACACAAAAAAACAGGTAAATATCCCTACCTACATAACTACATTCTCCACCCCAAAAGTAACAACAGATTTTTGTATAGGTACCAACCAAAAATTCTCAAAACTTAAAACACAAAAATTCTTGCCATTATTAGAAAAGATCGAGACGCACAGAAAAAAACAACCGCCAGCAAGTCTACCATTGCAACCATAGCAAAAAAAATATATTTTCCACCCTCAAAAGTAAAAAAGACAGAGAAATCCTTCAAAGAAAAAACTTCTCATTGGTATCTTTTCTCATATATGTATGTACATACCTACATACTTGTCTGCCCTACAAAAAATCTTGCCAATAAAGATCGACACAAACCACAAAAATATAGGTAACCTGCAAATGTACCCATGCACACGCACATATAAAGGATTCAACAAAAAACGAAGAAAAAACCCACCACCACTGCTTGACAAGATCCATTCAATGAAAAAAAAAGACAGAATTCATACCAAAAAACCAACAACAAAAGCAGGTACCCATGCGATATAGTTAAGAGAACTCAATTTATAATTGTATCCACCGAGCTTCCTCGCTCTCGCTATGTATATTGCCGATTGCAACATGTTGGTGTACGCCATATCGCGTACAGGGCATACAATTTTTGGTTCACTTTCCTTGTACTGGATGCGACATCTTTATGTTATATTATCTTTGTCCCGACCCACCTCTGTCCAGATCCAGACTCACCTCTGTCCAGATCCAGACTCACCTCTGTCCAGATCCAGATCAACCTACGTCCAGAACCATGACCAAGGCAAGACTTCAGCGAGTTGATGCCGAGACAGCAAGTCAAAGCCATCACATCGCCGGCATCGTGGCCGTGTCGCCGTGGTCGTCGTGCGTCGCCGCCGTTCTCGTCCTTCTAGTCGTCGTCGTTCTCGTTCCATCGTGGTTGTCATCACCGTCGTGGTGATGGTCGTCGTCGTTGTCACGTCACCCGTCCCCACACACAGTACACATATTAAAGGTAATATCATTAGAGTTTTGATTTTTGTTTCTTCTGCGCATATGTAGATCAAAATTTTTGTCAAATGTCAGTATTTGTTGTTGTTTTACGTGTATTTAAGTCATCACGCTACCAGCCATTTTTATTTCTGACAATTTCAATTTAAATTTGTTGTTGTTTTTATGTGTGTTTTCTTCCTCACGCTCACAGCCATTTTTTATTTTCGACTGACAATCTGCGCAGTATAATCAGTGTTGTCACTTCCAATCAGTGTTGCCGCTGAGGAATTCGAAAAGGTCGCATAAAAAAGGGTCACGAAGAAAAAAAAGTCGCACTAAGAAATTTTTTGATAAATAACAAAAACGATCACAATAAATCGCGAAAAAAGTAAGCTATTTTGTTTTAGATTTCTTTCTTAAAAAAATGACCACAGCAAAAAAGCAGTTCTTATATACATTCAAATTGTATTTAACTTCACAAACACATTTAAATCTGTAGTTTTCGTATAGGTATATATTAAGTCCAACAGTTAATTTTTTCTTATAACCCCGGTTCACTTTACATAGAGCTAGAGCCTACAACCGTTAAACAATTCAAACCTTATGCATAATTTTTTTAAGAACAAGTTCATAAATATTTTAGGCTCTAGATTGATGTAAAATGGACGTGAGTTATCCTTATCACCATCACTACAGAAGAAAATCGTACGACTGGATCGCACATATTTGCACTTCTGTTTAAGCTGCTTGGGAACTTTGTAAAATGGCAAAGTAATTACAGAAAAACTATAGGAAAAAAGCATTGAAATATTGAATATTCCATTAAAAAAAAAATTTTTTGATCAAAATCGTTGGAGCCGTTAATAAGAAAATTAAAGTCATTTGAAGGGTCCAGGGGAAAAACGGCTCAAGTTTACTTTTTGAAAAAATTAAACTAATGATGACATCTTATAGATTTGTATGAGTACTATCTGATGAAGTATAGCTCTCTTCACATAGGATTTTGAATTCGCAAAATAGTACCTACACTTTAAAAAAAAACTTTTTTCCAAAAGTATCATTTTTGCTCCAAAATTTTAACAAAGCGATATTTAAAAGAGAAAAACTTGTGAATAGACCTAGCGACACATCAGGTAAGTAATTAAAACAAAAAAAATTAGATATTCTAACTTTATCCGGTCGAGGTCCTGTCTAACAAAACTGCAACTGCAAAACGGTCCAATGTCACGCTTGTGAAAATTATTTTATTTTCAAACTCTATTTTGAAAATCTAGAGGTGTCTGAATAAAAATCAAAAAACCGTTTCCAATTATCATGTCGAGTGTGTGAAGTTAGCCCCCCTTTTTTTGAATTTATTATTTTTGAAAGTTGTTCCAGATTGTTCCCGATTTGTTCCGCATTGTTCCAAATTTTGTTTGAAAAATATTCAAAAATGGGGGTTTTAGACCCAAAAAACCGTTTTTGACCTAGCCCCCCTTTTTTCGAAAATCAAAATTTTGAAAGTTGTTCTAGATTGTTCTAGTTGTTCTGAACATTGTTCCAAGTTTTTGGACCTCTATGTTCAAAATTTCAAAAGTTATGACCAAAATTCGAAAAAATTGTAGCCCCCCTTTTTTAAATTCTTACTTTTTAATTTTTTTTTGGATAAAGAAAATTGTTCTAAACATTGTTCCAAAAAATTAAAGCTCTAGAGTGTATATCTAAAAAGATATAGCCTTTCAAACTTTTTTTCAAAAATTCAAATTACGGCTCCCCAATATTTTTCATTTTTTTTATTTTTAAATATTTCATATTTAATAATATATACATGTGTTGAGAAATTATGGTGCTCTTTCAGAAAATAAATCGGCCTAAAACCGGACTTAAAAAAATAATCTTCGAGTTTTTGAATTTTGTAAAATTTTTATTGGTCCCCTTTTTACAAAACTCAAAAATCCAAAAGTTGTTCCAAGTAAAACTCTGTTTTTTCTACCACATACCAAAATTTCATGCAAATCTATGCATAGTTAATGACATAATCTAACTAAAATGATTTTATCACTTTTTTCATTCCCCTTAAAATATCAAAATTTTTTAAATTCAAAATGATTATTCGAGCTATTATTTAAAAGGGTTTAAAATCCTGTTTCCATGAAATATATTTTAAATATTCAAATTTCAAAAAACACCCCCACACCCCCCCTTTTAGAAAATAAAATTTAAAAATATCTTTTAAATAGGCATCTACCTTCATCTTCTTGTTCCAAAAATTTTATTCTCAAATGTGAGTAAACAAAGAATTTAGAGCTTAAAAACACTATTTACGATATTAAATGATAATCCTCATTATGCACCCCCATTTTCGAAATCAATGGATAGAAAATAATCAACATTTTGTATTGGTTTATATTCATTGCGCCCTTGAAAAATAACAACAAAAAATACTAATCACCCCCTCTTAAAAAAATAATCTTCGAGCTCTAAATTTGTTCACCCCCATGTCAATGCTAGCAAGTTTTAAACACAAACATAACAAACAAAAGCTCTTAAACCCAAAATAAAATTCTTACGATATTAAAAAGAAATTGAAATTCATATTTTAGGTCTGCATTATCGAATAAAAAGGTTTTAAAAATTAAACCAGGATACAAAGAGAATCTTCTTGAACAACAACATCTTAAACTTAAAAAAAAAATATTTAAAAACTTTTTTGAAAGCTCTTGAATCCCAAACCACCCAAAAAAAACTTTTTTTCCAAAATCAAAAATTAAGCTATAGTCCATAAGCAGATAGTAAAATATCATACCTAATAATAAGAATATAAACGAAAGTAAAAAATTTAAATCTTTTAAATTGATTAAAACTTCCCCTTTTTCAAAATCGAAAATCTAAAGCTCGTTCCAAGTGCAGAATGGCTTAAATTAAATTCCAAGGATTCATTCAAAAATATTGAAAATTGTAGATTTTAAGCCGAAAAAACACTATAAATGAAAAAATACTAAATATCCTTGCTCTGGCCCCCCTTTTAGGAAATCCAAAATTCAAAAACTTGTTCCAGGTTGTTCTAGGGCTCTTCTAAATTTTTCCGAGCTTTCGTTTCTTAAAATTTATTTAATATATCATTGGCAAAAAAAAAACAAAACGACAGACTCTTCCTCTGAAAACCCAAAATAAAAAATCTATTAATTTTGCCGCATGCAAAATCATTTAATTAGTGTTTCTTCCAACTTTCCATGTTTTTATTATTTGTAAGATCGAATTCCATTGGCGTAGGAAGGATTTTTTTCTAAGGTGGGCAACCAGTCCAAACCAAACCTAATCATTAAACAATTTTTCGGTGCAAATGATTCCTCAATAACTATGTATTTATTTGGGCTTGAGCATTTGATTAATTCCCGAAATTGTTCAAAAGAGATCTAATGAATGAAGCCGACAACGCCGTCAACAGTAAAGAAAATTACCGTCAGTCATTAGAAGTGCCACCAAACTCCACTCTGCAATTATGTCTTACAATGCATCTATATTAAAAATGAATGGTTTTGGGTAAAATAAGTTCTCAGCCAAGTTTTTATCCGCCGCACTGCTGATAAGCTTCTTTCACATTTGATGCAACTAACCGGCCTTTTGCAGTTTGTATATACATTTGAAAATTTCCAATATGTTTTTTTTTTCATTGTCAAGGTTTATTTCATAGCACTTTAATTCGAACACATTATTTCATAATCTAGACTTCGGCACTCAGTGCTATAATGAATTCATTTTAAAACTTCTTTAAAGTTATTGATAAAATTTGTCTGCAGTACTCATATATAATTTGACGAAGGCGACTAATGAATGGGCCAATCGAATATTTTCAAACCACCTTTTGAAGTTGACATAATATGTTATCCATCACCTTAGTCGAAAAAAGAGTTATACGGTCGTATTTATAAACTTTGATAGCTGTCCTACTGCAAAAAGTTCTTTAAAAACTGTGTTCACCCTTGTCCTAAAGTTATCGTACATGGACAACGGCATCGGTTTTCTAATATTTGACGAACTTTGCATTTTATTTAATTAAACAAAGCATATTTCCAACTATCAAGAACTCTTAGAAACTGTCTAACTTCTCAACCCTAAAATAAATTTAAATTCAGAGTATAAACATTATTCAATTTGATTTTTCTTTAAAAAAGAGCTTGTCTTTTGAGTCATTTATTGGAAAGAAAAATAAATGTTTCCACTAAAACTTTGATCGCATTTTGAAAAAAAAACTTTAAAATATGAATTTAAATACTAGATCATTAAAAACAAATCAAAGCTGCATTAAAAAAAACTCTTCAACACTCTTCGGTTTCGATATGGGATGCCAAATCAAGTGTAGTGTTTTCGCCACAACTGTTGCTGGAAAGAAAATTGGTTTTTCCTGACGTTTTTTGATACTCGTATAGGTTTTAAATCTCATACTTTTGTGAAATTTTTTCTATTTCAAACCAAATGTTAAAATCATTCCTTAATGTTTCAAAGGTACACTGAGGGAAAAATGAATGCACTCCGTACAGAACCATAAATGTAAATTGTATGTACCGATGTTTGCAAAGGATTGCCATCGAAGGTCTATTCACTAAGTAAAGTTAATGTGTACTAGTTATAATTCAAGTTATGTATCGAATAAAACTAACAATCTAGAGTACCGATTTGTGTATTGGATAAAGACGTAATATTCTCATTACAAAACTATGGACCAGCTAAAGTCAAATATGTTTCAATTTAATAAAATTTAAATTTAAAAATTAAGCTTATGTGCTGAGTATAAGCAATGTGTACTAAGTCCATCTCGATATATATTCAATAGAGACGTTTAATACCCAACACATATCAAGTGCCAGCCATCTAAATAGAAAATTATTAACTACATTAAGTTATGTGCTGTGTAAATACGACGTGTACTGAGTCTATGTCTACATTTATAGAATGCAGACGGTATATAATCAGCACATATCAAGCGCCAGCCATCCAACATTAAAAAACATTTGATACATAAAGTTATATACTGAGTATATGCAACGTGCACTGAGTCTATAGTGACATTTATTCAATGCAAACAGTTTATACTCAAGCGCCAGCCATCCACCAATAAAAATTTATTACATGAAGTTATGTACTGAGTAAATATGACGTATACTGAGTCTTTGTCTAGATTTATTCAATGCAGATGGTATTTACTCAGTTCATATCAAGCACCAGCCATCAAAGTATAGAAAACATTTATTACATAAAGTTATGTACTGAGTATATGCAACCTGCACAGAGTCTATGGTGACATTTGTTCAATACAGACGGTATATACTCAACACATATCAAGCGCAACCCATGCAACTGAAACTGTTATAGGTTACATTAAGTTATGTGTTGAGTAAATACGACGTGTGCCATTTCGACATTTATTCAATACAGACGGTATATACTCAATACCTACACATGTATCTATTGACTAGCTACAGTGCTGAGTCCACGCAACTTGTACTGAATCTATGTGTATATTGAGCACTTCAGCCATCCAAGCAATGAGTTTCAACTTATTCAGTTTTGGCACCAGTTTTTTGTGCCCCCAAGTGGCCTGGTGGATGCGTGCTATCTTCGTGTGTGAAAGGTTCCCAGTTCAAATCCGAGTAAGTATCACAAAGTATTTTTAAAATAAAATAAATATCTACAGCCTTATTCATAAACGCATCATAGTTTGTGCATAGTGCTATGTACTCGTTATAATGCGTCTGAACGCAAAAACCTTATTCATAAAACTTATGCAACGTTTCATAGACTCATTATAAGCTAAACGCGTTTGGAGGTTGAATAGTGGCAACATAAGGATATTTTAGTATCATATGTCACTAACACACACAAAAGTGAAATATTTAGATATATGCCCACATTAATATCTATACCTATTCTTCCCGATAAAAACTGTGAGCGAATAATGAAATAAAACAACAAAACAGATTATTTTCTCAAAAAATTAAATTTTCTTTTATTTATGCACATAAATGCGTATCTAATATAAACAATAACACAACGAAAACTGAATTATAATACAAAAACAAAAATAAAGAAACTAAAAACAATCCAACCGGTGGTGGCGGTAGCGCAGCAGGAAAAATGGGGGTTGTTCTTTTTTTATAAAAATTCACTAAGAATAAATGGAATATCAAATAATTGGTATGAGTTTCTATCGAAACTCTTATTTATTTTTGCTAAAAATGAGTAGCGACACAAGAACTTCAAAATTATAACTACATATAAATACAGAAATTGAAAAGACCGAACTGGAAGCAATTTGATTTTATTGATTTTTCACAAACAGCTGATGTTTGTTTATGTGATGTGGAAGTAAAACGTAATAGATTTCCTCTTTTTGGTACTTTATTTGACACAAGCGTTGCATAACTAAAATGGATGGGGAAATTTTTTATGAATAAGGATTTATGTAACGTTACATAGTGGCTACATAAATCCTTATGCAGTGCATAACTATTCATCTGTTTAGCGCATTCTAATGAATAAGGCTGCTAGAAAATAAACTTTCAGAATAAGGTGAAACGTAACAGAGGATTCTCTTAAATGTATGGGCTCAACATAAATGTGTAGTGACATATGGACTCATTACACAAATATGTGGAGTATATAGACATATGGACTCATTAAATAAATATGAATTGAGTACATAGACTCGATACAAACATATGTAGTGAGGACATACACACATGGAGTACATAAAACATATAATAAATATGTACTCATTACATACAAATTTGATCTGTCCACACTACAAAGAATCTGTACTTATCACAGATAACCGGTTTGTTTTTTAGTAAATGCATACATAAAATATTTATATTTATTTATTGAGTGCACAGACACTGTACTAATCGCAGAAAACTAACAGTTTTTTCAAAAAATGCCTAAATAGATTTATTTACATTATTTAATAAGTGCATATGAGCTATACTCAATACATCATCATGCGACAACCAACACATAATTATTTACTGAGTCCATGGAAAGTTTATATTTACGCAATGATACCAAAAAATAGTGCATAGAATCTATTCTCACTACATAATCGTAAGCTGGCGTGGTACATATTCGTGTAATGAGTCTACAGAACTATTTGGTAGCTGCTTCACTGCTACTAGGTTTATGTTGTCAGTATATATTTCAATAGGTAATGAGTACAGAAAAGTATGTGTGCAGAAAAATATAGGATGAGTAAATAAAATGATGTGCTGAGTGCATACATTTTTCCCTCAGTGTATGGACTGTACGTCTGTAGAGTGGAGGTACTGGCACAGAAAAAGTTTATTTTGATCCAAATGTCACCCTAATTGCCCTAAAATCATCTTTTTCCGGATCAGTAAAAACAAAAAAAACTCTGATTTTGTTGAGGTTTTTTAATTCATCGACATTTAACTGTTTCGCAGGCATTAAGTAGAAGCAACTCGGTTTAGATTGTTTTATAAAATTCCAATTATTCGGTTTGACTCGTCTGTCACAGAGCAAATACTACGTTAAGTCTGAGTCGATGACAAACGAGTTGATACATACCGAAACAGAACCGTAAGCTTTAATTTTAAATACTACATTAAGTCTGAGGCAATGACACCGAAACATAACCGTAAGCTTTAATTTTAAACAAACCAAATCGAATTACGTTTCAGTTCATGTTCCAAATTTGTCAGATGAAGCGATTTATCGCCAAACATATGGTTTGAAATTTCATTTGGTGGCATGAAAATTGATTTGGCGACATACACAAAACAGGCAATATTTTTAACTTTTTCTGATTTTAATTTTTTGAATTCAAATCTTTTTATTTTTTTCTAAGTTTTTTACTTAAACTTAACATTCGTTTTATAATTTAATATTTTGCTAGATGGAGCCATCGCAGTACTAAATCTGAACGCACTCCAAATATCTTACATAGTGATTCCGCTTTTTAAACCTCAAAACCTACTCATCTTCAAGGTTCAAGCTAACTCGGTTTGAGACAAATTTAAACCGGTTCAACTAGGTTTGTGTGTGTTGAGGCTTCCCGGACAGTGATGTAATGTGTAAACACAAACAAAATAAGGTGGACAAAATTTGCTTTTATGTGACGACCAACTGTAACTGTAGCAAATTTTAATTTTCGTGTCTGAAATTTCATTCACAGTTGTTCAATCTTGCTTCTTGGGTGGGTTGTAGAACCAGAAAAGTTTAAATGTCAATTTTTCTAAGGTGGGCAGTTCATTTTTTAAGGTGGGCACTGCCCACCTCCGCTCCCCCCTTCCTAGGCCTATGTCGAATTCTGTTTATTAGGTACCATTTAAAATTTAACGGCTGTTCTCTTTCTCTTTCACAATCGACCATCGTTTGTTCCATTGTTGTTGAAATAAATTGCACGACTGGATCGCACATACTTGCTCTTATGTTCACGTTAGTTGGAACTTAAGAACTTTTAAAATATAACATAATAGAAAAAATATATAAAAATAGGAAAATATAAAAAAAGCATCTAAATCGTTCTTGAAAATATTGTATAAACGACTAGTAAAATAGTTTAGCGCTCAAAACCATGTATGCCAATTTTTTCCTTAAAAAAATAGAAATATATATGCAAAAAAAAATCAAAAACTAATTTTATATATACAAAATTTTAGTAATATTTAAAAAAAAAATTTAGGATGCCAAATTTGAGTATTAATTTATATACATTTACAAATTTATTTTCAAAAAATTCATCAACTTGTTTTCAGAATATTGAATTCTCAAAAAAATTTGTTAAATATTTTTTGACATGCAATATTGACATTTTGAAAGAGCTTTATTTTGTGTAAAAAATTTGATTGAAATAGGTTGAGCCACTAAAGAGAAAATACAGAATCAAAAAAAACCGTTGTATTGCAGGTATAGCATAGTTTACAGTTCCCATGCGAAAAAAAAATCAAAATTTTCAAAACGGTTTTCCACCTATTCTGCGCACCAAGTTGAATACTATTCAATGCGGAAAACGTTTGCCATGTCCTAAGCCACCCATTGAGTCATTAATTTACTCACCGATAAAGAATACGCAAACACTCTTCTACACAAATATATCAACAAAATATAACAACAACAATCAACCCAACAACTATTAAAAACCAAGAACAACAAATTAATACTTTACTCAACACTTCAAACTCGAAAGAAAACAACAACAAAACTTAAATAAAAAATACTTCACACTCTTTAAGTTTATTTTTATAAACTTAACTGAGTGTTCTTCTCTACATCTATTTTATAATGGTTCTTAAAATTCTTCAGTGGAATTTACAAGGATACCGAAATAACTATGCAGACCTCCAATTAGTTATTAATAATACCGATCCCGGCATTATTGCACTACAGGAGACCCACTGTGCATTCGGATTCACCCCCCAATGCCCCAAATCATTTAACCCATACTTTAAAAATCACAAAACAATAACTTCCAAGAAAAACGGTGTCGCCCTGTTAATCAGAAAAGACATCCCCCACAAAACTATCAAAATAAATACAAATCTTTTGGTTTTAGCAGCTGAAATACAACTCGAAAAAAAATTCACTATCATAAATACGTACCTTCACGACACGGACACTGTTACTTCCCAAATTTTATTCGATTTACTAAACAAAGTGTCTGGCGAGTTAATCATCTTAGGTGACTTCAATGCGTGGAACCCACTTTGGGGCTCTTCGAAACTTAATACTAGGGGAAAAGAAGTAGAACATTTTATAGTTAACTCCAGTACTACCCTACTCAATGATGGTTCTCCAACCCATCTCTCAACACACGGAACACTTACACACATCGATCTTACCTTGTGCACTCCATATCTTTCACCTTTCTCAAATTGGTACACCTTGAAAGAAACATTTAGCAGTGACCACTTTCCGATAATAACCGAAATAAACAACTTAAATGTCGCCAAAAACTCACATTTCACACCAAAATTCAAGTTGAGATATGCCAACAGGGATAAATTCCAGAATGTAGTCGACCAACAACTAGAAATTAGGACTGCCAGTATAAACATCAACAAAGAAGCTGCAAACTTCCATAAGGCGATGCTTTTCGGAGCCAATATTTCTATTCCTCAGACAAAACCAAAAAATGTAAGGAACGTTTTCTGGTGGAGTAATGAATTGAAACTTGCTCGAGATAGTAAACAAAAAGCATTCCACACACTCCAACGATTTCCTACAAAAGAAAACCTTATAAATTATAAGAAATTGCTAGCTCGATTCAAAATTATGTGTAAAAACGCCAAAACCAAAGCTTTTGAAAACCTAACAGAAAACATCAACCCACTTACACCAACACAAAAGATTTGGAATAACATTAGACACATTTCAAGTCCCTACCGTGCCAAGACCATTAAAGTTATAGAAACAAACACAGGACCCATTTCAGACTCAAAAACCAAATACGTTGTGTGATCATGATCACAAAGAAGAAGAACTGAATCATGTCCACACAGTTCTAAAAAATAATGGCTACAGTTCAGAACAAATATCTTGGAAACCAAAGCCAAAAATGACACAAAATTCAGTTGAGCCAAACGAAAAACGAGCATTTCTACCATATAGAAAAGGAGTTTCTGAAGGGATTGGGAGAATTTTATCTAAGCTTGTTGTTAAATGTATCACAAAAAAAACATAAATGTTAAAAAAGGAGCCAAGTTCTTATGTGTACAAGAAACCTGTGCGTAAAAAGTCAACCAAAAAAAAGTAATGAGATCTAAAATATATGCCAAGTTTTAAGTTCATGAAGTCTAATATCAAATATCTTAAGTAGAGTTATATCGAAACAATTCCAAATCATGACAGAAATTTGTTAATTAATGATTACTGATTAAAATTTGGTGGGTTCACTGGTCAAGTTTTCATACATTTTAAATTTGTGATTAAGTAAGTATTTAACAGAAAACTTGCCAAGTAAATCCACCAAATTTTAATCAGTAATCATTAATTACCAAATGTCATGATTTGGAATTGTTTCGATATTACTCTACTTAAGATATTTGATATTAAACTTCATGAACTTAAAACTTGGCATATATTTTAGATCTCATTACTTTTTTTTGGCTGACTTTTACGCACAGGTTTCTTGTACACATAAGAACTTGGCTCCTTTTTTAACATTTATGTTTTTGTTGTGATTTCACTCCTTTTTGCAAAGATTTATTTTGCCAGGTGAAAGTCAAGCCCTTCCGCTCTACAAAGTTTCATAATTCTACGACAACCGAAAGTGCTCCATACAAATAATAGCAATTCTGATAAAGTGGGTGGATGGCACCCCCCCTCCCTGAATGGACAGTTCATAATTTTCGATTTTTTCCTTTCTAAGTACTTCAAGTCCTACCCACCTACCAATTTTCATCGTTCTACAACAATCGGAAGTGCTCCATATAATTTATAAGAATTTTTAAGAATGTGGGTGGATGTCACGCCCCCTGAATGCAAAATTCCAATTTTTCAATTTTTTCTTTCTAAGTACTTTAAGCCCTACCGACCTACCAATTTTCATCGTTCTACAACAATCGGAAGTGCTCCATATAATCTTTAAGAATTTTTAAGAATGTGGGTGGATGCCACGCCCCCTGTATGGAAAATTCCAATTTTTCAATTTTTTTCTTTCTAAGTACCTCAAACCCTACCAACTTATAAATTTTCATTGTACTACAACAATCGGAAAGGCTCCATATAATTTATAGAATATTTAAGAAAGTGGGTGGATGCCACACCCCCTGAATAGAAAATTGCAGATTTTCGATTTTTTCCTTTGTATGTACCATAAGGCCTACCGTTGAGCGAAATTTCAAGTTTCTACGATGTCGGGAAGTGCTCCATAATTTTGATGATCTGTCAGTGAGTCAGTGAGTCAGTGAATCAGTCAGTCAGTTACGGTTTTTGCGATTTTTGAAGTCCTATATCTTGGGAACTACTAATGCTAAAGAGTTGAAATTTGGTGAGCCACCTGTGTTTGATCAGTTCAGCAAATACTCCGAATTTGAAGTTTCTGACTTTATTGATACTGAAGTTAGAGGGGGGTTGAAAATCGCCTGAGTTTGTTCCTGTAAAAAGGGTGTAGTGCCGCGAACTTGGCTGGGCACTACCGTGCCCTTTGATATTTAAGCCACCAGCGAAAATTTGCCAAATTTTGCGATCACCAAAAGATAAAATCCCTTTACAAAATCCAGGAGTTTATTCAGTCCCTTGCAGTTGTGGTTCTTACTTTATTGGCGAAACAAAACGAGGAACTCAAACAAGGCTGAATGAGCATATAAAAGCCATTCAAAAGAACCAGGTTACAAAGTCAGCAATTTGTGAACATCTCGCATACAACGAAGATCATTTTATCAAATTCGATAAAGCCAAATCAATCTCGATGGAGAAATTCTATGTACCAAGATTAGTACGAGAAGCAATTGAAATAAAATTGCATAAGAATTTCAATCGAGACCAAAGTTTCAATTTAACTGGTGCATGGGATCCGTTGATCAACAAATTAAAGGTAACCAAAAACAACAAACAAAATCAAAACAATGTACCAGCTGATGCTGTAAGCTTTGCCTGTTCACAAGCTTACATTGATTCGCAACAACAATTACCATCTCCAACACAGTCAACACACCGGTACAATCTCCGCAGGAGAGAATAAAAAAGAAACAATAACTACCACCCACAAGCCAACAGTTAACCCGTGACCACGACAAGTGGAACCTTGTCGAAACGTCGGGCTTTCAATTTCAATTCAATTTTTTTAATTAAATTATCGCGGTAAGTCCGTTAAATTAATAAAATAAATTAAAATGAATATTTCATCGTGTCCTGTAACCCCGGCTGGGGCATAGGGCGTCAACAAAACGTCTCCATCCTTCTCGGTCTGCTGCAAGGTACTTAAGCTGTGGCCACGTCTTTCTCTGGGATTCTGCTTCCGCTAAGACAGTTGATTTCCATGTTGTTCTTGGTCTTCCAACCCGCCGTGCACCCTGAGGATTCCATTCAAATGACTGCTTTGCAATTTCATCGTTTGGTTTCCTCAGTGTGTGACCAATCCAACGCCATTTACGCTTTCTTATGTCGACGTCCAGCCGCTCTTGACTTGTCCTGCGCCACAATTCCTCATTTGATATTATTTGTGGCCAGCGAATCTTTAGGATGTGGCGAAGACAGCGATTCACAAAAGCCTGCAATTTCTTCGAAATGGTAGACGTGACTTTCCAGGTTTCACAAGCATATAACAGCACGGATTTGACATTGGATTCGAAGAATCTCAACTTAGTGCGTAAGGAGATTTGACTGGATTTCCAAATTGGGGACAGAGTACCGAAGGCAGCACGAGCTTTATTTATTCTACTTTTAACGTCCAGATCCGTACCACCGTTTGCAGAAACAATACTGCCAAGGTAGTTAAATTGTTCCACTACTTCAACTGGCGTCTCCTGTAAAATAATACGCTGCTGTGTGGAGCGGCCTGTGAGCATTATTTTTGTCTTTTTGCTGTTAATTCTTAGACCACTCGACTCTCCCTTCACTTGCAGTGTTTGGCACATCCCGTTCAGCCCACTGATGTTATTTGCCAGTAGACATATGTCATCGGCATAGTCTAAATGACTGAGCCTTTCGAACGGTCTCCATTGAATGCCCTGTCAGTCAGCTGTACCAACACTGGCCGTCAATACGTCGTCCATCGCCAGCAGGAAGAGAATTGGCGATAGAACATCCCCTTGTCTCACACCCTGTTGCACTACGAAGGAGTCGGATAGCTGCCCATTGTGCAAAACAAAACACCTCGCGTTGTTGTAGGACTCTTTAATAATGGCAACAATTTTTGGTGGAATTCCTCTACCAAGCAACGATCTCCATATACATTCTCGGTTAACTCGATCAAAGGCCTTTTCAAAATCCACGAACATAAGGTAAAGCGGTGATTGATATTCCATCGACTGCTCGAGGACGATACGCAGAGTGTTGATATGGTCGACACACGATCGACCACTGCGGAAGCCAGCTTGATGCCTCTTGAGTGTAGACTCGATTCTATCCTTTATTCGCTCGAGTATGATTGTTGCCATTAGTTTTGGGAAAACGGACAAAACGGTGATACCACGCCAATTGTTGCAATTCTTTAAGTCACCTTTCTTTGGCAACTTAACAATCACACCATCCTTCCAGTCCCTGGGATAGCTTTCGTTTTCCCAAATGTTTTGAATATTTACAATCGCGATTATAAAAGTTTAAAGTCTAAAATTTGGTTAAAATGTCGAAGGTCCTTTTGACTCATGCAAAAATTCAAGATGTTAAACTCAATATATGTTTGCTTACTTGAGTACTTCGTGCTCAACAAAAAAAAATGTTAGTTTTATTTATTTTTCTTCAAATTAGCAATTATTTTAGGAATACATTTACAACTTCGTTTTGCTCGGAATCAATTCAAGGTGAATTAAGCTGTTTTTCCCCTGGATCCTTCATTTGTGTCCCCCTTTCCACGTTTTCAGTTTTAGGAGACGAAATCGTTTTTGAGATATAAAATATTGGGACAATCTAAATAGGGGACGTATGTATGTGTGGTATCCCTACGTTAGAGCCTTTTTTGAGATATGCAAGTTTTTCATTAACGGTTGTATAGCAAGTACCGTTATTTTGAACCAAAATCTCTTAGGAATCACCAAAAAATCTAAACTTTCATTGGTTTGGACGAGGTAGAAATAGACAGACAGAATTGTGCCATACACTTTTTTGGGGTTCTCTATCATCGTAATGACACATTTGATTATTAGATACCTCAATTTTTTTGTCGGTCTATTCAAATAAGAAAAATGTGGGGAATATTTCAAAACTAGATTACTGGACAGTTACTTTGTTTATATGCAGAAAATAGAAAAATCAAATTGGATTTCCAAGGTAGAGGTAGCTAGTTTTGACTCAATTGCACTGACCGTGTGCGATCCCGACGAACCAAGCCGATTTCAAATTATAGATATATGTTTTCTTCATATATGTAAATGGAAAATTGGAAAAAAAATTTCTAAGAAAAAACCCAGGAACTTTACCTTGTCCATGCAATTTCTTAGAGATTTCTTAGAAAATCAACGCAGCAGAACCCAAGACAAATTCACGTTTTTGCAATTATATAGTTTAAATATATATTTAACTCAATATTAGGGCTCAGTTACAGTTTTCGTTAGAAAGCATCATTGAATATTTAAATTGCAATTTTTGTGATGGTTAGAGTTTGTTTATTCATAGATGATCATTTTGAATACATGATTATTCCAACTCGTTAATCCTAATAAGCTGAAATGTTTTTCATCGATTTCCGTTGATTAGAGTTATATTTAAGCATAACCTCTGGAAGTTATTCAGAAACTTAACCCACTGTGAACAAACTTTCCCTTTGCACAAATATTTAACTCGTGGTCTACTAAAACATACTTGAACCTTGAACCATCGTTGAAACTCAGTAATTCCGCCGAAATCAGCCAGTAAAAATTGTTGAACCACGGATCAAAATTTGAAGTATTTTTTAATTTTATAGGAAATCCAACTAAAATTGAATTTTAGGACTGAGTTTTGCAACAATATAAACATTCATTTGGTATGTAATCGTAATTAACAATAAAATTTTCAATGACACTTTCTAATGTAAGCTAAAACAGGGCTCTTATAGTTGATACATTTTTAAATAGCATTTTATATTTTTTTTAAATTGACCCGTCAACAAATTTAAATTGCAAATAAAAGCGGATAATTTCTGTTGAAGCAATAAATAAATCTGTCTTATTTGTCATTTCTTTCGCAAAAATTAAAGCATTCACTGTTTTAACATCGAGCTTGTTTCTCTTTTTTTTTTATTTCATTCATAACAGAAAACACTTTTTCAGCTGCCGCACTACTATGAGGTAGAACAGCTTAATTGCACATGTATTTACTTAAGTTTAAGAACATATATATTCTTAATATATATTTATCTCCTTTCGTAGCTCTATCCAACCTTTTACAACGTCATCCTTACCTAAACATTTCTTTTATTTTAATTTTATAAAAAATTAGAAGTGATCGCCACTCACTATTTAGAATGTCCTCTGAAGACTCGTTGAACGGTAATTATTTAATTAAAGGCAAAATTGTTTGCTCTGTACCTTTCTGGATTTCTTTCGGGTCAAGAAATTGAAGAAATATTAGTTGCACGTTGGAAAAATCAAACCTTTTTTTTAATTCATCACACATTTTAATATAATATTTGAGTAACTTTTGTTTTATTATTTTTGAATCAATTTCTTCATTGAAGTTTTGAATATGGTGATCAAATTTTAAACCGAAAAACATATCAGGAAAGGTTAAATGAAAGCTTGTGTCTTTATAGTCTATGTTTAAATATATAAATGCGTGATATGAGGGAATAATAAGTGAATTACAGTTTTTTCGGACTGAAAATTTTTATTTATTTTGTTAACATCTGCAAGAACAAACGATAAAAAAAGATAATAACTCAAATTAGTTGAATTCATCCCTTGCAGTATATCACCTGCACACGATTCATTGAGTTCTTCAAAAGTCATTAAAAGAAAATAGTGCCTCAATGGCTCCATTTGTTCCACCAAACGGTTTACTGCAGCTTTACTTAAGCTTAAAATTTTGTGCGGCTTAGTACCGAAAACTATTTGAAAGTTTTCAAAACCAACTTGACGTTTTGAGCTATGTGCGAAAAATGACTAGGGTAAAGTCGGGTGATATGGCACCCATTTTCAGTTTTCTTTATAACTCACAAATAAAAAATGGTTTTTATTTTAAACTTTTATATATGTGTTCTGTAGTTAATTTTAAAACGAAAAAAATAGGTTGATTACGAAAGCTTTTATAAAACACATATTTTTAAAGAAATTAAAATACCTTAAAAAAAAGACATGTGAAAAAATGGCGGGTGATATGGCACCTGCTAGAGGGTGATATGGAACTTTACTTTTTGTATGGATTTTTGCCACACTCAATGCAGTTTAATGTCAAATGCAATGAGAAAAGTCAAATAATGCACCTTTTGCCTCGAATGTAATAAAAAAACGGTCCTAGAAAGTCAATGAAAAATTACCAAAATGTAGTAGTGGGTGAAATTGCACCATTGCAATTTGTACTAAGCTTAAGGGGTGCATCGCCTTTTTTGTAGATTGGGCATATGGAGCTATTTGACCAGTCGTTGGGCATACTTTCCTCCTCCCACACTTGGTTGATGAGCTGGTGCATGCACCCTACCAGGACATCTCCTCCATACTTAAAGAGTTCCGCAGGTAGGCCATCCGAGCCGGCGCACAGTGGTCTCAAAAGCGAATCTAGCGGGTCAAAAGTCAAAAAAATATGAATTTTATATCAGGGCAGGTAGTACATAGGTTGATTGTACACATGTCAGAGACAATGAATAGAGTCAAATTAACTGACAGAAGACTTTAGTTTTCAAGCAATAATACCGTTAATTGCAGACACATCATTCAGTCATTGTTCGTTCAATATGTAATGATGGTAGGACTTTGTTTACCTCTTATTTGTTTGAAAAGTTATGAATTTATTTGTTATTATTTCCAAATGTACTATATTTCAGAAGGTTAGTAATTTTGTTTATTTATGATTTACGGTATTTTAACTAAACGAACCATTTCATTTACTTTATTAGTAAGAAAAAATTGATAAAGCATTTATTCTGTAGGCTGCAACTTTTTCTGTACAAACCTGTACAAAAAGATTGAGCTTAAACTAAGTTTTAGGATTAATATAGATAACATATTTTTGCCCGTTTTCGAAAAAGTAAAACATAACATCTTACAGGTTATTTGACGACAGTGGTCCAAATTCTTCGGCTAAAAGTAAAAAATGATCAGTGGAAAATATCTCAGAGGTCAACATAATATTAGCTTATATAGTTTTACCAATGTTCAAACCAGAATTTAGTCCAAAAACTGGTATTGAGACATCATTTCATCATTATTTCTGTGTATTTTTTGTCTTTCAAAAATATTTAATTGTCCACATAACCATGAAATAACTCTTCTCTCTATTTGGCACGTCTAGGCTATTTAGGTGTTTAAATAAGATACGGACACACACACCACTCATTTACAAAGATTTGGATTTTTGACCCGCTAGATTTGCTTTTGAGCCCACTGTGCGGCGGATTTGTTGTTCTTAAGCTTGTGGATGGCTTTCTTAACCTCTTCAGTACTGGGCGCTGGGACTGGATCTTCATTGACTGGTCTTATGCCTCTTTGTTCCTCTGTTGCCTCCTCTACATAATGCCCATTAAGCAGCTGCTGGAAATGTTGCTTAAACACGTCTACAATTCCCTGTGCGTCGGTGACTAGGTTACCTTCGCTGTTTCGAAGAGCTTGCGTGCCAGTCCTATAACCAGATGCTAGTTGCTTGGCTGTTTTGTAGAACCGGCGGGTGTTGGTGGCGGTGCTAGACTCTTCGAGATACTTGAGCTGAGAGGCTGCGGATGCTCTTTTCTTTCTACGCAGGGTTTTTTTCTCTTTCCTTCTCTTTTCACGGTACTCCTCTCTTGCTGCTCTTGTTTTCCGTTGCAGCATTTGTCACAACAAGAAAGTGGTCAGAGTCCACGTTTGCGCCTCGGAAAGTTCGCACGTCCAAGATGTTCGATGCATACCTTGCGCCAATTAGCACGTGGTCGATTTGGTTGGCGGTTCGACCATCTGGAGATCGCCAGGTTGCTGTGTGTATCTTTCGCCTGGGGAACCTAGTGCTACTTATCACCGTATTACGAGCTGCAGCAAAGTCGATTAGTCGGAAGCCGTTATCTGTTGTCGTTTCGTGGAGGCTGTGCTTTCCAACTAATCCGCCAAATATGTTTTCCTTTCCGACTTTAGCATTGAAGTCTCCGAGCACGACTTTGACATCGTACTCCGGACAGGCTCCGTAGGCTCCGTCCAGGAGGTCGTAAAACTCCTCCTTGTTAGACTCCTCAGCTTCATCGGTAGGGGCGTGTGCACATATTAGGCTGATGTTTTGAAAGGTAGTTTTGATGCGGATCACAGCCAGGCGATCACTAATCGGCTTAAAATCGATGACTTTCGATCTGAGTCGATTTCCCACGACGAATCCGCATCCTAACATGTGCAGTCTTTGATGGCAGCTGTAATAAATGTCGCAATCTTTTCTTTTCGTTATACCTGATCCTATCCATCGTATCTCCTGGATCGCGGTAATATCTGCCTTGTACCGCGAGAGGACAGATTCAAGTTTTTGAGTAGCACCTGGTGTATAGAGTGTCCTTACATTCCAGGTGCATACTCGTAGATCATAGTCCATTTTCGTTCCGGGTCTGGTTGCCATTTGAGGGGGGTCGTTATCCGAGGCTTCATGCGTCTCTCTCATAACAATTGGCTTTTTTACTGTGGTCGGGTCGTTAGCCCAACGCACTAACCTCCAATCTGTAGGGCCATGGGTTTAATGTTGCAATTCTTTCCTTGGTCAACATTCGCACTTACAAGTTTAGCAAGTCAAGGCATAAAGCCAAGACCAGTATCCGGCGGCTACCAACGTGGAGGTATTGTAAGCACTTGATGTGAAGGAAAAGATACAGCTTGAGGCCCCCAGTGCCTACAACATCCAACCGCCATCAATGTGTTTAGATTGATATTTTTTCAATAAATGCATTAATAACCCTCAACAACACTGTTATTGCTGTGTTTAGTCGTGAAAAATTATAGCTCATCTTAATATAATTAATTTACAACTATTAAAAGCGCAAAAATTTTGAAATAAAACCACTCTCTAAGCAAACATCATAAGAACAAAGTGAGTTATACGATTTTACGTTATTTTATTTAAAATAAGCAAAACAAAACACAAAATCACATCTGAAAATTACAAATTAACCGCAATATACATAAATCAACTCCTTGAAAGCAACTGTAATCGCATGGACCAAAGAGACAAACGAAAAGCCGGAGAAACGTCACCCGTCACCAATTATTCAACCCCGAAAAAAGGAAAAAATATGGCTAACTCAAGCTCCGTCGGTTCCATGTCTATTACAGACTTTGAAAAATTGTTTGACTATAAGCTAAAAGACCTTGCCACGAAAGCCGATATAGTAGAACTCCGAGATGATCTCGTTGAGTTGAAAAATGAAAATGATAACTTGAAGATAGCAGTAGCAGAACTTGAAAAAAAGTGCAAATATCTTCAAAATGAAATTGAACAGATAAAGTTTTCAAGCTGCGAATCAAATCTTATTTTTAAGATGCAAAAGAAAAGCACTGATCAGCTGCTTGAAGTCGAAAACATTTGCAAGAGCCTTGCAAATTCTGATACAATAATCTCTTCTCAGCAAATCGAAGAATTAAACACAAACAGCAATGGAATTGTGACTTTCAAGGCCAAGTTTAGCAACAAAAATAAAGCTTTCCAAGTTCTAAAAAAATCAAAAATGTTGAAAGGAACCGGGATCACACTTAATAGGGACTACCCATTAGCAACAAGACATAGGCGAGGGATGTTATTGCTACTGCGAAAACGTCTCCGAACAAAAGACCAACAAATCGGAGTCTCACTTCGCGACGATAGACTTGTTATTGATGGTGTTGTGGTGCGATGGTGTGACGAATATGGGTTCACTTCAGATCAACAAGATGGTTTAAAACTAGTAACAGACAAATTTAATCTATCAGTGAACTTTTTCAACGAAATATATTCTGAAATCATCAAACAAAATAAACAACGTGTCAATCAACAGAGTGGAAAAAGAGAAACGTCAAAGTCAACGTCAATGAAGGAACGTGAAGTTGGTTGTAGTTTGAATTCTGTGGAACCTGCTGGTGGTGGCGCAAGTGTCTCGAATAGGGTGATTCAAAACTTACAAATAAATTAGGAAATTGCCGTCTGTCAGGTGTTAAATATTGTTAATTTTAAAATTCTTAGTTATAACATAGCCGGATTACAAAATAAAATTAATAATACTGATTTTTTGAATTTTATAAAAGAATATGATATTGTTGTATTAGTAGAAACACATATAACTGTAGAAAATTGTAATTTATATCAATCGTATTTCGAAGAATTTAAAGTAAAATGGATACCAGCACAAAAACCGAATTCTAGAGGAAGAGCCAGTGGAGGTGTTCTAGTGGGGATTAAACAAACATTAAAAAATATGAAATGCGTTTTGAAGAATGATGATGAGCTTGAATATGTGGAAATTAAGATCGAACATTGCAGACTTACCTTGATACCAATTTATATAAATTGCAGCCATTGGGAATTTCAATTTAATAAACTTGTCGACAGTCTGTTTAGAAATGATTTCACAAATATTTTACTTATTGGTGATTTCAATGCCAGAACAGGATCTGAAGTAAGTGAAACAAAAATGTGGGAGAAAGAACGTCGATCGAGGGATTCAGTTGTCAACATTGAAGGAAATAAACTAATCGATCTTTGCAACGCTTTTGGTCTTAGTATTTGTAATGGATGCTCACCGGGAGACAAAGACGGAGATTTTACCTTCACTAGTCACCAGGGAAGCTCAACCATTGACTATGCTCTCGCTGGAGGTGATTGGTGTGCTTTGATCAACGACTTTAAAGTTAAATCGCAAATATTCTCCGATCACTTACCAATCGAAATAATCATGAAATTTACAAGCTTATCTGCATATTCACCTCCATCACAATCAGTTTTAACCAAATACAAGTGGAAGCCGCAGTTCGTCGAAAGGTATACATTTGCTTTGTCGGAAAACTTATCGTCTGGAATAACTGTCAGCAATAATTCACTCACGGTGGAAGAGCTCAATGATATAATACTGAAATCAATCCCGAGTACATGCAATATAACAAAAAGAAGTAGCAGTTTAAAGTTTAGGGAAAAATGGTTCGATGAAGAGTTGGCCCAAGCAAGGAAAAAGTCTTTTGTATGGTTGAAGATCTTTCGCAAAAGCCCACATGATTCTTTCCTAAGACGAAAATATGTTCAATCAAACAGAGAATACAAAAACATGTGGAAATCTAAACGTCGAGCATTCGCTGAAAACACCGCAAATAGAATCTCCGATTGCAGAAATTCGTCTGAATTCTGGAAGTTAGTTCGGGAAATAAATAATAATGAGCAACTAATCTCAACAATTCCCATTGAACTCCGAGATTTAAATAAGTATTTTCAAGAAGTGTCAAGGAATAATCATACCAGCTCATTTCAGTTTGCAATTCCGTTTCAACAAAATGAGTTACTGGACGGTCGATTTACAGCTTCTGAAATCAAATTTGCTTTGCAAGATTCGAAAAACAATAAGGCCCCGGGCTCAGATGGAATTCCAATGGAGTTTTACAAATATAGTACTGCGGAATTTATTGAACAGCTTACAGAAGCATTCAATTCCATATTAGATTCTGGATCGGTTCCAGAATTTTACAACAAGGCGATTCTTAAACCGATTCACAAAAAAGGAGACAGGACCGATCCCGCAAACTATAGAGGAATTTCACTTCTAAATGTATCATTGAAGATACTTACGAAAGTTTTGTATAATCGATTATATAACTGGGTACAAGAGAACAATCTGTTAAGCGAAAATCAGGCAGGATTCCGAAAAAACTATTCAACGGTGGATCAAATTTATACGCTCACAAATATTGCTGAACTCTGTATCGAAAAAAAAACGAAAACTGTATGCATTTTTCATAGACTTCAGGGCAGCATTTGATACCATAGATAGAAAAGCTCTAATGCTCAAGTTATATAACAAAGGAATGTCTCTCAAATTTGGGAAAATAATAGAAAGCTTATATGCTAACACAACTTCAGCAATTTTCAATGGATGTGAAATCTCTCCATATTTCGAAGTTGAAATCGGCCTTAGGCAAGGCTGTAACCTCAGCCCGCTGTTGTTTTCTCTTTATATCGATGATATCGAGGATGCTTTCCATACTGGTGGAGTAAATATAACCAATACGATGAGAGTTAGCCATCTTATGTTTGCTGATGATATTGTCGCACTAGCAGAAACACCGCATGGACTTCAATTGATGATCAACAGGGTGGCTGAGTACTGTGATAGATGGAGGCTACAGATTAACCTTAATAAATCGAAAGTTATGATCTTCCGCCAAGCTGGCGGTAGAAATTGTGCCAACGAAAGGTGGCAGCTATCGAACCAGGACATTGAGGTTGTTAACGAATACAATTACTTAGGTATGGTGATCACACGAAATCTGAATATGAGAAAGCATATGGTGATGAAGCTCGCTAAATCAAAAAGTGCGCTGAACGCGACCTGGAGGAGTGTAATGGCACATAAAGATGTAGATTCGGCTTCGAAATATAGAGTGTTTCAAGCAACGGCACAAGCTATTATGTTCTACTCGGCGCAAATCTGGGGTCATAAGGAGTTTGAGGAAGTGGAACAACTTTTGCGATACTTTTTGAAGAGAACGTTTAAGCTACCTAGTACTACTCCCAGCCATATACTTTTACTAGAAACTGGTCTTTCTCCTTTGTTTATCTCGACACTCAAAATGCAAGTGGACTATGTTCTCAAAACGCTTAGGCTTGATGACAATAGGCTGCCTAAGAAAATCAGTATGATTGTATTAAGGAAACAAAATTCATGGATGGCTGAGTGGAAACGTTTGGCGGACTATAGTAATTTCTCGCTTGAGCTTCAAGACAACAACTGGGATTCTTGGAAAACTAAATTATATGGTCTCATAACGGCAGTTGACGAGAAAAAAAGAGTGGATTTCGAAGAAAGGTCCAGAAATTCAAGTCAAAGACTCATTTATTCTCAGCTGAATCACAACTTGAGCAACAACAACTACTTCAGTCCCACCTATAAAACAGCCTTGATTACAATTGTGTTCAAAACCAGAGCTGAGATACTTTCTCTCAATTTTATCCCAAATAGAAATGATCTTTCTGAAATTTGTGGGCTGTGTAACCTGGGGGAAAAAGAAGATGTGCTACACTTCCTGGGAAGGTGTCCTATTTTGCAGGAAATTAGAAGAAATGTCTACGGAAAAAATCAATTAACAAACAACGAAATGCATAACATACTCAATGGAGAAAATTGGAATAACCTACACAAATATATTAGCTTGGCTTTGCGATATAGGAAAAGCATAGTTGATGAAATGTTTTAGAATTCAACGAAACTACATATGTACATACGTATATAAGTATATTTGTTTTTGTATTATATTATTAAAATTGTATTACAAAAAAAAAACCAAAGTTGTCACTCTGGCAGACGGCGTAAGCCATGCTGTAAAATGAATATTTGTACAAATTAGTTGTAAGAAAACTTTGAATAATAAAAGTCATTAATAATTGAAATTGAATTGAATTGAACCCTCAACAAAAAAAAAACAAAACAATTTATATATTAATACGTAAACACTTTTCTATATCTCGCTTTTAAACTGACTTAATGGCAATTTATTTTCATATTTTTTTATTTGAAAGGTATAGCCAATCGCTCGGGCAGAATCTAGTTTTTATATTTATATGTTGCCGTTAAGACTTTAATAGAGTCAGGTCGAATTTCGACTACTTGGCGATACTAGCTTATACAAATGCGTATTACTTATTGCATTAAGGCGGCAGACCCACATAAGACATTTGATAAAAATACAAATATTTTTAAATATTTGAATTTTAACTGCCAATATTATAGTTTCCGGTAGATATTCCAATGGAAAGACAAATCAAAAGAGATGTTTCTCACATTGAGATACAGACACAGTTTATTTTTCCAAGTCGAGAAACGTTGGGATTTTGTGTTCCATGTTTTCTCGATGCGAGAAGTTCTCGCCTAAGTTACAGAACGTAGGCACTGGTCTTGACGCCTCCTTTGTAGATCTTTTAGGTTTTTAACAACACAATTATAGATGTGGGAGGCTGTTCTATCTTCTATTTCGAGGAGCCCAAAAAACTTATCTACAGCACAAGCATCATTTTCGCAGACAAACCGCACAGTCATTACAAGGCACTTTTTTGTTGTTATGTCAGTACCTTCATCAATTATCATTGAAAACTTTTGTGTTTTTAAAATAGCAGCTATTCTGTTCCTTTCAAAAGGTCCCAAAATTTCCGTAGTCATAGAAGTTGCCTTTGTTTTTCCACATTTTATAGATAAATTTGTAGGACACAAGCTTTGAAAAAGTTTCGGCATGGTGTCCATAGTAGAAAATGGTAAATTGTGTTGAATGCAGTACATTACCATTGAAATTTAATTTTTTTATTTTGCTGTAACGTGAACTATCACTTATGTTTTATTTGACTTTCAACAAGTGTTATTTGTTTGGTAGGGTTTTGTTCATATTGTTTAATTTTTGCTATATGTTTTTTAACTTGTTCATGTCGATTTAAAACATTAACATCATTTGTTAAAGACCGCTTACAAACTTTGTAATATGCTTCACCTTCAATGTTTTTCAACCAACGTTTTGTCTGTTCCCATTCGACTATGTATTTCTGAGAATACTTTATCTTCTTAGAAACTACATCATCCGGGGCCTTATCATCCGTTAAGTCTTGAATTTCGTTTTAGTTTTGGTTCCTAATGTAAGGTCAAAAATGTTTATTATTAAAAGTGAAGTTTTAAGAAGATACAAATATGTCGTTAACAAAGAAAGGTATGTTTAAGTTGATAAAAAGTGTGGCAAACAATTGGCGTACAAGCCATGAAAATCACAGTTCTTAATTTACAAACAAAAATTAAGGTCATTAAATACTCCATACAAAAAACTCAATTCAGTACTTTTTCCTTGGTTTCAGGTTTTTTTTTCCTAGTCTCATGGAAGTGAAACCTATATTTTGTGAAGTAGACTACATGTTTCCGATAGTTTCCGACTTCCCTACTTTATTAATTTCTTCTTTGATCCTTTTTTCTGTTAGTTTCACTTAAGTGTGAAATAGGAAGGTCTGTAGGTATTCTCGTGTCCACTTTTAACTAACGAAAGGAAGAGAGAATAAACCCAGACAAAGTTCAACAATTACAATTCCTTGCATTCATTTGTTTTTTTTTACGTCCATTGTACCCCTCCGACAATAATATCTAATTATAACTATGGTATATTCGATTTTAACTTATTAGGTCTGTTTCTTTACTTTTCAATTTCAATTATTATTCAAATGCACTTATCATTTTGGGCTCTATTAAAAGGGCAAGGACAAACATTTTACTTTATATTTGTCTCCATTGTATCATTTTCATTTAATTTAATTAAATAAAACCATTTTATGTATGCTACTTGAAAAATTTAATTTCAATTTTTTTCGATCAGCTGATTTCTTATTTGACAAGCAAGAAAGGGCAGTAACTAAAATGTTCGGGTAGATTCTTGCTGGAGGGGAAATGAAAAAAAGTCAAAAGCTCTGACATTTCCGTGCCAGAAAATAGTATAGAAACACGTTTTGGGTAGGTTTGGGATACTTTGGGATCCCGCGGGCGAGTAAAGAAACAGACCTATTGTAAACTACGTGAAGCAATAGATTCCTCGCGTTCCAATGTTTATTCGCTATGCTATCTAGCTATCCCAAAAATTTTGAGATAACTTGAGTTGTTGTTGCGTCAGCTGTTATCAGCTGTTTTTTAACAAGGGATTACAACAACACAAAGCTACCGGGTAACTGAGAATAACCAGCGGAACGTGCCCATTTACAATTCAAGCCAAACCCAGATCGCGGTGAACGAGTTCATTTGTTCAGTTTATATTTCAGTGCGCTCACTTGAGCAGACGAATCGACAATGACAAACAAACTGGGGAGATTTTCTGAGCCCTCAGAAATATAAACTGGACCGTTTTCTTTGTTTGACAGTTGACAGCAGTAGTAAAACAAACAACAAATCTGTCAATTAAAATTTAATATGAAATTTGTAAATGCTATTATATTAAGCCAAGTTTTCATAAATTTGAAATAGATAAGCACAAGAATATCTTAATGGCTTTTCGATTGGCAATCCGGAATACCGATTCGATACATATGAACGCTTCTCATTTCGATTCTGAAATCAAATCCAGAACAAGTTTATCTTCTTTTCAGAACATGAACTGTCATTCTGTCCCCTAACGAAGAGGCCATAACATGCTGGCTCTACTAGACATGAGCGATGCCCAACATCCAAACGACAATCCAATCAGCAGTCTGATTTGTATGGATATGACACTGCTCAGACATGGATTTTTGAGGCTCCATTGGTTTTTTTCAAGACATGTTCATAGTCTAAGCATGTCTCGTGCCTAGCCGGCATGTAAGTTTCCAAAAATTATATTTTATTTATGTAAGTACGTAGTACCTATATTTTAAAAGAAATATACCTATTCAATCGTTGCTTTTTTGTTGTAGAAAACGGGAAAACCTCAATCTATTCGGCCAGATAAAATCAATCATGAATACCTAATCATTATACCGATAAATGAGTTCTCTGATGGTGCGAGTGCTGAAATTATATTAATAAATTCTTAATAGGTTACTCTGGAAAAATCTTCACCGCTCCTCGTCAAGTCCAACAAAATTAGAAAAACAACAACAAATAGAAGAAAATCTTTGAACAAATCGGAAGAATTCGACATAAAATGTCTTGTGAGAATTCTTAAAGCGAATGATAGTTATGTTTATATTTTATAATTTTACCTACACAGAGAGAAAAAAGACTACATAAAATCAATAAGATAGCATTATTGAGGTATTTTACTTAGAAATCTTATTAAAAGCATTGAATAATGTGATATTTTCATAGAGAAAACTTATTGATTTAATGAAGAAAATCTTATTGAAGTTTTACAAAGATTGTGCGACTCTTTCCATATGAAAAATGCTATAAATAATGTGAAAACCTTATTACTAATCAATTTTAAGAAGTCTATTTTATTAACTTTTTCTTTATAAAGGCTTGTAAGGAAATCCTTTTAAATCTATAAGTTTTTTCTTAAAAATATGCATATGAAAATTACATGAAACGATATAAATACTAAGAAAATCTTATTAATTATCAGTTTTAACCCCCTGCGGGTTAGGGGCAAGAATATACCCGAGGTAGGCATGCCTGTCGTAAGAGGCGACTAAAATCCAAACTCCGTATACTGAGATTGATGTATACAAAACTATGCAGTGAGCAAAACAATAAGATATAGGTAGTACCCCAGGTGGCAGTCCAGGTTCACTGGAAAATCCACCCTCTTCGGAGGTCGGCTCTATGGATTCTGGAGAGAGCCAATTATTGCATTTAATAAATCCCTTCCTAAAAAGTGCAAGGGTATCTCGATCACCACCATCTAAATCGAGTATAAAACAATCTAAATTCGGGCAAAAGAGTCCACCCGTCACGCCAGCGCGCGCCAAAAAAGACTCAGATAAAACAGAAAATCTTGAAAAAGATAATAACGAACTTCGACGAAGACTTGATGAAGTAATGGAACTTTATCAAGAGCTAAAGAAAGAAGTCGATCTTCTTCGAAAAGAAAATGAGATGTTGAAAGGCAAAAATTCTCGAATAAACTCCAAAGCTAGCTTGCCACAAGTCAATAATTCTAGATATGAAACAGACGAAGAAGAGCTAGCACGTGAAACGGAAAAGTCCTCAAAGAAACGATTAAGTAAAAAGCGTAAAGCTGGCTCTTCACCTGAGGCAGCCTCATCCTTTGAAATAATAGTCTCACTAAAACATGCGACAGTAAAAGAAAAACCTGTGAAGGAGCGGCCCCCGCCACCGATAAATGTTATCGGTATTGCGGAGTATAACAAGTTGCAAACCATATTAAAGGCATTACTACCATCGTCTTTTAAAGTTATTTCACTCAATAACAACAAATGGAAAGTATGTGTGAAAGACCCTGAAAGTTATCGTCTTCTGTCGCGAAAACTAAACGAAGAAAAAGTAGAATGGTATACCTATGAAAATAAGTCAGAAAGACCTTTACGTGTTGTGGCGAGAGGTTTACACGCATCATGTTCAAAAGACGATATCATTAGTGATCTAAAAGAGCGCAACTTCAATATCCTAGATGCAATGAACATCGTCAAAAGAGAGAAACAGAAAAAAGAGGGCGAAACGACAGTGGTACAACGTGGCCTTCCACTATTTATACTGTCGTTCGATGAGACTGAAAAACTAGATGAAATTTATAAAATTAAAACAATTTTAAACATCGTAGTCAAGATCGAACCTCTAAGAAAGAGCACAAGGTTAGTCCCTCAGTGTAAACGCTGCCAAGAATTCAATCACACCCAAACCTATTGCAAAAAAGAGCCAAGGTGTGTAAAATGTGCCGGAAAACATGTAACCGCTGACTGCAACGGAAAAAGTGAAAGTCCACCAACGTGTATTAATTGTAATGAAAATCACCCGGCAAACTATAGGGGCTGCGAAGTAGCTAAGGAATTGCAAAAGCGAAGATCAAAATCTGCCCAAACGCAAAGAAAACCACCAAGGCTAATTAAAAACGGAACTCCCAAGGCTTTTAAATCAGGGAAAGCTTTAAATCAGGAAAAGAAAACAGTGTCAAAACCTTCGGACAAAATATCAAAGCAAGTTAATACAGAAACATATGCCCAAATAGCGGCCAAAAATATACCCGTTAATAATGATACTGAAACAGATCCGGTTTCGAAAGTCTTTTCAATAATTCTTTCGAAACTTGATTGAATTGACCAAAGATTCGATCTTTTCAATCAATCATTTTATCAATCATTCCTTTGATTATGGCATATTAAAAAAAAAATCAATAGTATCTGCATAGTTACAGTATGTTTTCAATCCTGATTTAAGGAAGAATTTATATCTTAGAAAAAATAGTTTAAAATTTTCATGTGGGCATTATTTTTTTTTTAAATAGGCCTTAATCCAAAACAAAAACTTTCACCTAAATTCTTTTTTTTTTTCAAAGCTAAAAAGTGCTTACCTACTTAAAATAATTATTTACTATTTTTTTTGCAAATGAATTGAAAATACTATTAATTAAGAAAGAAATGCATTTTTGTATTCAATTATATCTTTATTATTAACAAAGATCTATTCGTTCACAATGCCAATGAGATTGATTTGGTCTTGGTCCACAATGGATCTCAATTCCAATCAATCTCAAATGAACGTATGAACGATATGAACGAAATGAACGATATCGTTCAACTCAATCTCAATCTCTATCTCAAACTCTATCTCAATCAAATAATTCTCCAAAACCAAACATGTATTGCGCATAGTCGATAGAGACATAGACAAAATTCACATAGAATGGAAACAAACTGAGCACAAATACATACGAGAAAGAGAAAACCCGAAATAAAATGGAAATGAAGTGTAGCTAAGCTAATAGTAGATGTGGATATGTATATCAATTTATGTTCCTGTGGTGTGTTTTTTCATTCACGTAAATAGAGATTGAGATTGTATGTGTTTTTTGTTTCGTACAGTATTCTGGTGTGGAAATGGATTGATTGAGAATGAGTGGAATGAACGAAACATATCTCGCTCTTAGGAAACTTAAATGATTGATATTGGGATCGATTGATTCGGTCTGCTGTGATTGCAATCAATCATTCTTTTTGAAGAACGGGTCACAAAGACCGAATCAATCACGATTGACACAGCTCTAATAGAATTATAAGCGATGTTGAGTGAAGACGTACGTGCGCACAGTGGGGCAGCTCCATACATCGTGATGATAAAAAGGTCACCTTGCAAAACTAAAGCACCGGGAAAATAAAGTTTGGTTTCTCAAACTATACGGTAAATTTGATATGATGAGGGTGATTTTTGTTGTTTAAGTCATTTAGTGGACGCTAGTCGGGCAATCAAAGTTGGACTTAAAGGTGCGCGAATCGAATATTTAAAAAGTGTTAAAAAAGGTTTACTTTTGTTTTTGTTCATATTATTGAAATTAAGAGTGATATCAAATATATCTAAAATGTCAAACCTAGCTGATGGCATGTAGATTATATTTAAACTTTAAAAATAAAAAAAAAAACATTTTTTTGTTATAAAAAAATCGGCAAGAAAAAAAGACATTTTTGTTTAGACTTCGCGGTACGTTTTACTCAATATCTCCTGTTGGGGCAAAAGTTAAGCAGGGGCCTGTACCACAAAACAACAAGTGTGCTTTAACAAGCAAATTTTAACAATTAACAATATTTTCTGTACCACAAAAGCATAAGTTAACAATCATCTTAACAATATATAATAAGTGAAAAATTTGATGAATTCTTGTGTTCTGTACCACAAAACGACAATTGTTAAGAATGAATAAGATGCATTTACCTCTAAGCAACCGAACTTACTTTCTAACAAGAAGTTTCGTAATATGCAGAGTTAACAAGATAGTTAATTTCTGTACCACAAAACTTTTCGCTTTAATAGTTAACGAGCAAAATTTCCCTTAAAACTTGTTAACTGCGTTATTCAAGAAAAAAAAAAAGGCTGAAGTATTAGGTATATTGTAGTTGCTTTTTTGGGCAAAGTTACGATATTTAACAAAGTTGAAATTAAAAAGGTGACACGTTTTTTTAAATAAACACAAGGTTTAATTACAGTTTACAAACGTTTGTTTTAATCTTATTTTCCCAGTTCTTTTATTTTCAGACTATATTTAAATTCTGCATTAAAAAATTTTAAAAATCCTTTTTTTTTCAAAAGCAATGCTTACATATGCTGAGCATGCACAAAGAATAATTAACTTACTAACAAGGAATCTCATAGCAAAGTTAGCAAGTAAGGTTAATTCTGTATACAATGAAATAGGATTCCGTTATGATTTATGATATTTAGGGCTTGTTTCACAATGTCTGAATAAAGTATTGATTTGTTATCCGGCACTTAAATTATCCGAAATTTAAATCCTCTCACTAACGAACTTTGCGTTTCACAATGATCTACTTATTAAATTTATGTGTCAAATAGCTATTCGTCAGTTATTCCATTTTTCCAGCAAATAGTTTTGACTGATGAAAATATTCAAACAAAAATTAGTAATAAGTTGTGAATTTTTTGGCTCGAAGCGACAATAAAAATAACTCCGAGTATACCTACCTATGTATGTATGTATGAAGGTGCATAATGTCCTAGTCATTCTTATAGTTCGGGAGCCCGCAACATTATAAAAAATGTCAATTCGGTCGTAGAAACGTGGGAAGTGCATAAGTGTTTCAAGAACAGCAAAATGTGAAAAGTTTCCGAATTGACGGGAGTTAAAAAAATTGTGGATTTTACAGTTGGATGGAATTAAACCTACATAATGTCAAGAAAAAGATTTGAGTCAGAGTGCAGACCGTAAGTTGCTACATGTATTGAAATATACATATACGTTCATTTAAAAATATTACAACTATGTATTATGTATTTTCATTCTAAAATTGCATCGCACCATGTACTAATTTATAAAATATGTCTTCAAATTATTTAAACATCGAGTTTTGGTACAAACCATTGTTTTTTTGTTTGTATTATGTGTTTTTTTCGGGCGTACTGACTTTTGTGAGGGATTTAATTGCCAGTTAAATGTTCTAATCAATACCTCGTCTGGCCATTAAAATACTCAGAACTTTAATTACTAGTTATAGACCAAGATCCCAGGGCCGCCAGACATACGTCATTTTATCATAGCTGAATTTTTTTCTGTGAATGAACCCTATGGTAGGTATTAACGAATGGATACTACGAACCTTGAACCCGGGTGCGTTTAGGAGGTATTGAGTGCTAAAAGTGCATAAAATGATGCAAAATTACGTTATTTTATCAGAGCTGATTTTTTTATTTGTTTCAAAGAAATTTATGGTAAGCTTATTTTGACACTTGCCAGACACCTTCGTGGGGACCCAATGCCAGCCAGACACGCTTAAAGGTGTCAAAAAAGTCGTCAAATTTACGTTATAGTATCAGAGCTGAATTTTATATATGGTTCTTTGGGCAACTGTTTCAAGATATTTCCCAAGCTGCCAGACACCTACATGGGGACCCAATGCCTGCCAGACACCTTTTAAGGTATCAACAAATCATTAAATCGCCTTAAAGTATCAAAGCTAATTTTTATATTTTTTTCTATAGACAACTGTTTTAAGATATTTCCCTGCTAAACACCCACAACAGTGGCAACAAATATCAGCCAGACATATGCACATTTAAAAGTATCCAAGATATTCCCCAAGCTATCAGACACCTACACCTAAAAGTTTTCAAAATAATCGTGTTTCATACGGTTCAATATCAAATTTATTTTGATCTAACAAGCAAAAATATGTTCCTTGGATAACATTTTTAACAATATTTTTAGCCAAGAGTGCGAATGATATCTAGGTTTCAAAGCTTCACTGGTGCTCAAATATACCTACCTATCAACATTTTCTTAACATTTATTAAAAAAAATATTTTGTTCTGCTACGATTAACTTGTTACCTAGCAACAATTAAAGAAATTACTTTGAAAATGCCCAAATTAGTAGATTAAAATGGCGTTAGGAAATAACGCCCAAGGAAAAAGCACCCAAATCGATTTGGAAATAACGCCCAAAAACACTGAACAAATTGTTGTTGTAAATTTTTTTCTCATTTTGGGTGATATTTCCTAATTTTGCTTTATTTCATAAAATGAAACAATGCCCAAATTGATAAATTAAAATAGCAAAATGGGAAATAAAGCCCAAAATAGGAAACAATGCCAAAAACAACTGCAATATAAAGAAATATCGCCCAAATGCAATCGGGGCGATTCTTTAAATGCAAAAGAAACTTTGCATACATTCAACCTCGCACCCACCCCAAATCCTATAACGAGCGGTAGCAGGGGGGTTGCAGGGGGGTTGCAGGGGGGCAGCATGCCCCCCCATACATACCTCACTGTTTATTCGTGAACTTGAATCTACATTTCACAAACCTAATAAATCCTCTCCTTTATTTGGTTTGTGAAAATTAAAAATTTGCGAATAAACAGTGGGTGAAATGTAGATACAAATTCACGAATAAACAGTTAGGTATGTATGGGGGGCATGCTGCCCCCCTGCAACTCCCCTGCTTGGGCTCGTTATAGGATTTGGGGTGGGTGCGAGGTTGGGTGTATGCAAAGTTTCTTATGCATTTATATCCAACAATATTTGTAACTGTAGATACAAATTCACGAATAAACAGTGAGGTATGTTTGGGGGGGCATGCTGCCCCCCTGCAACCCCCCTGCTCAGGCTCGTTATAGGATTTGGGGTGGGTGCGAGGTTGGGTGTATGCAAAGTTTCTTTTGCATTTATATCCAACAATAATTGTAACTGTATCAATTTGAGATCTTAAACAAATTGTATTACCATCACAAAAATTTCTAAAAACTTTGCCTATTCATTGAAATTAAGTTTGGAAATACCACCCAAAATTGAGGAAATATCGCCAAAATTCTACAAAAAGAATTTACATGCGAAATATTTGGGCGATATTTCCATTTAATTTTTTGGGTTCAAAGTTGTTTTGGGCAATATTTCCAATTTCTTCTTTGCTTTTGGGTGATAAAAATTTTTTTGGGCAATGTTTCCAAATCGATTTGGGCACTATTTCCTTGGGCGTTATTTCCTAACGCCGATTAAAATAACCAAATGGGAAATTGAACCCAAAATAGGAAAAATTGCCAAAAACCACTACAATATAAGGAAATATCGCCCAAATGTGATCGGGGCGATTGCAAACATTTTTAAAAAACACTCACGGGTCCAGATTCTTTTAATGCAACAGAAACTTTGCATATACCCAACCTCGAACCCACCCCAAATCCTAAAGTGCTCACTTTCACAAGTTAGTCGTAGCAGAACAAAAATTTTGATGACAAAAAAAGAAGTATAGGCGTCGAAAGCTTCATTAAAGGTTATTAAAAAAATCAAAGTCTTGCAGTCCACAACTGGGGCCTTTGCGATTAAACAGTGTATTGACAAAAAAAAATATGAATGCAATTTCGAGGGTAATCGTGTTAGCCGAAATTGAAATGTGTAGAGATTTTTCCTTGATTTTTTTATTTCAAAATTCCGTTACAAATCCAGGTATCACAACAGATATCTGAAAACTATTTTTTTAGTAAAATTGACTGTTAATATTAAAGTATAAAAGATCTGAACGTATTCCTCCAAGAAAAAGTGCTTTTTTGTACTTCAGAAAAAAAGCTTATTTTTGTTGGGAATTTTGTTTGCATTTTTTTTTTAAATTCCGTTAAGGGAGCTTTTAACCATCCCAAGGACAAGTTTGTGCCCTGACCAGCATTGCTGGGTTGTCTGCTTATCCCGGCATCCATTTGGTCCCCCTGCACGTTAGCGTTACCCATCCTCTACCACGCGGAGGTGTGCATTGAGCCTAGGGCCATATGGCGTCCTAGCACTCTCAAGTACTTTTAGAGGGCTCTTAGTCTATATATTTAAGGACCAGTTAAGCTTTGGAACCTAGATAAGGATATCTTTCGCACTCTTGGCTAAAAATATTGTTAAAAATGTTATCCAAGGAACATATTTTTGCTTGTTAGATCGAAATAAATTTGATATTGAACCGTATGAAACACGATTATTTTGAAAACTTTTAGGTGTAGGTGTCTGATAGCTTGGGGAATATCTTGGATACTTTTAAATGTGCATATGTCTGGCTGATATTTGTTGCCACTGTTGTGGGTGTTTAGCAGGGAAATATCTTAAAACAGTTGTCTATAGAAAAAATATAAAAATTAGCTTTGATACTTTAAGGCGATTTAATGATTTGTTGATACCTTAAAAGGTGTCTGGCAGGCATTGGGTCCCCATGTAGGTGTCTGGCAGCTTGGGAAATATCTTGAAACAGTTGCCCAAAGAACCATATATAAAATTCAACTCTGATACTATAACGTAAATTTGACGACTTTTTTGACACCTTTAAGCGTGTCTGGCTGGCATTGGGTCCCCACGAAGGTGTCTGGCAAGTGTCAAAATAAGCTTACCATAAATTTCTTTGAAACATATAAAAAAATCAGCTCTGATAAAATAACGTAATTTTGCATCATTTTAGCACTCAATACCTCCTAAACGCACCCGGGTTCAAGGTTCGTAGTATCCATTCGTTAATACCTACCATAGGGTTCATTCACAGAAAAAAATTCAGCTATGATAAAATGACGTATGTCTGGCGGCCCTGGGATCTTACTCTATTAGACCTATTCAGATATTGTGAAACGTAAATAAAAATTTTAACTGACGAATAAGTTCCAAGAAGCTTAATTGAAACTTTAATCAGACATTGTGAAACAAACCCTTTGCATCATAAATATCGCTTACCACTTGTCAGATCAGCCAAGTTAGCACAGAAAGAAAAGAAGACATTCTCGTTCAAAGCTTTGAAGAAAAAGAAATGCTTTTTGGTGCTTTTTCTGATGAATTAACAAAATTTACAAAATTGAAAAGTGGAGAGATAATAATTTTGAATTGGTGAATAGTTTGAATTTGAATGTTGTCCCAAAAAAGGAAGATTGGACATAATACGAGATAAGTACAAAAAATGACATGCGGACAAAATGACATACCAGTCATTTCTTAAAATCTGCTACACTTAAAGCACCCAATGCAATTTTATTAGTTGGTTTGGATGATTTTTGAAATCCTATAAAAATAATGAATTATTTGACGGCCGTGTCTCGTCATAAAAAATAAAAAATACAATTTACGAATAAAATAATATTTTTTTTTTGACTTGACTATTTTTCGTGTTTTGGTAGTTTTTTTACTCTATATTTTACTATTATTAATTTAATTTATAGTTTATTACAAAATTCATAAAATAGTCTTATCACTAGCCATATCATTCGAGTTGTGTGCAATTTATTTATAAAATTTTATCATAGCTATGATAGGGGACTAGGATAGGGACATACCCTAACTATGGACAAAACTACATTCCTTTATTGAGAACAGTATTTAAATTATAGTAGTAAAAATGTCTTGGAATCACAAAAGGTCGTCAATCTTGGAGCATTGAATCGATGAAAATAGCAATTAAATAGGTTACACTGCATAATGTGCAACCATTGGGCTCGTGAATCCTATGCTTACGTATCAAAAAACACAAAGCAATTCATTTGTGAACTATATGTATCTTATATGAACCCGGAGGCAAAATTTGAGGACAAAAGTGTCAAGAAACAAAATATAACTAATGCATTTATACATTTTAGCCAAATTGAATCTTTCTAGAACTATGGAACTAGAAAATATATCCTATGTCATTTTGCCCAAATGAAGTGTGGCATACAATGAACGAAAAGAATTTTTGTGTAGTTTTGAAAAAAGTATTTTTTTTTATTTTATTTGTTCGTTTTTTAAACTTTAAAATTATTGTTAAATATTTGCAAAGAATTAAAAAAAGAATACCTAAATATATTTTTCATTACGATATAATGTCAAAACAATTTTTTTGATTCAAAAAATTTATAGTCATTTTGGACGTACTTCCCCTACACTTTGGTAAGTTTAGTTAATAAAATACCTACCAATTCTTTAATATTTTGCAATCACGTTCTTTTTTTTTTTCAGGCCAAAGTTGTATACACAGTTATACGTGAAAGCTTAGATTCACTTAATTTTTCATAATAAAACTCTAAATAATAGCTTAGAAAACATAAAACTCCATATTTATGCTTCATATAAAGTTAAAAAAGCATTAGTTATGAGCTAACAATTTTGAATTCATCATTTAATTTCTTTTAACAATCTAACAATCATTTTAAACAATTGTCGTTTTGTGGTACAGAACCTGAGAATTCCAAAATTTCCCATTTGCTCTAGACTGTGTTGATTATTGTTAAGAAGATTGCTAACTTTTATTTGGTGGTACAGAAATCATTGTTAATTGTTAAAATTTGCTTCTTTAATTATACTTGTTGTTTTGTGGTACAGAATTCTCGTGTATTTTCCTTAAGTTATTTAACAATCTTTAAAGGAAATTTAACTTGTTAAATGTTAACGCACAAATCTTTGTGGTACAGAAATTTATTTTCTTGTTAAATTTGTATTTTAAGAATTTACTTGTTAGAAAGTTAGATTGTTGTTTTGTGGTACAGGCCCCAGGTCTGAAAATAGGGAAAGTTAAAGGAATACTTGATTAATAAAATTAAAAAAAAAATATGTGCTTAACTTTTGCCCCAAATCCTTTTTTTCAATTTTTGAAATGAGTATTAAGAGATTTAATGGGTGAAAAATTGACTGACTTTTGTTCATATTTTAATTTAAAATTTTTTTGGTGAATATTTTACAATTTTTAAAGCATATTTACACAGTTAAATTGTTTTTACATTTTTCCCATTTTTTTTTTTGTATACTAGTCCAAATTAATTGGTATCGGGACGTCTTTACGACACACTTTAACAGCTCATTTTCGACTGTATGTGGCTCTCTTGTTTTAATTATTAGTTATATTCACTTTATAATTGGCCTACTTAAATTGTCAATAAATAATTTTTTCGTATTAATAAGAAAAAATTCACGTCGGAGGCAAACTAACACCTATTTAAGAATGAAACCATCATATATCTTACCCCTTAATTGACAGAAAAAACTATTTTTCATTTTGCATTTTGTAACTTGTATTTAGATTCTGATGACCAAAATTACCGGTGCTCAAGAAAAAAGTTATTCGAAATTTTTTTCTCCAGCAAACAGAAAAATCCTGACCAAAAATTCTTAGAGGTAGAATCTTATTTAAAAAATAAAACTTTTTGCGGCAAAAGTCACGTCGCTAATTTAAAATTAGCTTTGAAAAGCTTCAAACACCATTTTTAAATAAAGTGGGATCTTTCACACCGAATGAAAAAACGGTTCTTTTCTTCTGTAAAAAATTGTCTCAATGAAATAGTTTCATTTAAAAAGTATCCATTGTCCGTTGGACGCCCCTCAAATGATTTTACCAGTAGTAGTGAGCAGGCAAAGCGAAAGCGAAATATTTAGTATTATTTTATTATTTGCAACAGTTTATTTATTTATCTATTAAGAGAATTAAGGGAATTGAATTTTGAAGGGTATCTTATGTACTTTTAGATTTCATTACAAGTTTTTGGGACAAAAATATCTCGCAATATAACATAACCTTTAAAGTACCCAAAAATGTTTTGTTTTTTTGATTTTGATTGAAATATCTCAAAAACGTAACTTAAAAAAAGATTACAGCTTGGTTTCAATTTAAGGGTAACATAAACCGAAATTCAAGTTTAACGAAAAAAAAAATATATCTTGTTATGTAGTAAGTATATCTTAAAAATACCCAACAAGCTTTTTATGGTACTTATTAGAATATCTTGAAAACGTAATATGTGGAATTTTTTTTCAACATTAGATTCGAATTCAGCACACTCAAGTTCCTCGGAAAATTGAAAATTGGATTCCAGATAAGGAAAAAGTTAAATGTGGTAAGCTAGTGTAAAATGTCCATTAAAACTCCCAGGGGTATTCAAAACATATCCCCGTAACATAAAACTGTATGACAAGCTTCGAATATATATTACTTTCGTCATGAAATCACAAGAAGCCATTAAAACAACATTCCCACCTTACAAAATAATTAATATCATAAAATTACCATTTTGCCCCACTGTGGTGCGTGAGCTGGCCAATTAAAGTTAAATTTCTCAGTGTAAAACTACTTGCCAAGACATTAAATTGTTAAGACTCACTTCCTTTGATTTTAACTAACATATATAATATCGATTGCACCGAAAATTTTAATACTTTAAATTGAATATTAAAACCTATTAATTTCTTTTGTGCCTAAAACAATTTTGAGTTTTATATTCCTTTGTTGCCAGTGCTAAATTGAGTGAAATTAAGAATAAGCATTCGCCCCTTTACACCCACTGATAAAACAATATGTCAAAACGTAGTGGTAAAGTGGGAAATACACCTGCAGGCACACCATCAAGCGGTAAGCCGTATCAGTCACCAGCACCAAAGCTGAAACTTAACGACAACTCAGGGGAAATATGGACCAAATTAGAGGAGGCACTTCTGAAACAAAGTGAGTCGATCAAAAATTCTCTTACCTTAATAATTTCGGAATCCGAAGAGAGGTTATCCGAAAAAATTGATGACGACATCGCCACTCTTAAATCTTCAGTTGAAGACATGAACAAGAGAATTCGGATTATAGAAACACAATTGATTACGGTAGACACAATAAAACGGGAAAATGAACAATTAAAACAACAACTAAATCAACACAACGATAGCATCAATAATATTTTGAAACGTTTGGAGGAAACTGAAAAAAAACACAAACAAAAAGAAATAAGTAGCGACGCGCTTCTTCAAGGTGTTCCTTTATTTACCGCAGGAAAATTTAAGATTGATGTTTGATAACATGTGTGCACAAGTCGGTGGTTTTCAACCACCTTCACTCAAAAATATTTTCCGTTTAAAACACACAAAATAATAACAATTATCCACACGCGCCAATTGTTATCAAATTCTTGTCACCGACTGACAAAATCATGGTACTTCGATCGATTGCTAATTACCGAATGACATCACAACAACCACTGCGACTTCGAGATCTCGGATTCGATGACAATGATAACAACAACCGTGCGGTTTTCATTCACGAATGTCTAACAGTGAAAAATCGCTCTCTTTTGCAAACTGCACTCAAACTAAAAAGAGACAACAAACTATTTTCCGTTTTTACTATGCGTGGCATTGTTCATATAAAAAAACGTCAAAAAGAGAGACCAACTCTGATTAATAATGCTGAGGATTTGGCTGTTCTTGCTGCTGACCTGACGACAGCAAACGATAATGAAGCTGATTACAAAGATTAAGAAGGGAAAACAATAATCATCATCTATCTTATTTTAATTATCATTCTTTTAATTTTTTTTTCTCTTGTTTTTAAATTCAATATTTTTTCTCTTGTTTTTAAATTCTGTTATTATGCGATTTCTTTATTTCAATTTATTAATATTTTTTATTTTATTTTCTTTCTCTTAATTATTGTAATGCATTTAATAATGAAATTCATTACCTATTTAGAGCTTTCTTTTTTATTTTCGTTTATCATTGAGTTTGAGGCTTTGGGTTTTGTCAGGTCGACTTTTTCTATCGATGATGCATTCCATCTCACTTGTTTTAAGGTGCGCTTTATTAGCCGTAAATTGTTTTTAGTTACTCTAAATTATTGGCCCTAATATAGTAAACAATAATGGGAACTCCACAATTGTTAGCTATAATGATATCTCTCGGAATATGATTAATATTTTGTGTAGTCAGCGTAATGGTCTTCAGATATGTTGTATAAATGCCCAGAGTTTACTTCCGAAAATCGACGAATTTAGGTATTTGTTTGCAGATTCAAAAGTGGATGTTGTGTATGTGACTGAAACATGGTTTCGGCCGGAAATAAATGATTCTTTGTATAGTTTGAGAGGTTTCAAATTATTTAGACGAGACAGAGTAGATAGAATTGGGGGTGGTGTTGCCATCTATGCGCGCTGTGGGTTAAAACCGGAATTTGTATGTGAATCTTTACCTAGTGATGATATTAATTTCATCTTTATTAAAATCACTTGCAGGGACAACAAAATTGTATTGGGATCTGCATACAGACCTAACAAAAATATTGATACCACATCATTATTAACTAAGCTAGATGAGTTGGCTAATATATCGCCTTATATTGTATTAGGAGGAGATTTTAATAGTAATCTGATATTAGAGTCCTCACTGACTGATGATTTGAAGGCTCTCAATTTACTCCCAGTAAATACATCAACTCCCACACACTTTACAAGAGAATCAAGTACCCTACTTGATGTATTTTTTGTAAGCCACTTAAATAAAGTTCTTCACTTTGACCAACTATCTGCGTCTTGTTTCTCACATCATGATCTGCTGCACCTAACTTTTGAGTGTGAACCTTTAGTTTCTTGTAATAGTTACAGCTTTAGGGACTTCAAAAATATAAATTACTATCGCTTAGAACATGGTCTCTAGTTTCTAGAATGTTATCTGTTGATGATCAACTTGCATTTATTCAGGAAAATTTAAACTTCCTTTTTAATGTTCACGTCCCAATTAAAACAAAAATCTTGAGGTGCAAGGACTCTCCTTTGTTTACCAATAATATAAAAACACTAATCAATCAACGCAATACGGCATATAAAACATGGAAACGTTTTAGACTTGAACAGCCGTATTTATTAAGAAAACTTAGAGGCATCTTAACTTTAAGATGCCTTTAAATTGCTCTTAAGTGCGAAATCGGTATCTATAATCAATTTTCATATTTAAGCAACGTTTCTTAAATGCTTCTCAACTTAAACGCCATCCACCGCGTTTAAAGGCTACTCAAAACCATCTTAAACATATTTTGACATTCGAGAAGAATTATTTTTATTACAAAAATATAGGTATATATATGCATGTATGTATGTAGGTAGAGTTTTCATATTGAATTTGTAGGTATTGAAGGTTTAAGATTTTTGATTTCCTTTAGTAAATTAAGTTGAAATTAAATTGTTTCATTGTGCTTGCTTACACGTGAAGAACGAAAGTGTTCAGTCAGATGTGAAGAAAATTATTCTGCAGATTTTGATCTCCTCTGTGTTTTTCGTATTTTCATAATGAAAGACACGATTTGATTGGTTGGATTTGATAGGAAAAGCAACACAAAAGAGAACGTCGATTTTCTACACCGAATATTTTAAAATAGTTTAGAATATTTCATCCCCCTTCCTCTTCTGCAAGCTACCCCGCTCATCATCAAAAATCGCAGAAAATGCTTCAGTTCTTCCCGTGTGATCAGGGACATTGATGTATCAACATATTTTTCCATCAAAAGACCAACGTGTGAATAAATAAATTAAATAAAAGAATTTCTGGACACAAAAATAAAAGTATCACAAACCAAAATGGAGTCATGTTTCATTTCTTTTGCATTATACTATGCCAAGATGATACATCCAGTTGCTTCTCTTTCTGTCTTATAAGTATGCACTCGTTTTTGTTTGCAAACTGTCAAAAAACAGCTGAAATGTACATGTATTTGTGAGTTTTCTCACGTTACGTTACATTTCAATCGTTTAGTTAAGTAGCAATAGAAAATTGATTATAGATGAGAGTTTAAGCAACGTAATTTAAAGGCAACTTAAATATTTAAGCAAACTTGACTAAATGACCTCTAAGAGCCATCTTAAGAAAATCTAATAAATTCAGCTGGAAGTGTTTCGGAGAGCTTATAACGACTTGAGAAACAAAGTTGTGCTTAAAATCAGGGAATCAAAAAAATGTTATTATTCTTCTCGACTAAATCCTTCTCTGGCTGATCATAAGCTTTGGAAAAATCTTAAGGATATACGTGTTGGTTAACATAAAAATAATTTAGATAATGCTATTAACTGTGATGAATTGAATGCAAAATTTACGTCTCTCTCATCTTTTGAACATCATGATAGCTCCATCGCTTTAAATTTGGAAGCTGACAGCCTATCTTCTATAGGCTTTAGCTTTTCCAATGTGAATGAAGAAGATGTTCTTAAATTTTGCTTATCTATAAAATCTAATTCAGTGGGTTTTGATGAAATTCATCCAGTGTTTTTAAAAGCGACCCTTCCATATACCTTAAAACCTCTTACTTATCTATTCAATACTATTTTAACGACTGGAGTTTTTCCCGCAATTTGGAAAAAAGCAAAAATCATTCCTATACCAAAGAACCGTAAAGAGTACCGACCAATAGCTATACTACCTTTTTTATCGAAAGTTCTTGAGAAAATTTTAAACACGCAGAAAAGACAATACTTGGATCAAAATGAAATGTTATACCCAAATCAATCCGGGTTTCGCCCAGGTCATAGCTGCACAACAGCTCTCATAAACGTAGTTGAAGAAATTAGAGAGAGTCTTGATAAGAACCATGTCACTTTCCTCACACTTTTAGACTTCTCAAAAGCATTTGACACCGTTGACCACCATATTTTATGCACCAAACTACGAGATAAATTCCAGTTCGTGTCATCATCAGTGAAACTAGTTTTTTCATATTTATCTTCAAGGTATCAAGCAGTCGTTGCTAATAATCAAACGTCTACCTTCCTTCCGTTTAGTCGAGGTGTCCCCAAGGATCAATTTTGGGACCTTTTCTATTTACCATGTATATAAATGAACTGCCGTCTCTAGGATTCAACTCGTCATTTCATATGTATGCTGACGACGTTCAGCTTCGATATAGCTGTTCTCTAGGTCTAATTGAAAATGGAGGTTATGAGATTAATGAAGACCTAAATAAGGTCCTATACTGGTCTCAATCTAATGGGCTCTGTTTAAACCCAACCAAAACAAAATGTCTTATTATTTCCAGAAATCCATTAGAAACGACGTATTTTCCACCAATACTGCTTAACAATATTCCAGTTCAGTTTGTTGAATCTGCGAAAAACCTAGGAGTAGTATTTAACAGAAACCTTACCTGGACAAACCACATAAATACGACAATTGGAAGAGTGTATGGAGGCTTACGAATGTTATGGACCACCCAAAAAACTACCCCAATTAAAACAAGAATGATACTAGCTAAATCACTTCTCATTCCCCTATTACTATACGGTTGTGAAATTTTTAGTAATTGTGATTTCAGGGACAAAAGGAAGCTTAATGTTGTTTATAACAGTGTGGCAAGGTATGTCTTCGGTCTGCGGAAATATGAACATATTTCTGCATACTCTAAAATAATACATGGCGTCTCTCTCGAAAATGTATTTGCTTTAAGAACTTTATTAATGCTTCATAGTATTCTGCAAACAAAAAAAACACCATATCTTTATAGCAAAATTCAATTTCCTCGTTCAACTAGAAGCTATGATCTGACTCCATTACGCTATTCTTACCTTGTTTCTAGTCTTCAATTTTTTGTACACGCGGTTCGATTGTGGAACTCCCTCCCCCTGCCCATAAAGATGATTGGATGCAGCACTCGGTTCAAGACGAGACTTAGACAATACTTTGGAGACTCTCGATGATAAACTGTTTCGATTATATTTAACTAATTTTATTACCTTTCTATTGTTAAATGCAACTATTTTTTCTTTTTTCTTTTTCATTTAATTTATCATAAAGTAATTTTGCATTTTGTTTTTATTAGTTTTTGAATCTTTCTTTGGTAATGTTAATCAGTTTTTTTTTTTACTTAACATCATAAACATTTTTAAATAGTATGTTAATACTGAAACTTGCGCTATCTTAAAATAGTACAGGTAAAATAGAATAAATAAAACAAAAAAATTAGTACCATCATGAAACTTGGTGAAAACGTTTCATGTACTATAAGAATGAAAAATTAAAAGAGTCTATAAAAATATTTCACATGGAAGGGTGTTTTTTTGAGGGGTAGAGGGGGGAAAGTTGTGGTCTATCAAATAGAAAAATTAACTCTGGTGCAACATTATTGTATGACACATGTTTTTAAGGTAGTTTTAAATGCTAAATCCAATGACACCAAAAGCAAGTCGATACGGCCTCCGTGGAAAAAGTTATTGTCATTTTTATGTAAGGATGACTATATTTTCGCTATAAAAGTAATATATTACCGGAAACCAGTTGAACATAATGATCCGTCGATGAAACTTGGCATCAATGGTTCATTTATCATGAAAAGCAATAATAAGAAGAGTCTATAAAAATATCTGTGGTTAAAAGGTGTTTTTTGAGGGTTGAGGTGAGCTTTGGGGTTATGGTGGGATTATTACCATAGAACCTGTTACAAAAATGGTACCCTCATAAAACTTTATTAAAATGTGGTATGAACTACCAGAATGAAGAATCAAAAGAGTCTATAAAAATATCTATATGGCAGAAGGATGTTTTCTATGGGTGAAGGAATGTATACAACTTTTTCGAAAAACTAAAATTGTTTCCAAAAACAAATAACACCCTTTACCCAAGCTCACAAAAACACCCTTTTTTCCTTGATATTTTTGTACACTCCGTAAATTCTTCATTCTCGTAGTAAATGAAACACTTTTACCAAGTTTCTTGAGGGTTACCATCCTTTTCCATTTTTTTGAAAAATAACCGCACACTTCCCCTATCTTCAAAAAACCCACCCTTCCATGCAAAATATTTCTATAGACTCTTTTGATTCTTCATTCTGTAAGTTAATAGCACATTTTTCCAAAATCTCATGGGGGTACCACTTTTGTCACAGGTCTTATGGTATTACTCCCACCACTACCCCAACTCACCAAAAAAAACACCCTTTAACCACAAATATTTTTATAGACTCTTCTTATTTATGATTTTCATGACAAATGAACCACTGATGCCAAGTTTCATCGATGGACCATTATTTTTAACCAGTTTTCGGTAATATTTTACTTTTATACTGAGCATATACCTAGTCATCTTACCATAAAAATGACAATAACTTTTTTCGCAGAGGTCATATCGACTTGGTTTTGGTGTCATTTGATTCAGCATTAAAAATTACTTTGAAATCATGTGTCATATGCTTATGTTGTACCAAGGTAATTTTTTCCGTTTGATACACCACAATTTCCCCCCTCTCCCTCTCAAAAAAAACACCCTTCCATATGAAATATTTTTATAGACTCTTTTGATTCTTCATTCCCATGGTACATGAAATGTTTTCACCAAGTTTCATGGTGGTACCAATTTTTTTTTTATTCAAAAGACTTTTCGCACTATTTTACCTGTACTAAAAGATATTGTATCTTATTGTGTAAGTTAATTCCATCAGTAAATTAAATGAAATGAAAAAAATGAAATGAAATGAACAATGTGAAACAAATAAACTTATCTTTGATAGGTTAAGTAAGCTCGAAAATTGTTTTCGACCCAAACCTCTTTCAAAAAATATATGATGGAAAAACTTAAAATTCTTACATGGAATGCCAACGGATTATGGCAAAAACTAGGAGAATTAGAGATGTTTATGCAGGAAAATGATATCGACATATGTTTGATATCAGAAACGCATGCAAAAAATGAATCAAATCTTAAAATCCACGGGTTTCATGACTACCACGCTGTTCATCCGTCAAACAAAGCAACAATACGAGCGAAAGTCTTATAAAAATTGAAAAACCACCCAGGTTAACAAACGGTAAAACCAACTGGGATGGATTTAAGAAAGATATCGAGGACAGCGTTGAATTAAGAATATCATTACAAACGTCTCTCGAACTTGAAGACGCAGTAGATACCTTTGCTGATATGATACAAAAGGCCGCATGGAATAACACACCTTATCAAAGGGAAATGCCACGCCGCAAAGATATAAAATATCCGCAAGAAATAAAAGATTTAGTGAAAGAGAAAAGAAAAGCACGCAAGAAATGTCAGCGAACCCGTGCTCCTCAACACAAAGCTAATTTAAATCGATTGTGTAGTTTGCTTAAAACGAGAATATCAGATTTCAAAAACGGTGAAGTTGAAAATTACCTCGAAAATCTGACAGCAGGTAAAGATTCTAACTACTCACTTTGGAGAGCTATAAAAGTAACAAAAAGACCAAAGCTTCCAGCGCCTCCTAGAAAGGCCAAAATGAATGGGCTAAAAGTGACAAAGAAAAAGCTATGGTATTCGCCGATTACCTGGAGGAAACATTTAAGCCTTTCGATGGACAAGTACTCAACGAAAATTTTAATATGAATTTAACATCAAATGACAGCTACATAATAAGAAATGCTACACTTGCCGAGTTAAAAAGAGAAATAAAGAAGCTTAAGTCCAATAAAGCTCCAGGTTATGACTTAATCACGGCAGAAATTCTAAAAATGCTTCCTCGTAAAGGTTTGATCAACCTGCTTTATATAATAAATGCCGCCCTTAGGTTAGAATATGTTCCGAGCCAATGGAAAGTTGCGGAAGTAATAATGGTTTTGAAACCTGGCAAACCATCTCATGAAAAGAAGTCTTACAGACCGATTTCGCTTCTTCCAGTAATATCAAAAGTTTTTGAAAGAATACTACTCCTTCGCCTGCAGCCGATAATAGAAGAAAAACAATTAATACCTGAACATCAGTTCGGATTTAGAAGAAAGCATTCGACCATTGATCAAGTGCATAGGATAACCGACGTAATTGAGAGAGGTCTTGAAGAAAAGAAAATCTGTTCGACGGTCTTTTTGGATGTGTCGCAAGCGTTTGACAAGGTGTGGTACGAAGGCCTCAAATTCAAATTACGGCAAGTTCTGCCTGAAGGACTTTATAAAATTCTTAACGAATATCTAGAAAACAGACTTTTTCGTGTAAGACACGGAAATGAATATTCTAATTTCAAAGAAATAGTGGCTGGGGTACCACAAGGTAGTATTTTAGGTCCAATTCTGTACCTTCTATTTACACGTGATATACTTCAAACAGAAGACACTTGATGATACTGCAATACTAGCAGTAGGCAAAACGATTAACGAAGCTACGATTAAATTACAAAATGCTCTTAATAATGTTAATGAGTGGAAAAAAAACATGGCGAATAGCGCTCAATGAACAAAAGTCAGTCCACGTGGACTTTACGTATACAAAAATAAATAGATTGCCCGTCTTTCTTAATACCAGTCGTGTACCATTTGCGAATGAGGCAAAATATCTGGGAATGACTCTAGACGCGAAATTAAAATGGAAGCCGCACGTAAAAAAGAAATGCGAAGAATTAAAAAAGTAAATTAAGAGATATGAACTGTCTACTCGGTAAATATTCCAAGCTTAGTATTGATAATAAGTTGATTTTATACAGGCAGGTACTTAAACCTGTCTGGACTTATGGTATACAATTCTGGGGTTGTACCTGCGATACAAATTTAAATATCTTACAAACATTTGAAAATAAATATTGCTTAGGTCATTTGTAAATGCACACTGGTATATAAGAAACGAAGATCTTCACAGGGATCTCGGGATTCCTACGGTTCGAGACGAAATTGAGAGTTTCGCGCGAAAACATAGAAATCGGCTATTAGATCACGCTAATCCAACGATTATTGACATTCTTGACGAGTCGAATTTAGTACGCCGTCTGCAAAGAACAAAACCTTCCGACTTGGTGCGGTGAACAAAAAAACCGCTTTAAAATCGCGGAATAAGCAGAAACTTTCACCGGAAAGTTACCTGCAACACGTTACTTTACTTCGTTAAAAATAAATTGGTAGATAAGTTTCAACTTAGTTGCAATCGGGAAGTGGAGGTGGTTTTAGTGTAGTAAGAATCTCACAATTCTATGAGCACGCGTTTTCCGGTCCTCATAGAGCCTGATGCAGGTTTTGCACCTACCCACGGACAAAAAAAAAAAAAAAAAAGTTTTAAGAAGTCAATCTTATTAACTACTGGCATGCTTGAATCCCGTTATTTCCATGCCGTGTCTACATTAAGAATACCTCATAAGTTCAGTTTTTTTATTCAAGCTTAAGACTTGCGGAGCTTAAAATAAAAAATATTTGTAAGTGGTTCAAAAAAAAAATAACAAAGATTGTGTGAAAATGGAAAATGACAATGTGATTGAAACAATAAGCGTTCCATCCTTAATATGGAACAATGGGCCTTGGGAGTAAAAAAAAAAGCTTAAGCTATTTTTGCAGAAAGCTTAAGCTAGCTAGTCATAGCTATTACTAGTATAGCTAAAGCTATACAGTTCTAGCTTAAGCTTTGCTTCATGTGAATAAAAAAAAACATTACGTTAAATAGCTTTAGCTAGAAAATTCTAGCTTAAGCTGAATATTTCTAGCTTTCGTTTGTTTATTCACATGTTTTGGCCTAGAAGCTTAAGCTAAAACTATTTGTTTGCCACCGAAAAGCAACGCAAGGAGATTTTTAAAGATTCAAGTCTTAGCTTAAGCTATTTGTTTATTCACAAGACCCATTGTTTTCATGTAAAAAGAACTAGTCAAAGTTTTCTAGTCAGGGGTCCAGGAATCTTGAAATTTTTGTAGCTTTAGCTATAATATTCTAGCTTAACCTATTATTAATCACACCATTTGGAGCTTAAGCTGGAAAAACAAGCTTAAGCTAGAAGAATCTAGCTTTAGCAATTTTAAACTAGTTATTACTATAGAAGACATCTTTTAGTTTCTAGCTAAAGCTTGTTTTTAATCACACAATACTTAGCTTTGACTTAAAAATCCTAGTTTTAGCTTTAGCTTTCTTTATTCACAAGACCCAATGAGGATATTCAGGAGACTCAGCAAATTTTTCTTTCGTGAGGTCTCAGTAGTTCAGTGTCCTCGTTGCTGAAAGCTTATGGAGTTAACTCGATTGACGTCCTAGAAAAAATGGAGATGGAAGACGTCGACTAATTTTTTAACAACTTCGACAGTTCCGGCTTTTTGGCGACCGAATCAAATTTCAAGCTGGACTGAGGAAGTGGAAGAAGGTAAGTAGTTTTGATATAACTTTTTATAAGAATCTTTATTCCTTTGTGCAATATTTCATACCTTAAACTATATAAAGGGTCCGCCAGATAACTTTTTTTTTTTTGAAAATGCTATAAAAAAAAACTACTGAATATTTTCTCAAATTTCTTTTTTTATTTGAAAGTACAATCCTTCCGGTTAATAATGGAAAATAATTTCATTCAAATGGCTGCTTCGCTAAGTGGGCCTGCGATCGACTTAGAGAAGATGCCGATTTTGCCAAAAAAAATCATCTTTTAAGATGAAGCTCATTTTGATCTTATCGGGTATGTAAACAAGCAAAATTGTCGCATTTGGGGCACAGAAAACCCGCACGCATACATTGAAAAGCCGATACACCCAAAACGAGTCACTGTTTGGTGTGGATTTTGGTCCAGAGGCATAATTGGGCCATTTTTCTTCGAGTGGCCGTTACATTCAATGGTGATCGTTATCGGCCCATGTTGAACGAATTTTTGTTCACAAAAATTGAAGAGGAGGATATTGGCAACATTTGGTTTCAACAGGACGGCGGGGCGGCGCTACGTGCCACACAGCCGAAGCTACACTCCATGTAGTAGTAGAATTTTCAAAAAAAAAAGTTATTTGGCGGACCCTTTATAACAAAATGAATTTGAAAATCCCCAGATCACAAAACAAATCGATCTAAATTTTTTAGTTCATCTTCTATGTGAAACTATAAAGTCCAACTCCACCATGGATTGGCTACGGATTCTATTATTTGAAAATCCTCTAAAAATCCAAAAATTATTTTTTGTTTGCACGGGAATAACTTAATTTTAGTGCTTTCTGGTGACAATTGCAATTAAAAACTCTTTTCTTTTAGAATATAACTTTATTGTGTGACCAAATGACACCCTTTCAGCACCATCAACCCGCAAGGTTCTAGAATGGCTTGAAAAGATTTCAAACAGTTTAAATACAGCCACTTCTTCAAGAGAGTCATCAATTTCATATGTTTCTGATTCAACAGAACTAGATATTACTGGCTTTCTTAAATTAACTGTTAAAGGTCAACTCAGTTTGTCATTTTATGAAAAAAAATACGGTCATTTGGACAGTAAAAAAACAGAAGGATCTAACTCACTGTATTGTGGAAAGATTAATTGGAAAGGTGAAAAAAATGACTTAAGGAGATATGGATAAATGGGCTCTTGCAATCACGAATACCTTTACCACAGAAAATAAAGTAAGTTTGTGGATATTAAAGGATAAAATATAATTATATTATAATAACGGCCATTCTAAAAAATTCGAAACCCAGCAACTCAATTTCAAATTAAGAAAAAAAATATATTTAAATGAGCCAATATTTAGAGTACCTATATTAGCGCTATTAATAAAAAACGCTTATTCTACCTTTATTCCACGATTTTACTAAACCACGGAATAAGAGTTAAGCCACGGGTTAAAATTACTCATTAAAAAAAAATTATATTCGTGGAATAGTAAAGTGACGTTTACCGTGCGAGGCCTGTTAAGTATCTTGAAATTTGTACCAAGTTTCGGAAGCTTGAGTTTTTTCCGTATGGGTTTTGACATCTTAAAATTTCAAGTAACCAAACACATCTAATAATTTTCTTGTTTATGTCTATCTAAATTATTAGTAGGTATTATGGTAAATTTAATTAAAAAAGAAAAAGAAGCGAGAGTTGGAACACCAAAGAAAAAGTAAGCTCATAAAAATAAACTTAACCATTTATAAATACCCTTTTGCTTTATATTCTTCAAAACATAGCGAAATCATTGTGCATAGAAAAGAAATGTTATTGAAAAGGTAAATCTTCTGATATCAACACCAATAAAAAAAAAATAGTCTGGCTGCTTATTCCTTCGCTAAACCATCTGCTTCGGTGGTTTAGCATAGTAAACGTCACATAGCAGAAATTTTGTTTTATTAGTAACATTTTGCACTTAATCCCTGGAATAAGGCCAACCCTTCGCTATTCCGCGTTTTTTAATTTGGCTGTATAAATATAAGAGTTAACTGTAGATACAAAATTTTACAAGTTGTTGTAAAATAGGCAAGTGATCAAAAAAGCTCATACTTTATCTTTCGTACCTGCGCATTTTTCGGAACAATTTTCATGATAGGAGTGCTGTAAAAATAGTAATACGTTTCGAAATGACTGAACATTTCATATCTTCTCCGTAACCGAAAAATGACAAAAGTTGGTATAAATGGTGAACTATGTACATATATTAGAGATTGTAAAATTATTCCGCATACAAAGCAAGACTTAAAACAGGATTATCGTGGATTTTTTTTAGATTTTTATATCATGTTTAACTGTCGCCTTTTCTTTGGATCCTGGTTGTTAGCAAAATTCTTACAAGATTTAGGAATCAGGGCATTAAAATCGTGGCCTATGCAGACGACATAGTAATTTTGATATCGGGTAAGTACCTTACCACCATCAAAGATATTATGGAATCCGCACTCAAAGAACTATTGGCACAATGGCCATCAGACTAGGTGTATTTGCACCCGATTTCTGCAGGAGCTGTCAGGACGTAGAGGAAATAGAAACCATTAAACACCTGCTCTGTGATTGTCCAAACCTTCAAACAAATCGACTCCGTTATTTTGGAAACAGGTTTTTTGAGTACCTGGAAGATCTAGCGCAGGTCTCAATGGCAAACATGAGAAAATTCATAGAAAGCACAGGCTGGTTCACAAACGAACCAGTCTATGTGAACCATTAGTTTGGGTGCATCTCTGCCTTCTTTTATAAGGGGATCACAATGGACCAATAGGCCCCCGTGTACGCAACAGCCTCTGTGCTGTGCACGCCCCTCTTAACCTAACCTAACCTAACTGTCTAAAACAGGGTAACGGAGAAGACAAAACTGTACTTTTCTCACCCAAATTTCAACGACTCATAAAAGGTCTGAATTTCTTTGATATCCATGCTTAAAATGGATCACGGTAAGTTAAACAAAATATGTGTTAAATTTCATTGAAATCGGTTGACGGTTACACGAGCTAGCGAGCACTTGAAATGTTTCATTCAAAATACATGGTGTTTTCATAGTCTTTTACTCAAAGTGCCGGTAAAAGTGTAAATGTTTAATGAAATTTTTTAAACTTGGCACATATACTAAATACCATAAAGAGTATACAAATACATTTTCTTACTTTTTTTATAACAGTTAATCGATTAAAAATAGCAACAAATGCACAAAAACAAAGATATTTGATTTTATTTTTTAATGGGGTTGATATTATACAAAATTATTGAAAACATTTTGTTTTTGATACTCCTTAATCAATCAATCAAATCAATCAATCAATCGATCAAATTTTATTAAATAACTTACACAGTAAGATACAATATCTTTTTTAATAGTGCAAGCTTCAATGAAAACTCTATTATAAATATTATTTAATGTGAAGTGTTACAACAAATTTTTACAATTTCAAAAGGAAAACTTATTTATGAATTACAATTTTACAATCATATCATTTCAAATTCAAATAGTTAGTAATATGAATACAGTTAAATATACTGAAGAATGAAATACAAAATTAATTCAAAGCAAAAAAAAAACTTTTTTTAGAAAAATATATGTATTTAAAAAGCCAATCATCATCATCTTCAACTTAGTTCTTCTAAGAACAGTTTGAGCCTAACTTTAAACAGTGTTCTGCAACTTATTAGCCTTATGGTTCGGGGAAGGGAATTCCATAGCCGAATCACGTAGATAAAGAGTAGATAAAGAATTGCCGTTCAGAAACTAAATAATAATTATAGCGAATTGGTATGAGATCAAGAGTTCTTATTGAACGAATAAAACAGACTCTATTATAAAGGTACCTTGGTTGGCGTATTTGAAGCATATTTCGAAGTGAAGTCAATGTTTTCAGCCTAAAAAGACCGTCAAGACTGATACCATAAATTGATTTAGAAAAATAGGATATGTGTTCATACCTTTTGATTCCAAAAACATATCGCGCGATACTGTTGTAAGCCAATTTCAGTTTCAGCTTATGCTCGTAGTCACAGTTGCTGAAAATTTCACAACCAAACAACATTATGGAAATCAGTAACGTTTTAGCCAAAATAAGTCTTGTTCTTAAAGGCGTAACTTTTTGTGTTGCCCAAAGCAAGCGAAGACCATAAACCCTACCTACTGTCAGTCTGATGTGGTTATTCCAAGAAAGAGTTGTATTGAAAATTAAACCGAGATTTTTTGCGGACTCAACAAATTCGATACTGCTATTATTAAGATATACTTTAGGGAAGTATGAAGTATCAATCGGTTTTCTGGAGATAACCAAACATTTTGACTTGGATGGATTTATACAAAGGCCATTCACTCGAGACCAGCACAAAATCCTGTCGAGATCTTCATTTATTTCACATGCTTCATTTTCCACAAGGCCCAACGGAAAACTTTTCCAAACCTGCACATCATCAGCATACATATCAACCCAGGAATTTAAGAGACATTTAGTTAGGTCATTTATGTACACAGAAAAATTAAATTGATTTCGAAGCTTATTGCAGAGATCATTGTGGTTTACGGTATCAAACGCTTTAGAGAAATCAAGCAAGATAAGAAAAGTGACTTTGTCATTGTCTACCGCTTGTCTGATGTCTTCTGTAACGTTTATTAATGCAGTTGTACAACTATGTATTGGACGAAAACCCGATTGATTATCGCAAAGCAAACTATTATTTTTAAGAAATCTACGTATCTGAATACTCATCAACCTTTCAAGAGCCTTGGAGAGAAAGGAAAAAATGTCAATTGGTCTAAACTCGCTTTGATTTTTGGGGACTGGTATTATTTTGGCCCGTTTCCAGGATGTAGGAAAAATTCCTGTCATAAAAATAATGTTTATTAAGTGTGTAATATATTTCAAAATATAGGGAAGAATGATTTTAACAAACTACTGGGCCCTATTTCATAAAACTACAACACTAATAATTATTTGTGAATTCACGTGTAGTTTGTAAATTATTAGAAAATTTCTGTTTCATAAAGAAATCAAACAGACTAATAACTACAAGTATCCCAGACTTGTAGCTACAAGTAAATTTACAACTGCGGCGAATTTTTCTGATTCATAAAAATATTTGCGCAAAAATGTATTTGTGACGGACTTGTAGCTACAATTGAAATTCTTATTAGTCTAGCAAGACTAATAAAATTAATTTTGTGTGCAGAATATGAATGTGTACGTGTAGGTACCTATATTTCGAGTTTTTTTTAACAGCGAATGAAATACAAATTAAAATGGAAGTAAGAGATAAATTATACAATCATGCTTCCTCAGGCAAACAGCAGCTTTTTGAAACAATGCACTAAGTAGGTAACGGTACTAAATACCATGCTGTTGCTAATATGCAAGGAGTTTTAAAGGCCTTCACGTTGTGTAGTGTCGTGCAATTTTCTGAGAACGCAATCTTAAATAAATTAAATTAAGATTGCAGAAGAGAGAATGCAATCTTGGCATTCTTTTCCATTCCTTTTATGGTATTCTTTGACGTTTGCATACAATTGAAGCGTTCATGTCAAGGAGAGGGTAAGTGACATGTTTTCGGTTTTTCACCACAATAGTATTTGAAAACTTAAATTTCAGTGTCTTTCTATGATCTCTAGTTTCCAACTTAGCTCTTAAAAAAATGGTTGGTATAAGGGAAGTAAATGCATCACAAGACTTTAAGATATTTGTGGAATAAGGAGTTAAGATCTCTTAACACTTACAAAATACAAGTTTACAATATTTTGTTTACATAAGGGAGTTAACGTTACTCCATTTTATGAAGGAAGTAAAAAAGGTAATGATCCAATCAAAAAACTTTTAGCTCTTGCATCTCAAAACTATACCTACAATGTCTCCTACACTCATCTTCATCTGAACGCTTGAATTGCATTTTTCGAATAATGTTAGCTGGCATGGGTAGAAAATGCTACGGAAGAGCCCAGATAAATTAACATTTTTGTTGTAGGTTTAGGTAAGTAATGTAGGTCGAATTTTGGTGGATGCATTGATGAAACCCGAACACATACATATTACGAAAATACATTTTTTATTTAAAGGTTTGTCTCTATCGGTCCTCCTTTTGCATTATACATATTAAATTAAACTCTGACTGTTTGCCTCAAGTACAAAAAGAAAACTATTACTATGCATTTATTCTTGTTTTTTACAATTAATAATACAAACAAATATATTATTGCACGTTTATTCTTTTTCTTCCCTTAAATAATATTGTTCATATATTAAACTCAATATTTTTTCAAAGAAAGCTTACCTTGTCTTTTTCCTGTATGGAAAGATATTTACCTTGAAGATTCGAGCATTAGCAATCAAGTTAAAGGCTTTTAAGTGGAGCCCCATCGATTTCTTTTCCATAGAAATAAAATATAATATTGAACTCTCGCTGCTGCTCCAACAAAATCAAATATTTATTTATTTTCGTATCATAGTTACGGACTTGTAGTTTTGTAGAAGCGTAATCAATTCTCAATAGTTTGAATTTGCCCAACTACAAGTGTAGAAAAATCTTTATGAAACACAAATTTACAACTCCATACTTTCCTATGCTTGTAGCTACAAATCTACAACTACAAGACTAATAGTTTTATGAAATAGGCCCCTGGACTTATTTCGTCAAAACCCGGAGAATTTGATTTAATTGATGAGATGCTTTCTAGAACATCAGTATCATCTATAGCTGTAAAGTAGAAACTCGATAAAGAAGACGAGTTATCCGGATCAATGGTTCAATATTATTGCACGTTTATTCTTTTTCTTCCCTTAAATAATATTGTTCATATATTAAACTCTCAATATTTTTTCAAAGAAAGCTTACCTTGTCTTTTTCCTGTATGGAAAGATATTTACCTTGAAGATTCGAGCATTAGCAATCAAGTTAAAGGCTTTTAAGTGGAGCCCCATCGATTTCTTTTCCATAGAAATAAAATATAATATTGAACTCTCGCTGCTGCTCCAACAAAATCAAATATTTATTTATTTTCGTATCATAGTTACGGACTTGTAGTTTTGTAGAAGCGTAATCAATTCTCAATAGTTTGAATTTGCCCAACTACAAGTGTAGAAAAATCTTTATGAAACACAAATTTACAACTCCATACTTTCCTATGCTTGTAGCTACAAATCTACAACTACAAGACTAATAGTTTTATGAAATAGGCCCCTGGACTTATTTCGTCAAAACCCGGAGAATTTGATTTAATTGATAAGATGCTTTCTAGAACATCAGTATCATCTATAGCTGTAAAGTAGAAACTCGATAAAGAAGACGAGTTATCCGGATCAATGGTTAGAGAGTCATCACTGTAAAGATAGTTCGATGCATCGTCAACATTAGTTGAGGAAGAAACTGAGACAAAAAGCTTATTCAACTCATTACAGTCATAATTACTACTTTGTCGATTTATTTGTTTGCCCACCCCAATTTCCCTTAAGTTTTTCTAAAATTTTTGTTTGGCGTGGGATGGATCAAGCCATGAGGCATAGAAACGTATTTTTGCCTCATGTATTTCACAAGTAACTCTGTTTCTCAGAACACGATAAGCATTATAAAGTATATCTCAACGAAATCTTTTCCAACGCTTGTAACGGGTGATTTTTTAAGAGGTTTAGAACTTTAAAAAAAAAAAAAACACAAAAATTCGAAAAAATGAATGAAATATTTATTTGAATCGATAGTTTGAACCTTGCAATTTAATGTTTAAAGATAATTTCATGCAAATGTTGACCGCGGCTGCGTCTCAGGTAGCCCATCCGCTGAGTCCAATTTTGGCATACTCTTTCACACATATCGGCCGGTATCTCACGAATGAATGCATGGATGTTGGCTTCCAGTGCGTCAATCGAAGCGGGCTTGTCCCTATAGACATTAGCCTTGACATACCCCCACAAAAAATCATCTAATGGTGTCAAATCGCACGATCTAGGCGGCCAATTGACCGGCCCGAAACGTGAAATTAACTGTTCACCAAACTCGCCTCGCAATTGCGCCATTGTTTCGCGTGCTGTGTGGCCCATTCACCAAAAATTCGGCGTTGTGGTAGGTCGGCTGGCTTTAGTTCTTGCACCAGCTGTATCTTAAAAGGCTTTACGCCCAAATCCTTCTGCAAAATTTTCCACGTAGTGCTGTAACAAAGGCCTAACTGCTGGGAACGGCGCCGAATCGACATTTCGCGGTCTTCTGTCACACTAGCTGATACGGCCGCAATATTTTCTTCACTACGCACAGTACGTAAACGTGTTGGTGGTTTAATGTCCAACAAAGTAAATTTGGTGCGAAATTTGGTCACAATCTTCCGAATAGACTGCTCAGAAGGTCGAGAATGCCGACCATAAAATGGAAGCAGCGCGCGATGAACATTTCGAACCGAGCACGAATTTTGATAGTAAAATTCAATAATTTGCAAGCGTTGTTCATTTGTAAGACGATCCATGGTTAAATTGCAAACCAAACTGAAGCTGTTTGACAGTGACACAAGGTACTAAACACACGTCAGCTGTCAAAACCAGTGTTGCCAAAACCAAACCAGCTAAAAAATCACCCGTTATATGCATTATCACGTTGTACCATTAGATTTTTAATACTATTCGTAAACCATGATCGTGTGCAATCTTTCGATCTTATAAATTTTGTTATTAGCGGAACATGAGTATCGAAGAGATTGTTAATATTGTCTTGTATGAAAGCTACTTGAGGTCCGTCAAGCTTGCACAATGGAAATTCAGAAATGTAAGGATGCAATAATTTGATGCTCATTTGATGCTAATTTAGTACCGCAATCCCGCCGCGGTACTAAATTCCCTTCCCCCTCAAACTTGTGGGGGACCCAGCTTGACGTCAAGCTGCGTCCACCACACCTTGATACACAAAGTTTCAAAAAACTAATGATGCAATAATTTGATAATAATTTTGGGCTTCTCAAATGGCGGAATTTCAAGTTCCTCAAGTCCATCCTTACCAAGCAGATCCAAACCAAAATCGTAATACAGCCATCCTTACAGACAGTCAGGCGGCTGTTAAAGCCATTGATTCGGCTACATCATCCTCTAAATTGGTCCAACAATGCCGAGATGAGCTCGCAAGTCTAAACATTAACCTCAAGGTCACTCTTATCTGGGTTCCTGGTCACAGTGGCATTGAGGGAAATGAACGGGCAGATGAACTAGCCAGGCAAGGATCAGCCCTTCACATCTCACTTGCGGAAAGGGTCTACATTCCCCTTGGAGTTGTGAAGTGCATAGACGACCGGAGGGGGGGGGGGGGCAAGGGGGCAGTTGCCCCCCCTGGCTCTGAACAATGCCACACAACTAAGAAATTTTTCATTTTTTTCTTTGAATTTTAACAAACACTTTGCCTTCTCTTCATGATTTGCCCCCACCTGGCTCTGGATCATACCAAATGTACCTGGAAGTATCCTTAGTTTCGATATTGTTGGAAAATATGAATATTTTCTTCACAGCTTCTTTATTGAGTTGATGGTTTGCCCCCCCCCTGGCATTACCACAGTTTTGCATGCATTTTTTTTACTATGAATTTTAACAACTACCTACTTGTCAAATAGTTTTACAAATAAAACTAACCTATTCTTATATTGAACTTATGGGAAAAAAAATCTAAAATCTTTGGAGCGATTTTTTAAAAAAATTAATTTTGTATGCATATGTATATAAAATTCTTTAAACATTTATAAGAGCAAATTTTGGTATGCAAATCTAAATTATATATTTATGTGTATGTAAAACCAAAATTTGAAAAAAAAATTGTCAACCCTTTTTTGAGATATCGAATTTTCAAAAAAAATTTGAAACTTTCTTAAACATCCAAAAACTTTTGTTTTGAAATTATTGGGATTCAATATTAATTAATCTTGTTTGTATATAAAAAAAAATCATCTAAATCCGTTTAGCCGATAGCGAGAAAATTCAAAATAAAAAAATACGTTCTATGACAGGTACTATTAATAGTTGGTAAGTGCAAAATTTTGTAACTTTTGATAGTAGATCGTACTAATTTTAGTATATGAAAAAAGTTTAATAAAAATCGTAGGAGTCGTTTGAGCAAACAAATATTTTCCATTGCGGTTTTTTAACTTTTGTATGGAAGGTACCGTTATTTTTTCATAAATGTAAAATTTTTTATAAAAATATTTTAGAAAGTACTAACAGGCTCTTAAATATCGAGTTTCAAAAAAATCGATTATGCTGTTTTCGAAATATTTGATTTTCCAAAAAAAAATTTTTTAAAAATCCAAAAAATATTTTTTCAAAAATGTTGGTAGACATAACTATTTATATTTTCTGGAAGCTTTGGTATAAAAAAATAATTGAAATCGGTCAGACTGTTTTGAAGAAAATCAAAAATTAAAAAATGGTTCATTGGGAGGTACCATTAAAAGCCATTTTTGAAAAATGGTTTTCCACCCAAAGGAAGCCTTTACTAAAATAAATTAATTAAATTTTTTTTAAGAAAAGTTGTTGAGCCGTTTTAGAGAAAAATACGATTATGTAAAATTGCTAAAAAAATTGTATGGCAGGTACCGTTATTTTTGGTTCTAAAATAAAATGAAAAAAACGTGTGGGCATAATCATCAAAAACCACTATGTACCAAGTATGAAGAAAATCGATCGAGCCGTTTAGGCTGTAGACGAACAGACAGGCAGACAGACAGAATTGTGCCACCCACTTTTTTTTAGTGTTCTCCATCATCGTAATATCTTGTTTGATTGCTATCTCAAATTTTTTTTTTTTGCACCAATCCAAAACTTGCCTTATATGTTATATAGTACCTATATCGCAAGTAAAAATGAAACCCCGTTTCTTTAAGAAATGAACAAGGCAGATATATATATATTATGCCTGTTTAGTAAAGTGAAATGTTTACCAAGTTTTCCAAACTTTGGTTTTTTGCTCCTATGGATTTTGACAGCAAACGTAAGTAGTAAGTAAGTAGGAAATTTTTGAAATTTCTTTTGAAAGCCTATTGGTTGTACTCAACTAACCTAGGTGTGAAAGGAAATGTCAAACAAATATCTTCAAATACTCGACCGGGGAGATTTTTTTCACCCATCTGTTCTCCTGCCCTTCTCACCAAAAAATATCAAATTAAGAAGCCAATCCTCAGCTGTCAATTTGATTTGCCTACAAGCTGAGGTGAAAACAACAAACAGCTGATGTATTAGATTTGCAAAGTATTAATGAAGAGCAGTGACAGAACGCACACATCGAATCAACTCGTCATTCAGCACATAATTCAGCACAGTGCCGAGATTCAGCTAAATCGAAATCGCAGGGAGTGAGTGAGATGAGTCACTTTTTGTCGAAAATCGATTCAGCTATCAAAAGTGAGTGAGTGAGCGAGTGAAATGAAATGTCAGATTACTCGCCAGATATTTCCGCAGTGACTTGGTGTATGTGTTGGTAAATTTCTAGCTTTGGATAGGTATGTGTGCTTTTCTCAAGAATTCCTATTCATGCATAGGTAACGAAATAAAAAACAACAACGTAGATAAAAACAACTACCCTCTTATTGATTATTGAATCTTATTTTATTATCATATGCACATATGTATATCAAATAAAATTATATTCTATTCACTTTCGACACTATTTAACTTCTTATTTCTCAAGGGTGGAAACTCACTTCAAACTTTAATAACGACAAAAAAAAATAATTGAAACAAGAGATACTCCATTATTAAAGATTCCAATATTTACATTGTTGTATTTGTTATTTCATTTCATTTGCGTAACGGGTGTGACAAGGAGGTAGAGTTTAGCTCTTTTATATTTATTCTTTGTCTCATGTTCGAAACTTAATTCGAACTTACTCATTTCACTTAAATAGCTGAATCACTTTTGCGAGTGAAGTGAGATGAGTCGGCGAGTAAGGCGAGTCATCTCATCTTACTCGCTGAAATAGCTGAATCTCGGCACAGGTCTTGTTGTTAGGCGTTTTCCTTTGGAGGTGGCGAAGTACTTTGCTATAGCTTTTTTCAATGGAACACATCAAACTGCTTTCCCATGTAAAATGTATCTACTTGCACATAAGAGCATGTGCAGTTGGTAGTACTAGAATAGGGTTTTCATCTACTCACAAGTACTTTGCCACCTCCAAAGGATAGATAGATAGATAGATAGATAGATAATTTGATTTATTTTTTTTTTCAATCATATTTTGTTTACAAATTAACAATTCATAAATCATATAAGCATGACTTTAAAAGTCGTCTGCCAGAGTTTGCTCAATTTCGATACAATGAAAAAGAAAAAAATAAAAAAAGATAGTTACATATTATATAAATCTAGATACTGTACATAGATTTACTTGGTAACTTTAAATTTTAGGCTTAATTGATTTTCAAAACAGCTCATTTATTATTTGAAATCTGTATCTTTCAGCTTTTGAAGTGTATCTATATAGTCTCTCCCAATCCCTTCCATTTAAGTATTCTATCATTTCAACTTCGCTCAAAACATTTTTTCCGAAATAAGCCCTTCTGATTTCCTTCAGCACCGGGCACACGCCCAAGAAGTGGAATACATCTTCTCTCGTCCTTTGGTTGCACATTGAACACTCAACTCTTAGATCTTCTCTATGCGGCTGATAGTTGAGGTTTTGGAGCTCTCCTCTCATCCTGAAAATTGAAGATATTTTTTTCACACTAAAGTTGCTCTGGAAGTAGTTCCCATCTTCGAGGATGTGCTGCAGTTTTACATATATTGATCGATGCATTGACGTACTCGCTTTCCATTGACACTCCTGCATCCAATTCTCATCCAAGCACTCCACCATTTCATACAATTGTTCCTTCCATGTACCGACATTTTCCAAGGAAAGATTCAGTTGGACTCCACATAACATCGCTAAGTTGTACCATTCTTCAAACCACAATGATTTTCGTTGTAAGGCATACAGAGCAGTTTTTTTGGGCAGTCTTTCATTTGGAAGAAGCATAACTTTTAAGACATAATCAACATGCAATTTAAACGTTATGGTAAAGAGCTCAGGGAGCCCAGTTTCTACGTGCAGCATATAGTTCGGTGATGTTGATGGTAGACCGAAGGTTATTTTCAGAAAGAATCTTTGAATTTGTTCCACAATATCAAACTTTTCATAACCCCATACTTGCGCACCATAAAACATGATTGACTCCATAGTGGCTTGGAATATTCTATACTTTGCACTATGTGAGACACTTTTATTTCCAAGACAGCTTCTCCAGGTAGCGTTCAAGGCGTTTTTAGCCGCTGCAAGTTTCTCGCTTAGATGTTTTGCCATATTCAGGTTGCTTGCTATTGTGAATCCCAGGTATTTGTAGTGTTTCACAATTTCAATATTCTTTCCATTGTAGGTCCAGTGTTCCGTCCTGGAATAACGTCCTCCACCCTTTCTAAAAATCATAGCTTTAGTTTTTTTCCAAATTAACCGACAATCCCCAGAGTTGACAATATGTGTGTAGCCGGTTGATCATCATTTGTAGAGCTTCAGGAGAATTAGCAAAGATCACCAAATCATCCGCAAAAAACAACCCCTTTATTTTTGTTCCTGCAAAATCGACTCCCCTAGTTAGAGTATCAATAAGGTCATCAATATACATGATGAAGCTAATCGGACTGATGTTGCATCCTTGTTTCATGCCCAGATTAGTTGAAAACCAGTCCGAAAGTCGTTCCCCATTCCAAACGGCTGTTTTTGTGTCATCATACAAAGCTTCTAAGGCTCGTCCAAATTTATATGACACCCCTTTACTATAAAGTTTATAGAACAGAGCTGAACGACTTACTTTGTCAAATGCAGCCTGAAAGTCAATAAAGAGTGCATACAACTTTTGCTTTTTATCAATGAAAGTTTGTGCCATATTTCTTAGGACAAAAATGTGATCAATTGTGCTCCGACCGGGTCTAAATCCTGCTTGCCATTCATTTATTTTGGCATTCTGGTTTATCCATAGTAATAATCTTCTTTGAAGAATCATTGTATAGATTTTCAGTGATGCATTTAAAAAGGAAATTCCTCTATAGTTTCCCGGCTCATCAAAACTGCCTTTCTTATGAATGGGGAACAACACCGACTCTTTGAAACTTTCTGGTATATTTCCAGTTTCGAAGACTTTGTTATACTGCCGTGTAAGTTCATAAATAAATTCTTCTGAAGCATACTTAAAAAATTCAGTTGGCACTCTATCTGATCCCGCGGCTTTATAATCTTTCGTTTGCGATAAAACAAATTTTACTTCTTCCATTGTGATTGTTGCATCTAAAGTTTCATTCCGATTGAAAGGTCGAGCATAATATGGAGTCACGACTTGCATATCAGCACTAAGCAAGCCTTCAAAATATGACTTCAACACATCTATACCTAGGTTGGCACTAGTTTGGTATTTATTGCCCCCATTGATTTCTCTTACATTTTTCCAGAAGTCTTTAGCATTCTTGCACAACGCCAGGTTTTTAGTTAGCTTTTCCAGGTATACTTTTTTTTTAATTTTACAAAGAGACTTAAAATTTGAGTTGGCTTCCAGGTATAAGTTTTTAAAATAAATTGATCCCGTTTTTCTATAGGTTCTAAGCAGACCAAAGGATGTATTCCTTGCAGAAGAGCAATCTTTATCAAACCATGCACTTTTACTAGCATTCTTTTCTTCTGTTCTACGATTTACAGTTGTGTATGCGTTTTTAACAATTGCTTCCAAAGAATGCATTCCTAAGTCTCCATTTTCATTCTCCCGTTCGACAAGTAAACATTCATTAAGAGAGTAGTTATACCTTGTTCTGATCGATTGATTCCAACGAAGTTTGGGCAGAAGTTGAAGTTCTCTAGCATCCTCCTCAATAACACCATTTATACTTATAGAGATTACAATTGGAAGATGATCAGAGAAAGGAACGCCTTCTACAACCATGTCTTCCACAAAAGAACGCCAGTCTGAGCCATGTAGACAAAAATCCACTACAGAGCTACCTCTGGGACCAATGTAGGTTATCTCACCTTCTGCATCAGACTTGCTGCAACCATTCACAATCTGCAAACCGAAAGCGTCGCACATATCGAGTATTTTTTTTCCATTAGTATTTAGTACTTTGTCTTTCGACTTTCTTGAACCGAATATTTTTGAGTTTTCCTGTCCAGCTTCGACGCCCATTCTTGCATTTAGATCTCCTATCAGCATTATATTTTCTGTTCTATTTGTACTTATTAAATAATCATATATTTTCAGAAAATCAGTGTTCCAATTATTTGGATTCATATAAATCGGTACAATAAACATCTTTTTTCTTTGAATCGTTATTTCGAGGACCATACTTTCATTTTCTTCATTGGTTATAAACTTGTAATTGACGTACTTTTGAAGTGTTTTTTTAGCTCCAAAGCACAAACCTCCAATACCTCTCCCTGCTGCGTGATTTTTGCTTGCATAAACCCATTTTAATTCATATTTATTTAACCTCTTTTCTATAATATCAGCCATTACTTTATCTACTATATGTGTTTCATACAAAAAAATTAGATCATAATTATTGATAAATTCAAAAAATTCATTAAATAAAAGCTTATTTTTAAAACCGCAAATGTTATAAGATAATATTTTAATTATTTTAGTAAATCTAACGAATTTTCTATAGTGTCATGGCAGACGACTATTACCTATTGATTTCGAGTTCCGGTTGATGTACTTGCTAAGTTAGTTGCGAAATTCCCCGATAGTGAAGATCGAGGCGCTGTCTCTACGCTGTCACTTTCAACTGTCATTCCTACCTCGTTGCTGCTGTCATCGGTGTTGTTTACAATTATTTGGTCTGCTTCAAAATGAATTCCCAATTTTTTGCCAAGAATTAAATATCCATCACATCCACCGCTTCTCAAACCTGTCAGGAAGCTCCAAGTAAACATTATGCCTTCCACCAGCAGCTTATCATCCCTCAATGAAATCTTCACAGACGGAGACTTTTGTTTGATTGCATGACCCACTTGGCCAAGCTTAGCCCTCTTTTTTCTGCAATTGTATGGCAGATCCTTTCGGATTGAAATGCCTGTGTTTTTCACCTTGTTTGAGGCTCTAAGAAGAGACAAGGCCTCCTCCCCTGATCGTAGCTTTACCAACACATTTTGGAATTCGGCATGATTCGGCGTCAGCTGACGGATTTGGCTTTCATCTATTGCAGTTCCTGCCACCAGGTTAGTACAAACATTTCTTGCTTTTTCTTTGACTTCTTCACCCTGTCGAGCCTTAAAACGGAGAACAACATTGTTTTCAGTGCGTATCTTTTGTAGATGATCAATTTGCTCTTCTAGGATTTCGCACTTTTTTTCTAAGGTGTTAACTTTCTGCGTTAATGTCTTGTTCGTTTGCAATAAAGCATTGTAGTCCACTCTTAGTTCGTCTATATCTTCCTTGGATGCCAGATGACTGATCTTCCCATCTAACATAGCTGCGAGCTCCTGGATGGTCATAGAAGATACCAAGCTCCCATTTCTCTCACTTTCGGACATGGTGATCTTCGTACAAGATTGTTTCTTTTTGGCGGGTCTTGTGCTTTCAGGTGACCGTGTTTTCTCGTCTCTTTTCTTTCTTTTGTCAGACATAAATCGAGTGTTTTTGATTATATCTTTTAAAAATGTGAGCTAATTTTTACTTTAAGATATTTTTTATTTTTTCTTAACTCGTTAAAACTATTTAAAATCAAAAAAAATCGAGACCTTACTTTTTCTGTGCCTAGATATTTTGACAGTTCAAAACAAACTCCAAAGGAAAAAGGCTGTTATTGCAATTCACATCTATTCTTCGACACGAAATAAAATTACAAATACAACAATGTACACAAATGGGTTTTGGAGGGTGAAACGTGCGAAGGATTGGCTTTGGCTTCTTTACCTACATATTTGATATTCTCTGCTTCTCACCCTGGAACTGAAAGTTGCTAGCAACTCAGTTTCCTCGTGTGAAAGGGGCCTATAGTGCAAGAGAATTTATTAGCATTAATTTTATTTTTTTTTACCCCGAGGCCACACGGGCAAGTCCTCATACATACTCATTTGTTTACTAACATATACAAACCCAAGCAACTTGCTCATCAACAACTGGTATGGAATTCATTGACAACCGGGAATGAACACCCTGAGGACGATTAAGTCAGCCGACTTTTAATTTAAATTTTTTGACATGTAAATTATATATCTATAATTTGTTAAACTTAAGACATTGTGTAACGTTAGGCCCCCTATGTGCCAACAAATGTAAATTTATCATAGTATCATATTAGTTATAAGCCAGATTGTATATATTATGTTCAATAAAAGAAATTGAATTGAACTGGTATGGAATTTTTGAAGCCAGTAGTGAAGCAAGTGGAGAAGCAAGTTGGGAGACAAGCAAGTGGAATGCAAATTACAAATTTGACAAGCAATGTATGCAGCCAACTTGCTTGCCAGTACTTGCCCGTGTGGCCTCCGCGTAAATGTTCTAGGCAAACGCAAATATGGATGAGTATGAGTAGGATATTAAGGTTATTCATAAACGTAGGAAAGTTGTAAACTATGTAAATCTATCAAATTTTCCATACAAGTTTTGACAGATGCATGAATATCCATTTTTTCTCAAGAAAATGGAAAAGTACCTACTATATCCTCGTTGTTGTGTTGTGTTGAAAGATTTCAATGAAATTGACACAGGTGATGGCTTATACAGAATTAAAATTAAAGAAAAAATGTTTTCAAAATAGGGTGCTTTAAAAAATATCGTCGTCGTTCAGTCAAAACTCCCTAAGTCCATTTTCATTTATTTTGAGACATAGGTACTTTTTATGGATTTGTACTATCCAGAATTTGAAAATATTTGATTTTGGGAATTTTTTAATTTATAAATAGACCAACATTAGATTTAGAGACCTTTAACAGAACTAACATCGCACCTCCGGTACAATAACGACGTAATTGCACTTTTCTTAAATGTTGAGGAAACACGTTTAAAGTTTGCGTGCTTATTCAAAATACAATAACGCAATAAAATAGGCCTACAGAATCGACTTCATGAGTCCTAAAAATAGCTGATTATTCAGTGAGTTAGATTTCATATTATTACCTTTTATATCTTTCACCAGCTTCTTTTTTGAGCTTTTGGGGGGTTTGAGGAACCTCAATTGTGTCATTTTTGATCCAGGAATTAATTTTTTTTGACAGTTGAGTCGTTCTTACTCTAAATTAATGGGCATTTTAGAATTGAAACACGCTTCTTAAATGTATTCAAAAATGTATGTTTATTTAAAAGGCTGTTGTAAAATGTCTCATAATATTGAGAACAATGTTTGTTTTTATTAAGTAAAGGAGGTCTTCCTTCTTTCTGTTTGGAATTGGAATTTTGCATGTGTAGGCTGGCGTTAGCTTAATATTTTCAAATGGTTTGATGTTTATAGCTCGTCTACGGCCCGAATAGGAGCAAGGATCATCTCTCCTTCGAAGGAAGTCTTGTATTTGTAGGTTTCCTATCCTTTTTCAACTGTAACCATTTTCAACTCCGAAATTTTAATTTGGTCGTTGTTGGAGTTTTTTGTTAGGTTAAAGGACATTTCATCGGTCAACAATTTTATGCCTACAAAGTCCTTGTAGCTCATTTCAATTACTGGTACGGAGGCCCCTTTTTCCGAGCACTTCGATGATATATACGTGATATATACAAACAAACTGTAAATTAAAGAGCACTTAAAACAAACAAACAAAAAACTCAGAAACAACGACGCAAAGTGCTGTTATGTCATTGTTGCCCTAAAATACACACTCATTTACTGACCTTTCGTACGTTACGGCATGGCGTTCTAATGACTTTGCACAACTACTATTTACAAAGTATCGCGCGCAACTGACAATTATGTCTTTGTTGCATTGAAAAGTTTTTTGTTTCAGCTTTTGTGGCGCGCAAAGTACAATTACGTCTTTCTTGCTCCGAAAAGTTTTATAGATTCAGCTTTTGTGTCAAACAAAAAAGTGGCCTCTTTTGGACACTAGCAAAGATACAATTACGTCGATTTTACCACGTATAAAACTTGAAATTCGGGACATTATGGCATTTTTAACTCAATTTCACAAAAAACTGCAATTACGTCGTTATTGTACCGGAGGTGCGACATGTTTAGATGCTAATAAATATATCGTATTGAAGAGAGGGTTCTCGTTTTCGAGAGAAATGGACTTAGGGAGTTTTGATAGAACGACGACGATATCAAGATCGTTGTTCGTTGAGTGATTTCAATAAAATTGACAGGATAGCTGAGACAGAATTATAACAGAAACGAATATTTTCAAAACGGTGTTTCAAAAAATGACATATGGAAATTTCATTGAATTCACTCAATTCGATTTCATTGAAATCTATCAAGGTCAAAAGATTTTGAAACTTTTTTTTTTGAAACTGTCCTTTTTCCTTTTGTAAAATTACATTTTTATTTCTTATTTTAAATATTCGTGAATTCTTCAATAACTCTCGCATAATAAATTCGAAACGAACCATATCCTAACATTTTTGGTTCGATCGTCAAAATGAATTTTGTTTTAATCGAATCAAAAATAATATTCCCTTTTGATTTTTTCACGAGTGAACGAATGATATTTTATTGATGAACCTTGCTTTTTATACAAAAACTTTCAAAAAATGCCTGTGTGGTTAAATAAGTGCGGTCTACTATTAAATATAAAATAATTTTACGCTGGATAACTATTAACAGTACCTCCCAAAGAAGATAGAATGTTATTTTGGATTTTTTCATTATTGACTGAAGGATTTAAATGAAATTATTTATAAAAACTTCCAAAAAGCTCAAATTATATTGCATATTAAAATTAAAAAAAAAAATTTTTGAATACCCATTTTTTCGAAAATTCGATATGTATCTCAAAATTGGTTTGGTGTCTGTCCCCCCCTGGACAAAATCCTGCGGGCGCCTATGGTGAAGGGCAATATACCTATTGTCAATTTTCCTTAGGGAATCTTATCGTAGGTGGAGCAGTTTAACCAACTGCAAAATATCCAGAACGATCTGGCCCGAGTTAAATAAATCCCGAACAATTGATCTCATATGTAGACCCAGGCGGGACATAGCCAGGGTCGTAGCAACCTGCACTGGACACTGGCCAATTGGAGAACATGCGGTGAGGCTGGGTATTCCTTACAATACTCACTGTCGCAGCTGTGGAGACCAGCAAGAAAAGGAAACAGTCCTACATTTTCTCTGTAAATGTCCAGCTCTAGCCAGAATGAGAGCACAATCGTTTGGAATGGCTTTTTTTGACGACCTAAACGAACTTTCCGAAATGAAGATCAAAGACTTGATCTCTTTTCTTAACACCACGAAATGGTTCTGAGACAGAAATCTGTTGCGTTCTGCATCATGTTCCCCCCCAGATCCAAAGTCCACGAGTAATCGGAACCCGGGTTTCTGAGGAGCTTCATGACGCTCAATGGCAATGATGATCACATAATCTGATCGATCGCTTCGTTGCTACTCTACAACCTGCCGAGCTCGGCATAATGTGGCAAGCTCGGGCGAGATGCGATCCGATCGAGTGAGTGTCCTATGACCCAACTCACAAGATACATTAACCATACTTCACAGCCGTCCTATTTCAAAGCAAGGAACGCTTTTATCTACTTTCATACACAGGTCAAACGAGTTATGGTATCAAAACGGCGCAATCCAGTGCTAATTAAGCAAAGAGCGAGTGTTACGCTCTTGCCACCATTTTTACCTACCTACCTACCGTCCTTACCACTTAAAAGCAGCCAAATATCAAGCGAGCTGTGTAGACTTTTCACCACAATGGAAATTCAAAAACGTAATGATGCAATAATTTGATGCTCATTTAATGATAATTTAGTACCGCAATCCCGTCCCGGTACTAAATTCCCTTCCCCCTCAAACTGGTGGGGGACCCAGCTTGACGTCAAGCTGCGTCCACCACACCTTAATACACAAAATTTCAAAAAACTAATGATGCAATAATTTGATTATAATTTTGGGCTCTTCAAAAGGCGGAATTTCAAGTTCCTCAAGTCCATCCTTACCACTTAAAAGCAGCCAAATATCAAGCGAGCTGTGTAGACTTTTCACCACAATGGAAATTCAAAAATGTAATGATGCAATAATATGATGCTCATTTAATGATAATTTCGTACCGCAATCCCGTCCCGGTACTAAATTCCCTTCCCCCTCAAACTGGTGGGGGATCCAGCTTGACGTCAAGCTGCGTCCACCACACCTTAATACACAAAATTTCAAAAAACTAATAATGCAATAATTTGATGCTAATTTTACGCTCTTCAAGTGGCGGAACTTGAAGCTCCTCAAGTCTATCCTTACCACTTAAAACCCGCTCGATATCAATCGAGCTGCGTAGACTTTTTATATACGACCTTTGAAAAAAAACAAAAAGGTGCGTAAGACGTAAAACTAAGTAATTTGAGAGATTATAAAATTTTATTCTTCTATCCCCAATGGTTTGGTTTTTACATACAAAAAACCAAATTATGATGACGTCACTTGTATGAAGCTGCTTCCAACACAACGGAAATTAAAAAATCTAATGATGCAGAAACTTAGTGCTTCTTATGGGCTCATTTATTATTTCAATCTTAAATTTTGGGCTCCATGGTTTCACCTTGAAATCTAGTGCTGAATATGCAAAACCGTGTAGACTTCCTACGGAACTAGGTTATTTGAAATAATAACATTTTCCATCCCCCCTTTCAAATCTTCCATTCATTTTCTTGGAGACATCATATCCCATATACCATTTCGTAACATTCTTATTTATATAATAAATATAATTTAACCAATCAGGTCGCGAATTCTTTTTGATATAAATCATTGATGAAAATTAAACTAACACATACAAATCATAGCTCACACATATTCTACTTCTTTAAAACAAACATGCAAATGAAATTCTTTTAAAAACTATTTCTTAAAAATATCTATGCGTTGATTAGTTGATTTTTATTTTAGCTCCGCCTCCTGCACGGCTTTCTTTGATCAAAATAAAGGATTTACTATATTGAACTATGTATATTTAAAGTTTTGATTTTAGAATTTAGTAGGTTTCCGACCTCTTAAGGGAAAGGTTGGGTATACTCAAGCTTTAGAATGTTTAAATGCAAAAATATTGCATTACAAAATTTTTCTGTAGTTAAAACATATTATAATAATGTATAGTAGGTACAAGGTACATACTTAATAGTATGTACCATTCATGAAACATTACAAAAACCTATCATTTACATCGAGATTGAATCAAAATGAATTAAAACCTATACTTATAGGTAGGTACCTACAAAAATTATGTAGAATTGAGGGATATTTAGGTACCTACTTTGTAAAGGGTTTATAAAACTTTAAAATGTTCATATGTACAAAGTTTGGCACGATCTTTACATAATTGCACCGGATTTTAAGGTAAGCATTTCTTAATGCTGGATCTAGTGGGCCCTAGACCAAAGCGATACGACCACCCTTCCTTATCACCCATTATTCATTTACATAGCGTGGATCGTGCAAGTAGGTATCACACACTTCACAAATAAAATCTCTGTGAGAAGTCGTTAGCTTAGTTTCTAAGAGAATATTTTATATATGTAGGTATGCAGGTATGTTTTAGGCCGTGTGCCAATTGCGTTAAAATTGCCTAGATGAAAATCATTCGTTTGATTTCAAAAATGTTAAAATTTTAGAAAATGAAAAGCACTATTCGAAAAGAATGCTGTTGGAAATGCTACATATTAATAAAAATAAAAATGTTGTTAACAGGAGATCTGATTGTGATGGCCTGAGCAATATATATAGACATCTTTTATGATATTAAATATTCTATAACTTGTTTTATTGTATATATTATTTTTGATTTTGTTTTCAATTAATAATTTATAAAATTTTGTAAAAAAATTTTCATATTCAATCAAAAATTGTATAGGATATCAAGTTTTTTATTTGTAAGTTTATTTTCTGTGATATTTGTATATATGTTTATTGATTTGTTATTTTAAATAAAGGCCTGACGAAGGGGATAAACATCCCTGAAACGTTGCAGATTTAAAAATTATAATTAAATGACTTTTAGCCTACAAAAACTGAATCAACTAATATAAGAAAAGTCACAAAATACAATAATGTATATAAACTAAATTATGAGAGCATGCAAATAATAAAATGAAACGGTCTCACCGATAAATAGGGAATAACTTTGCAGAGTCAGCGACTTATCCAATTTGTTAATATTCTATAGCGTTAGCTTTTGATGAATGTTATGATCTTCACTGTTTATGATTTTAGTTTTGCACTTCACTTTTCTTTTATTATTTTTTTTTTTTTTTTTTGTTAAAATAATACCTTCACGATTTTCACTGTTAGTTTTCTTACTTTTCGTTATTTAAATTTTATATATCTTAATAATCTTCTTTTCTCTTGATACACTTTTAATAAATATTTAGCACATGTTTTTTTTTATTTTTTAATTTTAAGCCTTTTTTTTTAAATGCCTCACGACGCGACGTTCATCCCACTTCTGACACCATAAAGAGTTTAAAAACGTTCCATTTAAAATTCAATTAAGTTTTAGTTTATTAATTTCATAAAAATAAGATATAATAAAAGATAAATTAAAGTGACTCGACTTGGATTAAAACTTGACAACTTGACAACTTGACGACTTGACTACTACTAATATGTACTCTCAAATTTATTTATATTACAGCAATATTATATAGCTTTGCAATATGCATAATAACGGCTAACTTAAACTTTTCTGCTTGCTTGTTGTTCTCTTCTTAAGGATTACACTTCACGGCTTTACTTTTCTCCTACATAAATTCATTGATAAAAAAAACTTGTTCTGTCGTGCTGCTTGTAAGTTAAATATTTTCTTATCATCGTCGTCGTTCAAAAGAAACTTCGTTAATCTATTTTTTTGAAACTGAGATGTTATAGGTAACTAAGGTGGTACCTAAATAGTAACACGATATTTCATATTTAACCAAATAGGTAAGTAGGTACCTATCCTAGATAAAATGAATTAAGTTCTCTAAAAGGTCACAGCGTCTTTATTTGCTTTTTCTTAAACGAACAACTTTCTAAATTTCAACATTTTCAATTGCATTGATGCGCTATCAATTTAATTCATAGGTAGCTAAAAAATTTATGAACTTATCAATAGCAGTATTTTCAGGGACAATTTAAAAAATGTTGGTTCTTAAGAAATAGAATTACTTATTCGGGTTTTACCGCACCTGTAACAATATCGAATATTTTCGTCAAATCAGTACCTCCTTAATTACGTAGGCACAATTTTAGAAAATATAATCACTAGACTGATTCAAAAAAATGAAAATGTCTTCGATTTTCAATGCCACTAGCTTTTTAGTTAAAGTTTAATGAAATACTAATCCTGGCAAAATTTCAGCCCTTTAGGTCAATATTTAGAGGTCGCTCATCGATACTTTCTGTTTTCCATACAAATCGTATGGGAACTTTTTTTTGATTCCTTCTTTATTTTATAACTTTAGAAACGGTTATCATACAGAAATGATCAAGGTAGAATCTGAAAGAAGATTTGATGTTCTTTAAAAAAGGTCCTTACTTCTTATCTAATTAATGTACTCCTTCCAAAGTTATTCAAGGTCAGAGTGGTATTCGTGGTGAATTTAAAAGTTTGTTTAAATACCGTGTTGAAAAAATCTGCTATAATACAAGATGTTTTGCAAAAGTTGTAACAAAAAGCAAGTGCATGTAAGTTGCACTCAGACAAGAAAAAAATCGTTTTAGAGTGGGGGTCTATTTCCCCCCTTTTAGGCGGAAGGGGCAATTTCCTAAAAAAGTTGGTTTAAAATAAAAAAAAAAAATATGAAAAATCAACGGCAATACTTATGGTGTCATGCTATTACTTTTTTATAGCCAACAATCCATTATTTAACTAACTTTTTAAAAAAAGTTGTTTTTGTAAATATTTTTTGAAAAAATTAATTTCAAACTTAGATTTCAAAAATGAAAAAGTGATTTTATTTTTTAAATACCTTTTTGAAAATTTTTTCGTTATCAAATACAATTTTTGTTTATAGATTTCAATACCTTCCTTAATTTTTAATCAGATGCTGAAAACCGCAGGCTAAAATGTTTTGTAGTTTCTGAGAAAATTGAAAATTAAAATACCTAATACTACTACTGGAAATTGGGTGTTTGTAGGAAGGAACAATTTAAATTCCAGGGCGTCAAATAACAATAAACTTGGTTTTTGTTATTTTCAATTTTCTCAGAAACTACAAATCATTTTAGTCTGCGGTTTTCAGCATCTGATTAAAAATTAAGGAAGGTATTGAAATCCATAAACAAAAATTGTACTTGATAACGAAAAATTTTTCAAAAAGGTATTTAAAAAATAAAATCACTTTTTAATTTTTTAAATCTAAATTTGAAATTAATTTTTTCAAAAAATATTTATAAAAACACCTTTTTTTAAAAAGTTAATTAAATAATGCATTGTTGGCTTTAAGACAGTAATAGCATGACACTATAAGTATTGCCGTTGATTTTTAATATTTTTTTTAAATTTTAAACCAATTTTTTTAGGAAATTGCCCCTCCCGCCTAAATGGGGGGAAATAGACCCCCACTCTAAAACGATTTTTTTCTTGTTTGAGTTCAACTTACACGCACTTGCCTTTTGTTACAACTTTTGCAAAACACCTTGTATTATAGCAGTTTTTTTTTCAACACGGAATCCAAAAAACTTTTAAATTCACCACGAATACCACTCTGACCTTGAAAAACTTTGGAAGGAGTACATTAATTAGATAAGAAGTAAGGACCTTTTTTAAAGAACATCAAATTTTCTTTCAGATTCTACCTTGATCATTTCTGAATGATAACCGTTTCTAAAGTTATAAAATAAAGAAGGAATCATAAAAAAGTTCCCATACGATTTGTATGGAAAACAGAAAGTAGCGATGAGCGACCTCTAAATATTGACCTAAAGGGCTGAAATTTTGCCAGGATTATTATTTCATTAAACTCTAACTAAAAAGCTAGTGGCATTGAAAATCGAAGACATTTTCATTTTTTTGAATCAGTCTAATAATCACCCTGATTACAGAATCCGATGAATGAGCTGCGGAGGGAATCTGATTAAAATTTGACATTTGGTTCATGGTAAAAATGTCAAAATTGAGTCAGATTCCCTGCGCAGCTCATTCGTCGAATTCTGTAATCGGGGTGAATATGTATGTAATTGAACTACCTACCCAGATTAAATAATACAATAATAAAATACCAACCAACATACCTACACATAAGTAGGTATTCTTTTCCAATTTGTGGATACAAATTTAAAATTTTGAGTTTGAATTTTTATTTTTTTAACTATGTACATACATGTTTATGTATATAATGTGAAGGTGTAGATACGTACAGTCATTTTTGGAAATCATCCCCTCATGTCTCAAGGGAGAGAATCAGCCACCCCTTTTAAGTAATTCTTTTCTGGTGTCATTACACGTTCTATCTTAGTTTTTTATCTAAAAGGAATCACCCAGAAAATGGGGGGAGAGTACAATAACTTTGGCATCAAGCTATGATAACGGTTTTTTGTAGAACAGCTTAATACAATAATTTATTTTATGGTGAGGGGGGCAATTTAATAAAAAGAATACTAAAAATGGAAAAAAAAATATCTTTAAATAACGGTAACACTTACAATTAAGTATTTTACCTTTTTTTAAAGCTAATACTCTGTTCAATTAATTAGTTTTTAATTAAGTGAAATCTATGCATAGTTTAAAAAAAAACGGGTTTTAAACTCAAAATTTGTGGACAAAAAATAAGAAGAAGGTTTAAAGTGTAATTTTTAAAAACTGCAAGATTTTATACAATTTTTTTTTTGTTGCTTTAATTAATTTTTAATCAAAAACTGAAAACTAGATGATTTTATGTCTTCTAGTTTGTGAGAAAATTGAAAATTACTAAAACTACTACAGAACAAAACTCGAATGTTTGTTCGTTTTTCTTATGATATAAGTAGGTACATAGGTATGCCTACTTTACAATTGCATTATATCATAAAAAAATGTATTATATATAAAAAAATTAGTCTAAACTGTGTTTTTTTCATTTTTTTTTTAAATTTTGAGTTTGCATGCGAATTTTGTAAAAACTGTTTACTAAAATAATTCAGTTAAAATTTAGGATTAAAAAACAGACTTCTGGCTTTTAAAAACGGTATAGAACCTCATTTTCAGTCTTGCCGTTGTTTTTTTTATACTTTTTTTTTCCCCTATCACCTAAACGGGGTGAGATAGGCTCCTATAGCAAAAATATTTTTTTTTCAACCCTCTACAAAAAACCGTTATAAATTTTTGGTGGAAAAGTTATCGTACTCGTGCCGAAAATTGGTATGGTAGGTACTTACTTATCTACCTAGGTAGATAAAGTAAAATAAAAATCTAAAAATTAAAAAAAAAAATATTTGTTAGCATTTCCAACCGATCGATGCGATTTCCGTTTTATTTTTTAGAATAATAAGTAAGTATAAAAATATGTATATTTATATGTAACTAGGTGCCTAGGTAGTACCTATCTAGGCATTCTTAGTTTTTTTATATAAAACATACCTACCTACCTACATACCTCAATTGTCTTACAAATTTTCCATATTTATTTAGTAGGTACCTATACCTATAAGTACTTATACATGAGGCTGTGAGTGCAAAAGTGGTGTAACCCATTTTTTGTAGCATTTTTGATATTTTTGTCTCGTATTTTTACATTTGTGCATCAAAAGTCATCAAAGACAAAATTTTAAATTCTTATATATCAAAGCTTTCTAAATATGTAACTTATGCCCCTTAAATCAAATCAATCTGTTTTATAATAGGCGTGTTTCTTCTTTTAACACGGGTTACAAAAACAATTTTAGAATATTTTCCCATTATTTTATTTTTGTATTACGTGTAAAACTTAATCCAGATCCAGATCCCGATGGGAAATTTTTAACTTTTCATAATAGTGGGGGATATTTTGTATCAAGTACTGTCTGGTAGAAACTAAAAAGTAAATAACGATTTCTCAGAGAAGAAAATGTGGATTGGAGTGATACAAAGCTATTTTTGAGAAAAAATAATAGAATTTTCAAATTCCATTTTGAATTCTGTGCAAAAATAATCACGTCTTTATTGAACCGGTTATATTCGAAGTACTGCCTCTTGCGAGGAACTGAAAAATCCTCCAAGAGTATACTTGTCATGAAAAAGTGCTTCTCATTTAGCCGTTCGGACTCGGCAAAAAACTGTAGGTCCCCTCCATTCCTGCAAACAAACACGCACACAGGAATGGTTGTGAGCTGTAAGTCACTAGGCCCTGGGTTTCCACGAGCTGTTGCGCCACCCAATTTATTTATTTATTTATTTACTAGCCTTTACCCGCGGCTTCGCTCGCGCTCATTTTTATTTTGTCAATATACAGAAATAATTATCATCATTATTTCAGGTTATCCTACTAATATTATAAATGTGAAAGTGAGTTTGTTTGTTTGTTTGTGACGCTTTCACGCCTAAAGCCTAGTACGCAGATCGAGACAAAATTTATCTCCCATATAAAATTTTACCCAGGACAAATTTTATCTCGGATTTTTTTCCAAGCGGTACGCAGCTCCAGCGCAAAATTTGACAGTTGTAACCGCTGTACGTGAAAAGGTAAAAGAAAGTCTCCACTTGATTTTGCGCGGAAAAAGAATGCTCGAAGCATTATTTTTCCGGACAAATTGTGACGTTTTATGTATATTTCGGATTTTATAAACTAAAATTATCTTCTTGTTTTAAGTGCCTTTCACATGAGCTGCTAACTGCGAATGCGAATAAATTTATTTAGGCAATTCCAAGCGCAAATATCAACAAATAAGTGTTTTAACTTTTCAAAAAAGTGAATAAAGGATCCTATCTACAATTTTTAAAAGAAAACACGAACAAAAATTAGTTTAAATTGTTGAATTTAGCATTTTTATATTCTACGCGACCACCGAGGTATTTGCTGCGAACTGCAAAACACTTATTCGCAATCCACAACATGTAGACGCATTCCACAAATCTGCGAATGAAAAATTCGCTTGAATTTAACCTCAAATTTTGTCAGCCCCATTTTACTAGTTTATTTTCCATGACTATTCGCGTCTGTCGGCGACCACTCATGTGAAAGAAATGTCAAAACTCACGACCATTCGCAATTCGCAGTTCGCTATTCGCAGCTCATATGAAAGGCACTTTATTCTTTCCATTATTAGCCGCGTTTTATTATCGCTCATAACCCATATGGTTCACCTCGTGAAAATAAAACGATGTGGGTTAGTGCAAAAGCAGTGCTGTATATCAGTCTCTTTTTTTCTTATGTTTATTTGTTTTTCATGCAAGCACTTGTCTCTTTTCCTCTTTATTCCTAATACTGCTGACAAATCGCTGACATCCATTCACAATGGTAAATAGCCCTCTGCCGGCCAGAGTGAAAACCTCTATCTGGATTATTGAAATTAACCTCGATAGAAACCTAGATCCCATGTTGTTTTTGTAATACATGTTAAAAGATAACCTCGACCCAGACCCAGAGATAATAAAACGCAGCTATTAAGACATTGTGAGGACGAATGACTGAAATAAAATATAAAATGCTTAAGAAAAATGATGACATAAGAATGAGAAAAGAATACATAAAACAGCTGTTTTAAATCAGTCAGTGGCGTAGTTAATGGGAAAGGGTACAAAAGGGCCACATATACATATGGAAAATATTTTCTTTAATAAAAATTTAAATTGATTTTCAAACTGAGTTTGAATCAGCAAACTGAATTGGAAAATTCAATTGGATTTCTGGGGCCCAATTCCGCAAGCGTGGATGATTTTCCGTGTACACAGTCTATTCACGGCCAAAGCAAATGTGAATAAATTTGTCTGTGAAAAATTTCAAACTAACTCTTGCATTTGTTAGAGGTTTTTAATCCAACGACATCGGTGCCATCCTTCAATGCATTTTGGCTGTGAATGGCTTGACAGACAGGAGAACAAACTATATTTCGACGAAAAAAGTTTATTTTAATCCAAATGTCAACCAATTGCTCTGAAATTACTCGTTTTCGGGAGAAATAAAAAAAATCAAAATTTTTGAAATTATTACAAGTTTCTTAATCCATCGTCATTGTAGTCATCCTTCAATGAAATTTGACAGTTCATGGCCTTAGGGGCAAACTATATTTTGACGTAAAAAGTGTATTTTGATCCAAATTATTTGAAATTGCCCTCAAATCACCTTTTCCAGAGAAGTAAAAAAACTGAGAATTTCAGACTTTTTAGAGGTATTTTCATTCATCCACATAATACTGTTCCCCATCAAGCGGAGGCAATCAACTTTTCTTGCTCAGCAAATGCTTTGAAAGAATCTGATGTCTGTATGTAAAGTTTTCAAATTCATGTGAATTGAAGGAAATTTAATAATTTTTTAAGTTATCAAGCTACGCTACTGTTCTCATTTGACTTTTGTTTTTATCTCTACACCTTCAGAATTTGTCTTGAGAAAAAAAAATGTTGAGATAAAATTAGTCTTGTCTCGATCCGCGTACTAGGCTTAAACCGCTGAATCAATTATGATGAATTTTGATATAGAGATAGATGGGACTCTGGAAGCGTCAATATGATTCTTTTTGTTTCTATATGAGACAAAAAAAGAAAAAAATATTTGGTACTAAAACAACTTAATATTATATAGGAACAAAAATAAATCAATAAAGCTTGAAAGAAAAATCAATCAATTTTGATATTTCGTTTAAGAGAAAGTTTTGTTTTTTATTATTATTTTGACGTTTTCTTATACTATTTGCTTCGCAAACGTTGTGTTGGAGTGTGAAGTGGTTCACTATGATTTTGAGATCCAATCGCCCAAAAAATAGAAGACAAGAGAAAATTCGCTGCCACAGTAAATGTTCTTTTGAAAATTGAAAGACACGTCTTACCAGTTTGAGAGTTTATTCAAGAAGCCGGAATATAATTTACAAAATGAATGCCTACAGTCAGTTCCGTTTTACTTATTTTACAATATATAGATAAAACTAAAAAGCGACATCTTTGAGAAAGAAAAGAAATATAAAAAGTAATAGAATTAAACAGAGATGTCCTTATCAGGCGCGGATACAGGGGGAGGGCAATGGGTGCAATTGCCCCCCCCTGGGCAAGAACAAACGAAGCATAAAATGTGAATTTAATAAAATGTAATCAAAAAAAGGTTATTTCGTTATACGTTTATAAAAAATTTTCTTGGCAGCGCAGCGTTGCAGCAATGAGTGGTTGTGCGTTGGCCGATTACTGACCAAGTTCAGTTAAGAAAAGTTCCGCTATGCACAAATAGCCTTCAAATCGACCGAGTGGAAAGCTCATAACTTCGGTTTTAGATTTCCGATCTTTAACGTTAAGGTCTTGGGTGAATCCCAAATCGATTTGATTTTCAGTTTTCAAAATGTTGTGAATGAAAAATTTCACAATTTGAAGAATAATGTTTTAAAAACTTATTGTTCCACCTCCAACCCTACTCTACAATTTTTTTAGTGGGTTTTAATAGTTATATGCAACGGGGAGGCTGCAGGGGCACTTATCTAAATTTTCAACCTTAAAGTTAAAAAAAATTAAATCTTTAAAATACGTCGATTGTATTAGCTTCAAACATTTTTTAACTTTGCTTCAAATGCTTAGATCTACAGGATATAGAGAATTAAAGTTAAAATAATAACCTTTATTTGTGTAAAAAAGTAAACAAATTCGTACTAAAAAGATGATAGAGTTCTTTTTATGATAAATATTTAAATGTATGTTTCCATTGAGGGAGTACTTCCACTAGAACAATCGAGATAGAGCGACTCTCGGATATCTGTCTTTCCCTCTGGTGAGCTTATTTCATGGCTGTGTCTGTGTCCACTTTCGAGTTTTACTCACGAGAACTTCTTCAGAGCTGCTCGCCGTCTTTTTACTCTGAAATGGATACGCACCTTAAGAGAATGCACATGTGTTTCGAGTTCGGTGCTGCACGCAGCGATGCGTGCAGACGTGCTGCTGATTTGTCACTGCTGCTAATTTGTCACTGCTGCTGATTTTGTCACTTTCGTGGATGCGTTTCAGGAACTTCCGTGCTCCAAGAAGAAGATTGGAGAGAAACCAGGAAACGTCTACAGCAGTCACTGCCGAAGAAAAGTTAGATAGAACTTTTACACCTAAGGGTAGTTATTTTTGGCCGTTTTTGAAAACGTCAAGTCAACGTCAATTCGATTGTATCGAACTGCATGAGTCTAGCAACTCGGCAAATGATGGCTTGTATGAAACATTTTTATTAAAACTTAACCAAGGTTTAGTATATTGTTAATGAAATGTATAACGAAAGTTCGTCACATCACAATCGATGGCCATGAACCAAGAAGGTCGGACGAAAAGGTTTAATAAAAAGTGTTTTTTCTTTTTATTTTCCACTACAATCATTGTGTTTTATTTCAATGTCGGAAAGTTTGGTTTTGTATCGTTGGACGAGGTTCATCTTGGTTTTGATCTATAATTTTAGTTAAGCTAAAATATACCTACCTATTTTCAAATTAATACAATTGTTTTGTTTTCATAAAATCTTTTTTATCAACGTCTTCAATTTTCTTGCAAACGCATTTGACGTTTATGAACACGTTCTCCGGCTTCTCAATATTTTTGTTACCAACTCGATTCTTTTACTGCAGAATCGCACCACACATCATGTTTTCGAACATGTGACTTAAGCAAACTGCATTATCGAACACAAGGCTTATGCAGTAAAACTTGTATTTGCAGTTTGCTTTTGAGAACATTCTGCAAAATGCATTTTTGATGCTGATGACGTTCTCGAGAACGACCTTTTACTGGCAAGGTTAGGTTAGGTTGTCCCAGCTAAAGAAGAGGCTAGAAATTTCACTCGAACTCGAACGTCATGTGTCTGAATAGGAACATACCACTGTGCCATTATGTTTTCCGAGCATAATTGTGGAGTTACGCAGATCCAGAGGGAGCTCAAAAGCGCTGAAAAGACACCATGCTATAGGTACTAACTGCGAAGCTTCATTTCACAAAGTTCAAAGTACCCGCTGTTCGAGACACTGGCAGTTATGAAAGAGTTAATTTCTTTCTTCAAATTTCACACTCATCAACTCACATTGCTTTGTATGACCAAGCGGTAGAGCGGTATGAAGTGTACTAAAATTTCCTGTAGATCTCAAGATTTTGGAAACTTACGAAAATTGCCCCCCCCTGAACGAAATCCTGGATCCGCGCCTGGTCCTTATGCAGGTTTTCACTTGAACATTGCCGGCCGCCTTGCAGCATTGGCTGTAAAAACGTTATTAGTTATTAAGTCATTAAATAATTCATTAAATTAATCAACTTTACATAATATAGAATAATATACAATTTAAAAAAATATAATTTTAAGATTAAAAGAGCTGGAATAATTGAAAGATATAAACAAATCAAATGCGAGATTTAAATTCAAGATAGGTGCAATATATAAAAAAATAGATTTTGAGTTCGTATTCGGTAAATCGTTAAACTCATTTTTTTTTTTGTTAATCATAATTAATGCATTGGCACAATCGAAAAAGTATTTTAATTTAATTCGAGGGTTCAGATTGAGGTTCAGGTTCAAGGTCGGGTTCAGGGTCAGGTTCAGTTAATAGGCAAAGCTTTGTAATAGGTCGGGTTATGACTCCATTTTGAGTCCTTATATCTACGACTCGAACCTTTTCATCTGGTCCAAAAAACAATTTTATAATACGGCCAAGACGCCACTCATTTGGGGGGAGATTCTCATCTCTTATAACCACTAAATCGTTCAACATGATGTTCCTCTTTGGATATTTCCATTTGTATCTTTTATTTAATTCTTTAAGATATTCATCTTTCCACCTGCGACAAAATTGATGGTGTAAAACCTTAACTCGTTCCCATCTCTTAATACAAGTGAGGGAATTTTCGTCCATAGCAGGTTCTAAAGGTGCCAACAAGGGCCCACCACGAAGGAAGTGTCCAGGAGTTAAAGGCGGAATGTCAGTTGAGCTTTCAGAAATCGGAGAAATGGGCCTGGAATTAAGACAGGCTTCTACTTTAGCAAGAAGAGTAGAAAACTCTTCGAAAGTGAATTTGTTGTTCCCGGCTACTTTTCTAAAGTGGAGCTTAAAACTCTTCACTCCTGCCTCCCAAATACCACCCATGTGTGGAGCACCAGGTGGAATAAATTTCCACTCGAGGGATCGATCCTTATATCTTTCAGATACTTCATCGGACGCAGATTTTAAAAATTGTTTGAAATCATTTGAAATTACTTTACTGGCGCCCACAAAGTTAGTCCCATTATCCGAGAACAAAGTTTTTGGCATACCACGGCGAGAGACAAATCGATTAAAGGCACCTAAAAAGGTTTCGGTACTCAAATCGCTTGTGGCTTCCAAATGGATCGCTTTAGTTCCAAAACACACGAAAAGGCATACATATCCTTTAGATATTCGACAATTTCTACCGGAAAAAATCTTTATAAAAAATGGGCCAGCAAAATCAAGGCCTGTATAAGTAAAAGGAGAAGAGATAATTGTTCATTCAAGGGGCAAAGCGCCCATGATTTGTTTTTGCATTTGCTTTTTAAATATCTTACAAGGCTTACATAAATGGATGCATTTTTTGATGAGCCTTTTAATTCTTGGTATATAAAACTCACATCGAATCATGCGGAGGACAAGTTGGTTTCCACCGTGCATGGTTATATCATGCAGAAAATTAACATAGAGTCTAGAAAGTACAGCTTCATAAGAAAGTAAAATAGGATATTTTTCATTATAAGAGAGGGTGGAGCATGAAAGTCTTCCATTTGAACGAATAATATGGTTTTGGTCCATAAAGGGATTCAAGTTCAGAAGGCGACTTTTGAAGGAAACGGGTTCTTTTCTTAAAAGTTTAAGGTAATCTGGTTGATAGTAAAGATTTTGTGTCAGAGAGATAATGAGACTTTTGACATGACTCACTTCACTTTGAGAAATGACGGTTGATGTATAACGAAAGAACTTTCTGTAGCGAGGGTGTGTAAGATGGAAAAAACGAATAACATAACTCATCACTCGTAATAATTTAGACCACTTAGAAAATCTACCGATTATTGATTCCACATTTGATAAAACTAAATTGTTGTAAACTTTGATTGGTCTTCGCTCCAAATCATCTTCGTCTGCGGTTTTTAAAAGAGACCGAGGCCAAAATGATTGGGACTTGCAAAGCCAGGAAGGACCATTCCACCACAAACAGTTGGTTTTTAGTTCCATCGGTGATATACCTCTGGTTGCTAAATCAGCGGGATTTTCCGCTGACCGAACGTGTTTCCATTTTATAAAGGGGAGATCTGTTTGGATTTGCGAAATACGGTTAGCCACAAAAGTTTTCCAGGTACAAGCTGGTTTATCTAACCAAGCCAATACTATTGAGCTATCCGTCCAACAGTATAAGTCTTGACTCGGGCATTTTAATTTCGATATAACTTTACTATAAAGTTTTGCCAAAAGAACTGCACCACAAAGTTCAAGCCTTGGCAGAGGAATTTGGTTAACTGGTGCTACTTTACTTTTGCAGCATATTAAGTGAGTAGACCAAGTGGTTTCACTAGTTCGAACGCGTAGGTAAAATGCAGCTGCGTATGCATGCTCGGAAGCGTCGCAAAAACCATGAATTTGAATTGGATTTGATGGATGGTATTGTAGCCATCGAGAAACTTGGATTTTTTGTATAAATGGTAGCGAAGTAAGAAAAGATTGCCAGCGGCGACACGTTAGGGGCTCAATCGGTTGGTCCCAAGACGTCCCGTCACGCCAGACTTGTTGCATGATTATCTTCGCAGTAATAATAACTGGAGCTAACCATCCAGCAGGGTCAAATAAACGGGCTATTACAGATAGCACAGATTTTTTTGTTAGATCATGATCGGATGTGATAGTTTTAAAGAAAAACTGAAAGGCATCAAGTTTTGCATTCCATTGAATGCCCAATGTTTTGGATAAAATCTTGTCTTCAAGATTTAAAATATCTTCATTAAAGAGATGTGATGTTGGGACGGTGTCAAGAAGCTCACGACAGTTTGATTTCCACTTTCTTAACGGAAACCCTGCAGAGTTCAGAGTTTCGATTAACTCATGCTGTGCTCTTAATGCAGTATCAATCTCATGAGCACCCGATAAGACATCATCAACATAAAAGTCCTCCTTCAAAATCGCGGAAGCTAGAGGAAAAGTATGTTGAATATCTGCAGAAAGCTGATGTAGACTACGAATGGCTAAGAATGGTGCACAGTTCACGCCAAATGTTACCGTCTTCAACTCATAAGTCTTTGCTTGATTATCTGTACTCACAGGATTGTGAAACCAAATTCGTTGATACGGAGTGTGATCAGAATGAACTTTTATCTGACGGTACATTTTCTCTATATCAGCATTGAAAACATATCGATAAAAACGTCCATTTAATATCAAAGTTGTTAAGTCAGATTGTAGTATAGGGCCAGTGTGCAACAAGTCGTTTAAGCTAGCACCAGTGCTTGATTTACTGGACGCGTTGAAAACTACACGAATTTTTGTCGAAATACTATCAGGTTTGATAACCGCATGATGGGGCAGGTAGAAGGAGCACACCCTTTTTTCATGGATGATTTCATTGGAAGAAACGACTTCCATATGGCCAAGCGTACAATATTCTTCAAGCACTTGATTGTACTTTGCATATAAATCAGGGTTTTTCTCAAAGGATTTTTCCATGCGTTGAAACTGTTTAAAAGCTAGGTCCCGAGAAAGGCCTATGTAATGCTGGTGATGGGTCTTTGAAAGGAAGACGAACTATATAACGGCCATCAGGGCCTCTAGAAGTTGTAATTGAATACAGATTCTCACAAAAAATGTCTTCTTCGGAAAGAGGTTTGGATTCCGAAATATTTTCAATTTCCCAGAACTTTTCAATCTGTTTATCCAAGGAAACTTCATTAAAATATGAAACGAAAGTAGAGAATGAACGAACATTTTCTTGAAGAGGGCCTGACAAAATCCAACCAAAAACTGTATTTTGCTTGATTATCTGTACTCACAGGATTGTGAAACCAAATTCGTTGATACGGAGTGTGATCAGAATGAACTTTTATCTGACGGTACATTTTCTCTATATCAGCATTGAAAACATATCGATAAAAACGTCAATTTAATATCAAAGTTGTTAAGTCAGATTGTAGTATAGGGCCAGTGTGCAACAAGTCGTTTAAGCTAGCACCAGTGCTTGATTTACTGGACGCGTTGAAAACTACACGAATTTTTGTCGAAATACTATCAGGTTTGATAACCGCATGATGGGGCAGGTAGAAGGAGCACACCCTTTTTTCATGGATGATTTCATTGGAAGAAACGACTTCCATATGGCCAAGCGTACAATATTCTTCATAGTCCAGTCGGGATAAACATTTGAAATTGCAAAAATTTTATCGTAAATTTTTCTTTCACAATTCGTAAGAGGGGGTCATTAGGAGCCTATGTGTAGTTTTTCGGGAAAATTGCCCTGGAGCTTAAGCCGCCATCTTGGATTTCACGAAAAATAACGTTTTACTCAATAGCTCCTACATTTTTCAGTTTTTACAAAAAAGGTTAAGGTAAAACTGAAAGTTAATTTAATTTTACTGTATAGAATATGAAGTGTTAAAAAAAAGTAATGCATAGGAGTCCGAAAGTTGGGGGCAAAAGGGTCACTTATCACCCACTGGCTGGCTGTAGACTATACTACTCTAGCAGTACATTTTTATTGTTTTATTGAGGAATTTCGAAAAATACAAGAATTCTCTTGTATTTTTCTATCGGATTATGCCAGGGGCATAGGTCCCGATGTACGTTCTTTCCATACTCAATATGTTAACCTGGTATTAAATTTGTTTGTGATGAAACATTGAGGTGGATATCAATCTCATTTTTCCATATACAGTAGATGCTCGATTTAGTGAATCTCGAAATAGTGAACTATCCACAATAGTGAACACACTAAATTTTATATAAAAACGTATTTTGTATAAAAATATCACGCAAGCATTTTACATAGCTTCAGAGCTCTGAGGAATTGTTTCTGTTTTCTGTTTAAACCTGAGTGAAAGCCTTGTTTAGTGCTTAGTTAAAATTAAAAACATTCACATCGAACGAAATGTACATTTTGGAAAAAATTGCCTTTAGAAAGTCTTAGAAAACTCCCGCTTGAAAAAGTGTACAATCTCGAAACAGTGAACAGGCCTTGTTTTTATTACTTCACTATATCGAGCGTCTACTGTACCTCTTTTCCGCACCACCATAGAGGTAGAGTAATAGGCGCGTTTTTTTTGTGACGTGTAGGCCTAGTCCACACATACTAAAACTGAATCGGCAGAGTTGTTAAAGTCGACTGCATCCTCATTATCGAGCAGCTCTCGAATTTCAGTGACGTTTTGACAAGTTTCGCCGCAGCACGTAAGACAGATCACTTGAGTCCAGCCTTACGACACCCGCACATATTTCCACAATTCGTTTTGCATTTGCAGGAAATCGTTTTGAGCAATGATTTCGGCGCAGCATCGATACTGGTTGTTATAGGCTCTAACCCACCAAGAGTTTTCTTCCAGCCCCAATTTGTAGCATCTTAATAGTTTTCAAGCGACATTTGAACTTGTAGGTAGTGGAAGCGTTGCTAAATTGAAGTTGGTTTTTGCAACAGATTTAGTGAAACTCTTGAAGAGAAGTGTATTGAGTGATATTTCTCCTCGACTGCCCCCAAACAGAGCTATGAAACGCGCTCACCACGAGTTGCTGAGCTGTTTTTATCGGCATTTTTATCCTTGAACAAGTTCAAATCTTCCCCTAGGTCTGGATTTTTCTGGAGGATATTCATGAGTTTGGTTTTGAAGATATTATATATTGCAGACGTGGTGTCACATCCACTTAGCACATGTATAAACAAAATATGCCTTGCTATCGCTCCATCATATTTAAAACTTAATGGCGAGTAAATTTGCTCAGGGGTCCGCTCTCTGCTAGGCTTCTTGAAGAAAACGTTACTCAAATGACTTCCTAAGCCAGTCAATAGGACCAGCAGGTCGATGTCTTCGCCTATAATAGTTACTTCCTCGTAATTGATTGCTTCTTGAATAGCAGCTATAACAATGAAAGAATCAGCGTCCCCCTGTGCCCCGGTTTTTTTTATGAAATCGCCCCTCCCGCCCAAACGGGGTGAGATAGACCCCCCCTCCCATAGTAAAAAATGCTTGTATTAAACTATTCTACAAAAAATCGTTAACATTTCTTGGTGCCTTAGTTATCGTACTCTCCCCTAAAAATGTATGTACTGGAAGGGCAGTCCAGAGCCAGACAGGGGGTGGCAAGTGCCCCTCTTACCCCCAACTTGCGTACGCATATGTTAAATTTGAACACAATCAAATTTACTTTCAGTTAGGCTTTATTTCTTCTATCAAAAGTGAAAAATGTAGGAGTTCTTCAGGAAAAAGTTATATTTTGCTAAATCCAAGATGGCGGCTGAAGCTCCAGGACAATTTTCCCGAAAAACTACACCTAGGCTCCTAATAACCCCCTTTAACGAATTGTGAAAGAAAAATGCACGATAAAATTTTTGCAATTTCAAGCTAATTTTGTGTACATAGCGACTGGACTATCAAGCACTTGATTGTACTTTGCATATAAATCAGGGTTTTTCTCAAAGGATTTTTCCATGCGTTGAAACTGTTTAAAAGCTAGGTCCCGAGAAAGGCCTATGTAATGCTGGTGATGGGTCTTTGAAAGGAAGACGAACTATATAACGGCCATCAGGGCCTCTAGAAGTTGTAATTGAATACAGATTCTCACAAAAAATGTCTTCTTCGGAAAGAGGTTTGGATTCCGAAATATTTTCAATTTCCCAGAACTTTTCAATCTGTTTATCCAAGGAAACTTCATTAAAATATGAAACGAAAGTAGAGAATGAACGAACATTTTCTTGAAGAGGGCCTGACAAAATCCAACCAAAAACTGTATTTTGGGCCATAAGTGAACCCAAGACATTTGTTTGTAATCCTTCTTTTAAAATTGAGGGGTAAATATCCATACCAATAACTAGATCTATTTTTGAACTTTCATAGTAATATGGATCTGCTAAAATAAATTCAAAGGGAGCTAAATTTTCCTTTTGAATTATATTAGCTGAAGGTAAATTACCAGTCAGATTTTTTAGCACCAAAGCATTGGCAAACAGACTAAAATCGGGATTGCATTTCGAACCTAAATGAATACAACAAATCTTTGAAGCGGTTGAGGTTATCACAGAACTCATGCCAGAAATATGAGCTTGGATGGGTTTGACAGGGAGATTCAATCTTTTCTGAGCAGCTTCGGAGATAAAAGTAACTTCCGATCCTGTATCTAAAAAGGCTCTTAAAGTAAATATACTTCCCAAGTGATGTACATGTACCAACGCTGTTGCTTATAAGACTGTTTTATTATTTTTTGAAAAATATGATTGAATATTAATTGAGTTTGGATTTGGATTTTCAGTGGACTGTATAAAATTGTTTTGAAGATGAGGTTGAAGATTGGGTTCATGTACAGAAGAAGAAGGATTCAACGGAATAGATTGAAGTTGAGATTCGGTTCCTGTAGGAGTATGAAGCATTGTATGATGCTTTTGCTTGCAATACATGCATGTATGAATGCTTTGACACTTTGATTTTAAATGAGAAGATGATAAACAATTGTTACAATATTTGAGAGAATTAACCTTTGAAATTCTATCTGGAATAGACAATTGAATAAAAGTTGGGCAAATTCGAAGAGGATGATTGTTATTGCAAAGTTTACAACTAAAGCTGTTTGTTTTGGTATGAAACGATTTATGTTTTATTTTGTCATTATTTGGTTTAAAAATATTTATTTTATTTGTAGGTTCCTTTATCTTTATGGTGCATTTTATATCAGAAACTGTTTCTAGCACTCGGTAACGATTAGTGAGAAAACTATCCATTGCAGACCAGGATGGAATATCTCTAGGATTTTCTAATGACTGTTCCCAAAGAGCTAGAGTTTTTTCAGGAAGTTTATTAGAACACAAATACACGATAATAGGATCCCAAGAATCGGTACTAATTTTATTAGCCTTAAGAATTGATAGACTATCATTTATTTCACGTTGTAAATTCCGCACAGCTTTTCCGGATTCTATGGAACTATTTGATAAGTTAAAAAGATTTTTCAATTGATTGTTTACAAGAATTCTCTTATTTTCAAATTGTTCGGTTAAAGCCTTCCAGGCTAAATCAAAACTATCTGCTGTAAGAGGGAATTTTGAAACAATGTTGTTTGCCTCACCCTTTGTTTTCGAATGAAGATGGAATAATTTTTGAACCGAGCATAATTTAGGATGATTTATATAAACAGCCGTAAACATATCACGAAATGTTGGCCAAGTTAAATAATCACCGCAAAATATATCGGTATCACAAGCCGGAACTTTAATACACTGCTGAGAACTAGGACGTTCAACCGAAACAATCTGAGTAGGCAATGAGGGGTCTTGTACAGATAGAGAATTTCCGGCTGTGGAACGTTGATTAGGATCGTTCATTTGTATTTCATCTGCTTTAATTAAATCTAGTTTCTTTATAGATTCTATGATTTCACTTAGGCAATGAATGTATGTATTGCCCGACAAAAGATACTTTGCTTTAATAGATTCTTTATCTGCATCCGACATAGCATCATCTGCATCGGGATCAAGAAGTAAACAAATCGAGTAGCATTTTTTAATTTCAGACCAAAGGTCTTTTAATTCAAGTTTTGAAGCTTCTAATTTAGAAGGAGTTTGATCCACTAAGGAAATGGTTTCAAAATTGGTGCAAAATGCAACCAGCTGATCGGCAGCAAGTATAAATTTATTAAGGGTTGACATTTTATAAATGTTAAAAAAAAAGTATAAATAGATTGATTGAAACTCACCCCAAGAATTAGGAAAAAACACAGTTAAAAGTTAAATATTACTTATACAAGCTTTGCAAATTAGGGCACTTATATGAACCTATGGTCACTTTAAGAATAGATACTTTTTTTTGTTTATTTTTATATAGGCACTTTTTTCAATGGGATATATCCTTACGCTCACTTCAATTAAAAAAACTTTCTTTTCTATTAGCACTAATTTCTGTATACATGTATTGCATATAGGATTTATATACAATGTATATGGTATTTATATTTTTCCTTTTTCTTTTTTTTCTTTTTAATAAAAAATTTAGTTTCTATAAAAAAGTTTTATAGATTTTAATTTAAAAGAAATGAATTTGCAGTACGATATAGGGATTTTAAAAAGAATATTTAGAAGATATAACTACATTAAAGTTAGCAAATATTGCACCGATCTTAAAATTAAACGCACGCACCTGTTACACAATTGGAACTGATTGTGGCTTTTTGTGATGACCGTGGTGAATTTTTGATGCAAACCGGTTGTTCTGGTTACGGGTTTTTTTTTTGGACAGCTTGATGATAACGGAAGGTACGCTGAGAACTGCAACTAGGTGATGATCGGTGATAATGGTTGGTGAAATTAGGCGATCGTTTTTTATGATCGATGAGATTCGTCTTTTTTGTATGATGTGGTGAATTTGATAATTGATGTATACGGAGGATCAGTAGATGAAGTGGGGCAAGATTTAGGGATCTTGCACTGCGAAGTTTGTGTGTGTTTATGTGATTTTAAGCGATCGTTTCTTGATTTTGATTGCTAGAAAGCTTAAATATGTTTTTTTTTTGTAATCTGGTGAGTTCGTTGATGGATGCGGTGGTCAGTAGTTGAAGTGGGGCAAGATTTGAGTATCTTGAACTGCGAAGCGAAGTTTGTATGTGTGTGTATGATTGTTGGATTTCTGTACGTGCATAGTTATAGGGAACTAGCACTTGCAGTAATTGTTGACCTCAAAAAAACACACAGTAGAAAGTTAGAGTAAATTTACACTGGATTTGTTGGAAATTAATGATGATCGTCAAATTCTTCAAAGTCTTAGGGAACTTTTACTTCAATTCGAAGCGTAATGTAGATATGTATAGCACAAGTTATAGGGAACTTATGCTGTGTTTGGTGGATGATGTGATGTGGTTGGAAGCGATCGATGTCGTTAATTGATGCGATCTAAGCTCGATGATCTGGATGATCGTGGCGAAACAAGATATAAGGATCTTGTTAGCTGAGTTTGATGACCAATTTTACTGGCAAATATAGGAATTTGCTCTGAATTTTGATTAAAAATCCGGCTCGCTGTGACCAAATGTTGGAGTGTGAAGTGGTTCACTATGATTTTGAGATCCAATCGCCCAAAAAATAGAAGACAAGAGAAAATTCGCTGCCACAGTAAATGTTCTTTTGAAAATTGAAAGACACGTCTTACCAGTTTGAGAGTTTATTCAAGAAGCCGGAATATAATTTACAAAATGAATGCCTACAGTCAGTTCCGTTTTACTTATTTTACAATACATAGATAAAACTAAAAAGCGACATCTTTGAGAAAGAAAAGAAATATAAAAAGTAATAGAATTAAACAGAGATGTCCTTATGTAGGTTTTCACTTGAACACGTTGTTTTAAATTAAACAGGAGGAGAAATCCATTCATGCGGGATTAAGGAGGCTGCCTTGAGAGCTGATGAGGCTGATGAGGCACTTTCTCAAAGAATGCATAGGAAAAGTCCCATGGCCAGCTACATACATGTACCATATTCGCGTGTGCGGTGTGCCCAGTGGCAAGAATTTCTATGCTTACGCCAAATGGAGGGACATACATTATGTATAGTCAGCAGCATCCTTCCTTTAGAGTAAGAGCCGGCCGAAAATTCTGTGGTTGAGCGCATAGCCAAAATATGAGTACATGTACATACATACATATATGAAGGTTTGTAGGTTCACGTACATACATATCTTGATATCGAATGCAAAAGTCTGGCAGATTTTTTTTGACGCCCGTGCTCGGCATGCGGGGTTGAAAATAGCACTTTTTCAAATTTTTTGTCAGGGATACAACCACTTCAATTCATTTACTTAAACATTAATTTTATGATCTGAGTAATAGAACTGAAGATTTGTATGACCCTCTTAAGCAAAGCTTATCGGCCTTATTTTTTGTTTGATTTTTTTAAAATTTCAAAATATTTATGGATATGGTGCACATATGTAAAATCGTTATATCTCACGTTCTTTTAATAAGATCGTCATAATTGAAGTCTATGGACTTAGGGAAAATGTGAGAGGATCAGCTACTGTTTTTTGAAAATGAATTGATATCGTTGTAGCCCTGTCACAAAAATTGGAAAATAGCTAAATATTTTCAACACTCCGTCCCCAACACGGGTGTCGAAAAAATCTTTCCAGACTTTTGAATTCAATATTGAGATGCATGCACCGCACCTACAGATTCTCAAACTCATATGTTGGTTATACGTTTAAGTTCACCCTTAAAACATGCTACCAGCTATTGGACTAATAGTGGGATATTCAGTCCGCAGCGAGGTAGAAACTATGACTCTGCAGTTAATATTTTTCATTTTGTAATAATTTTATCTCCTTCTGTATTAACCAGTAACCTGAATTAAATAAATTAATAATTTGTATGTATCGCGTATCGATCGACAACCCGAATCGGTTGACAAAAATAAACATGAGCGCAAGCGAAGCCGCGGGTAAAGGCTAGTTCGTTAATACACATGGAGATAAAATTATTACCCTCTTTTTACTGGGCTATATGGGTTTGACCATAATCTCCATTTTGTTACGAATGCATAACTTGTTATAAAGTGCAGTAGATAGTTAGGTATATTTACAATTATTGTACATATATACTACTAGTAACACTCTCTTTTTAACTACCAAAAAGAGTCTCAAATTTATTTTAACCTGTACAAGTATTTCAACATAATAAAATAGGGGAGAAATGTACGAATTGTGCTACCAACAGCTCCTTCACAAACCACGTGTCATGTCCAGCTTTCAACGCCAACACCAATTTCAAAAACTTGGGTTCTTTGCTCTTTTACACCATTAATTAACAACTTTGAAGAGCTCTTCAAATTTGCTGCTTTCAAGTTCTGTTTTTATAGACTCTCATAATAGGAATTAAAAAAAAAAAAAAAAAAATAGTGTTATGTAGTAAAAGCTGCAGTGTTCAATGCAATGTTCCACTAAAGCACGGCAATCTTTAAAAACAAATTCGTTTTAATAACATTTTACATTTTCTCACTGTTCGCACAATTTCGATTATCTTTGGTGAATATATGGTATAAACATGACTTTTTTCATAAATTTGTTTAGATTATCTCTTGTCAAAATATATAAAAATGTCGTTCAAACCTGTGCCGAGATTCAGCTATTTCAGCGAGTGAGATGAGATGACTCGCCTTACTCGCCGACTCATCTCACTTCACTCGCAAAAGCGATTCAGCTATTTAAGTGAAATGAGTAAGTTCGAATTTAGTTTCGAACATGAGACAAAGAATAAATATAAAAGAGCTAAATTCTACCTCCTTGTCACACTCGTTACGCAAAACGAAATGAAACAACAAATACAACAATGTAAACATTGGAATCTTTAATAATGGAGTTTGGAGTATCTTTTGTTTCAATTGTTTTTTTTTGTCATAATTAAAGTTTAATGTGAGTTTCACCCTTGAGAAATAAAAAGTTTAGAAGTGTTGAAAGTGAATAGAGTATAAATTTATTTAATATAAATATGTGCATATGATAATAAAATAAAATTAAGGAATCAATAAAAGGGTAGTTGTTTTTATCTACGTTGTTGTTTTTTATTTCGTTTCCTATCCATGAATAGGAATTCTTGATAAAAGCACATATACCTACCCAAAACTAGAAATTTACCAACACATACACCAAGTCACTGCGGAAATATCTGGCGAGTAATCTGACATTTCATTTCACTCGCTCACTCACTCCCTTTTGCTAACTGAATCGATTTTCGATGAAAAGTGACTCATCTCACTCACTCCCTGCGGCTTCGAGTTAGCTGAATCTCGGCACTGGTAGGCCTTCAAAAACAAACCCTGATTTGTTAATTGAAACACTGATAAGTTTTAAAAAAGACATAATCAAACCATGGCAAGCCAGTTTCAAAAAAACATGCTATATGGAAAACTGTTACAGAAACATTCGATTTTCCAATGAAACCATCGAAGCTCTACGCGATTGTTGCCTGTAACAGATTCAAAATTATGGACAAACTATCTGACAGGGACTCCAATACCTTGGAACTTAATAAGTCGACTGACCAGGAAGAAACAACAGTAGATTCATTTGTATGGAAAAGCCATCAAGATAATATATGCATGGAATCGAATTCAAATTACGATTCAATGGACGAATACGACTCATCATTCGTAATTCAGCTTTTGAAAGAAGACGTTGAGAGTATTCTCCAAAATAAAATATACAAACGTATAGAAAATAACCGAAAAAAGACCTATGACCGTCACTGCCAAGTTTTGGTGCCTAGAGCTTGGCAAGAAATGATCTCTGAAAGCATTTGGAAAAACCAAAAAATAAAATGCGGATTCAATTTTCAAAATATTAAAATGCATACTGATTCAATTAGTGGCGATGGCGAAACAATAGGAAATTGCAAATGCGGAAGTAAAATAATATGCAAACTTAAGTGCAATGCAATAGATTTGAATTTGGTGGACCTCTCTTGCCAACTGAAAATAGGCGATGGCATTTGTGGAAAGAGATTTTTAAGACAGCCCATTAGAAAATTGCAATTGCAAATAAGCTTTCTAAAAAAACTGCATTAGTTTTTCGTATAGAGAAAGCAAACGAGCTGATGGATGAAGGAGATCCTGAGTCACCAAACTTGTTCAGTCTAGCAGTACTTCGAAAAGCCAAGCGAGATGAAAACTCAATTGATGCAACGGGTAGCTTAGTAAAAAAGGTAGTTAAACGTGATGGCAATAAAACCAGTCACATATTTTTGTACGCCTGTGTTGTGAACTGCGAGCAAGGACAATTTTCTGTGTCGCAAATGCTTTCGGAGAGCCACAATGCATGCGTTCTCTCGCATTGGCTTGCATCTTGGCATAGGCTAGGAGCTCCAACTCCCAGAAAAGTGGTTTGTGACTCATGTGAGGCTTTATTAATAGCAGTGGTCAGAACATTTTCTGGTTGTCTGACTATTGACCAGTATGTTAGCCAGTGCACTGCAACTTCAATCCCCAGTTGCTATATAAGAATTGATAATGCTCATTTCATTCAAATGTATGTCCGATTACTAAAAAATGTCAGCAAGAGGATTCGTATATTTATTCTATCAGCTATTGGACAGTTATTGCTAATTATTACCCAGACTGAAACGGATGGAAGGAAACCTTCTGGAGAAAAAACTGAATGCGAAATGCAGAAGGAGTATTTGACCAGCATCTCAACTCACCATTTCAATTTTGAAGATCCAGATGAAAATCATGGAAATCAAGAAGAAGATCTACCAAAACAAAGCATTTTCGATTCAGAATCAAATTTTGGCCATAACGTTTGGCTGTCATGGTCAGCTGAGTGCAATAAAAATATACAGGGCCTAATATTGACAGTTGTAGGAGACCACGACAATGCCCATTTTATGCCAAAAATCGCCAAAAGGTTACTCTCTGATATGCGATATTTTCCGATGTGGTCCTGTGTTTTCCGGGATGCATTTGGCTTTGGGCGTGTTTCAGCAACAAGTGCTGGCTCGGAAAGTAATTTCAACATTTTAAAATCTAATATGCTGAAGTTCACAGTTCTCCCAATGAGAGTAGACGAATTCGTCAAGAAACATTGTGAATTCATTTCGGGGCAGCTAAAATTAGCTGAAGCTTCAGTGAATGGTATGTGTGAAATTAAAAAATCAGAGAACCTACAATTAAGAAAGCTTATTTCAATACAATAAAATTTGATCTGTCGATTTAATCTTTCTTAGTTTCAAAAAATACTGACATTTAAATTCTCAAATATCCCAATCAAGAAAATTCTGGACAAATGTGGGAAGAAGACTCCAATGGTTTGTTTCAGATTTATAATGTTTTTAAAAATAAGTAACAAGTAACAAATAGGTTGAATAAAATTGCTTTTAAAGCTCAAGTGGCTAAAAATACTTAAGATAGATTTTATATAGTAATGAAAAATTAAAACAGATCCTCAAAATTGAAATTAAACTTTTAAAACTAAATACTATTCATGCAACGGCGTAAATTAATCGTAAACATAGGAAAGTTGGAAAATGCGTAATTCTGTCTAATGTTCCATACAAATTGTGCAGATACGAAGTTTACAACCTCCCGCCTCTGCATGAATACCCTTAATATATATAAAAGTTTGCTTTATTACAATTCATTTTTGATTAAAAGTGTATACATATTTTGATATCCATATTCTTCTTTTTGCATATAAAGATATCGAAACAGAAAACTGTTCAATAACTGAGTCCACACCGTCCATACAAGCTTTAAGAAAAGAAGAAAATTGGCGCGGATTGGTAAGCAGCCAAAGTTTGAAGAAAAAGGCTAAATATACTAGCCCATCCACAGGCCACAAAAATAAAATTATTGAAAAGCCTAAAAATGCTCCATTTTTAAAGAATGGAAACAGCTTGATGCTTCAGGTAATAAAATAGATCTTTTTTTGTTCGATTGTAAGTATTTTCAGAATAATTCAAACGGAATTAAACAAATAGGTACTCTCACTTGAAGTCATTAGTTCACTGGGGTGCCGTGAAATAATGCCGAGCGAAATAAAGCCGAATGTCGAAAATCGGCTTTATTTCGCTTTACTAAAGTGAAATAACGGTTTGAATATAGACCATTGAATATTATAAAATAAAATGGTGCTTACGCAAACTTTTGAAAAAAATCAACTTAAAAAAGAAAAAATTTTGTTTCACAAAAACTTGATTTAAAAAACAAATAAAATAATAGAATTAAAGCTTTCAATTTCAAATAAAATTTTTAAGTACCTACGATACACGGTTCACGAGATATTAGATAAAATGCGTTTTCCAACATGGTGGCTGATTGGATTTGAATTTGCGGGATGCCCCTAAACATATTCCAACAAGAAAATTAGTTCAATATTCAATTGCAAAAAAAGTACCTGGCGCTTGGCCTAACAATTATACCAAATTTTTTTATAAAGCTTGCATATGAAAATTTTTTACAAACTGTTCTTAATTACTTATAAGTAAATAAGAATAAGTTAGAATTCATTTATTTCAAATTTCCCAATTCAAGGTTTTACAAAAATATGAATTTTAAAAGCTATGGCTTTGCCATCAGCTCTATATGTAGGTATTATTATTATTGTTAGATACAAATATTTAGAATCATTGTTTCATGAAGTCAATCAAACTTATTTTTCTCTGAAAATCAAACAACGCTCAAAAGTTATTGTTTTATTTTAGGCAACGTCAATTAAGGGGCAGAAAATTTCGCTGTCAATTTTAGGGGATTCACTAGTCAAAGAGACCCCTTCTTTGGTAGAGGTTTCCTCCTGTGACCATGGATGCCAAAAAATGAATAGATCATTTAGTGTATTAAGCCTTAACTCCAAAGCACTTTTTGAGAAAGGTGATGCGTTTTTTGAGACGCAATGTCAATTAAAAGGGCCAAGAAAATGTCTTCAAAACCCCGACTGCAATGGAGTAGTAACGACTGAATCAAGAGAGTTTGGTAAGTGTTACGAGTTCTATCCTATATTAACATCTTAAAACCAGCATTATAAAATTTACATAGAGAAAACACTTTTTGCACCTTTGTTTGCTAAAATAATAAAATGCACGACTGGGTCGCACGTACTTGCTCTTATGTTCAAGACACTGCGAGTTTAAGAAAATTGTATATACAAACATGGAAATTATGAGAGAAAAATGTAGAGATGCATGAAATACGACACTTAAATTAGCTAAAACAACTCTTTTGACAGTTTGAGGTGAAAAAAAAGTATGCCATCTTAATTCATGATGGAATATGATTATATGGGGAAAAAAAATTTAAAATCGTTGGAGCGGTTTTTTTTTTAATTAATTTTTTATATATAAAATTCTTAAAACATTTTTAAGAAAAAATTTTGGTATGCAGATTTAAGCAATATATTTATGTGTATATAAAAACAAAATTAAAAAAAAAATTGTCAACCCGTTTTTGATATATCGAATTTCCAAAAAAAAAGTTTGAAACTTTTTTTAAAAATCCAAAAACTTATTTTTTGAAAATTTTGATATGCAATATTATTTGATTTTATCTGGAATTTGTATATAAAAAAAATCATCTAAATCCGTTCAGCCGATAACGAGAAAATTCAAAATAAAAAAATACGTTCTATGACAGGTACTATTAATAGTTGCAAAGTGTAAAATTTTATAATTTTTGGTAGTAAATCGTACTAATTTTAGTATATGGGTAAATATTTCAAAATATTAATATTTCAGTCTCCTTCATTTTTGAACCGAAGTACAAAATTTTATTATAAGTTTATTAATTGGATGGCTTTAAACAAACGGGTTCTAATATTCGCTCTAGAAAAAATAAAGTTAAAAAAAATATCATACCCGCTATCTCCATTCTTACACCCAAAATGTCATTCCCCTGACGTGTCCCCAGGCCTACTTACTACACTGTCTGAATTTTAGCAACGATACTAAAAACGATACAAAAAATCTAATGATACAGTCTTTTTAATAATATATGCATCCTAACTAAAACATAGTTAAATGATTTTTAGTTGCTTTATTTTTTTAAATAGGAGCTATTAAGTAAGTGTCCCCCATAAATTGATCATTTCTATCCCACCAATGGAAATTGAAAAACAAAAATATATAGGCTCAAAATAGAAAACTGATTTTTTTTTGTTTAACGGAACAGAATTGCTCTTTATGAAAATTAAAGTAAGGATTTCAAAAAAACTTTGTTGTCTTTTATATTTCAAGTTAAGGCAATGATTTTGTTTTTCGTCAAGCGAAATTGTCATTCCTCTAACACGTGTTTTTTACTAAACCGTGTGGTATAAAAATTAAAAAGTTTTACTCGTCTGTGTATTTTACAAGGGTAAAGTTATTATTTCATAAAAGAAACGCAACGCAAATATTTTACTAAGAATAATAACCTTTTTTATTTATTCCTATATTTAACTTTAAATAAACTTATATGCTAAGAACAATACTAATTAATTAATTTTAAATTGTTTAAAAGTTCACGGATGACCAACCACGCTCGCGCTCGTATCTCTTGTAACTAACTTCAATTTTAAAAGAAGAACGAGAATATGGCTAAAGAGGAATTAGGAAATAATTAAAATTTCCTTTTCGGGCACTTCTTATGTGGTGTTGCCAGATCTGTATAAATACACCACATAGCTCCCCTCAAAAAAAAAATACATATAATAAGTAATTTCAATATTCAATTCATTATTATTTTGTTCGGATATATTTTGTGTTAATTTATGTATGTCGTAAAAGGGTTTTTAATACAATGTTAAAAAAAAATATATGTAATGAATGTATATAAAAAAATTATAAGCAAACATTATAAGCGGGTTTAAGCCTATCGATTGATATGGATTGGTTTTTACCATTTATATCCAAAACAAAATATTTTCTCATCCGTCTTAATACTTTGAAAGGTCCTTCATACGGTTGTTCGAGACCAATTTTAACTCTATCTTTTCTTACAAAAACGAAATCGCAATTGTTGATAGTTTTAGGAACATAAGTGTTTGGTTGTGAATGAGATCGTGGGGCTTGGAAAGATACACGTCGCATTTGTCTACGCACGTTTTGAATTAATGTTGTTGAATCTTTTTCACCATTTCTTTCGTGGGAACAGAAAAACTCATCTGGAACTTTAAGCGCTTCTCCATAAACTAGTTCAGCAGGAGATGCATTTAAATCCTCTTTAATTGTAGTTCGTAACCCTAAAAGAATAAAAGGCAACTCGTCATACCAATCTTTTGTATTTGCTCGTGCCTTCAAAGAATTCTTAAGTTGTCGGTGTAGTCTTTCAATCATTCCATTACTTTGGGGGTGATAGCTTGTAGTTCTGATTCTATGGCTACCAAGGAGTTTTGTGAGTTCTGCAAACAGTCTAGATTCAAACTGTACTCCTTGGTCAGTAGTTATTTGAACTGGGCAACCAAATCTTGAAACGTATCCTTTAATGAAAGCATTGGCTACATCTGCAGCTGTACTGTTTCTAAGCGGATATGCCTCCGGCCATCGTGTATATCGGTCTATTATTGTTAAGATATAGTTATGTCCTTTCGAAGGTGGTAGCGGTCCTACCAAGTCCATATGAATATGTTCGAAACGTTCTGTAGTTACAGGGAACTCTTCAGTTGGGGACTTGATATGACGCTGGACCTTGGACTTTTGGCAAGAAAGGCAACTTTTTGCCCAATAGCCACTGTCAATATTTATACCGGGCCAGAAATACTTAGAAGTACACAATTTTCTCGTAGCACGAACGCCGGGGTGACTTAAAAAGTGCAATTTCTCAAAAGCTTGTTTCCTAAAACCTACAGGTAAGTAAGGTCTTTTGCAACCTTTTGACGTCTCACACCAAATTTTTACATTTGTGTTAGGAATTGGGAAAGCTTCCAGTTTTACATTTGAGGATTGGTGCCGTGAAATAACGCCGAGCGAAATAAAGCCGAATGCTGGAATTCGGCTTTATTTCGCTTTACTAAAGTGAAATAACGCCGAATTTTATCGTTTGGCCTTATTTCGCTTTGAAAAGTGAAATAAGGCCGATTCGGTGTTATTTCACTTTTCAAAAGGATTGACATATTTGATTAGTTAAAAATTCAAAAGTTCCAGATTCTTTTAATGCAAAAGAAACTTTACATACACCAACCTCGCACCCACCCCAAATCCTATAATGAGCCCAAGCAGGGGGGTTGCAGGGGGGCAGCATGCCCCCCCAAACATACCTCACTGTTTATTCACGAATTTTAAAATTTCACAAACCTAATAAATCCTCTCCTTTATTTGGTTTGTAAAATTTTAAAATTGGCGAATAAACAGTGAGGTATGCAACCCCCCTGCTTGGGCTCGCTATAGGATTTGGGGTGGTAGTGAGGTTGGGTGTATGCAAAGTTTCTTTTGTATTTTTATAGAATTTGGATTAATGAAACTTAGAAATAAAATCGAATGTTGAATTTGTTTGGTTTGGCTTTATTTCTCAGTTAACATTCGGCTTTATTTCACTTTGCCACAGCGAAATAAAGCCGAACGCTAAAATTCGACGTTATTTCACTTTAGTAAAGCGAAATAAAGCCGAATTTCGACATTCGGCTTTATTTCGCTCGGTGTTATTTCACGGCACCTTGAGGATTGTTTGCTTGACAGTAGCGATTTTAGTTCTTCGTCTTCTTCTTGACTTTTGGCCAATTCTTTAGCATCGAAACACGTTAAAACAATACTACAAGCTTCGTCGGTCGGTCGTGACAGATAATCGGCGACCACATTATCTTTTCCAGAAATGTGTCTGATATCACTTGTAAATTGCGCTATGTATTCAAGGTGTCTTGTTTGACGTGGACTACGTTCCGTTTTAGACGTTATTGCTGTGCATAAGGGTTTATGGTCAGAAAAAATCGTGACCTCACGGCCTTCGACGAAATGTCTAAAATGTTTTATAGCTAGATAAATAGCAAGAAGTTCCCTGTCGAACGTTGAATAGCGTGTTTCAGCTGGTTGTAATTTCTTTGAAAAAAAACCGAGTGGCACCCAACAGCATTTTTTTGTGTCAAACTGTCGCAACACCGCTCCTACAGCTACATTGGACGAATCAGTTGTAATGTTAAACTGTGCATTTTCAATCGGGTGCGATAAAAGTGTTGCAGAAGCAAGGGCTTCTTTAGCTTTATTGAAGAAAATCTCGCAATCGTCAGACCAGCTAAATTTTTTTGATTTTCTAGGCATCTTCTTTTTGTTTATCCTTTCTAGCTTCGATAGGTGTGAATATATTGGTGCTAAATATTCTGCAAGATGAGGAACAAACCTGTTATAGAAATTTATCATTCCTAGAAACTGTTGTGTCTGCTTAACGCTGTTTGGTGGTTAGAGTGCAAGAATTGCATCAACCCTTTCTTTAGTTGGAAGAATTCCATTTTTACTAACGTTATGCGCAAGAAATGTCAAACTTTCTAGCCCAAAACCACATTTTGCAAAATTAATCTTAACATCGAACGCACTTAAGCGTTCAAACAGAATTTCTAAATGTTGTTGGTGTTCCTCTATTGATTTACTGAAAACTAGTATATCATCGAGATATGCGAAAACGAAATTTAAACCTTCCAGAGTCCTATTCATAAAGCGTTGAAATGTCTGAGCGGCGTTTCTCAGACCGAAAGGCATGAAAAGAAACTCGTAAAGACCGAAAGGAGTAATAATGGCCGTTTTATGTATATCTTCTGGGGCGATTGGGATGTGATGGAATGCTCTTACAAGATCGATCTTAGAGAAGATACTACACCCTTCTGCATGCATGTTGGCATCTTGTATATGCCGTAATGGAAAACGATTTGGTATAGTTTGTGCATTGAGTCGACGATAATCGCCACAAGGCCTCCAATCATTGCTATCTTTCTTTTTAACTAGATGTAGGGGAGATGAAACTGGCGAAGAGGAAAGTCGGCAGAGTCCTAAACTCAGCATATATTCAAATTCTGTCTTTGCTTGATCATATTTTGTTTTATCAAGTCTCCGCGGCTTGGAATAAGGTAATTCGCCTTTTGTATGAATGTGATGTACTACATCATGTTTTACTTTAAGGTTATAATTCGGAGGTGATGTTAGACTTTTATATTTTTCCAGAACTGTTCCGTACGGATTTGACAGTTGAAAAAGTTTTGGTGTGGGATTATCAGCGTCTTTTGTTATGGTAGACACTGTTAGCGAAGTAGTTGCATCTATTATTTTCTTAGACTTTAAATCTACTAAAAGGTTGAATTTAGACAAGAAGTCTGCACCAATTATTGGATGATTGACGGAAGCGACGATAAATGCGTGAGTAAAATCTCTTCGTAGGCCTAAGTCAATCTTCAATAATTGTGTACCAAATGTTTTTATGGGTGAACCATTCGCTGCTGCCAAACCGAAATTCGAAACTTTTACTACTCGCGGAAAAAATTGTACTGGGACAGTGGAAACGTCAGCCCCCGTATCTATTAAAAATGTCAGCTTCGAGTTTTTGCATTTTATGAAGAGGCGACGACTTACATGACTGCTGGCATTGTTGTCAGTAGTCGTCAAAATTAGTTTTTTTGATCATTTTTTGTTTCGAAATCACATGGTTGGCGACAGTTTCGCGCATCCTTACCAAATCTATGGTGAAAGTAACAAGTTGGATATTTTGTTATTTGGCTCTTGCTTCTACTCCTACCTCTATATCTCTTTTGAAATTTGCTAACCGAACGAGACCTAATAGGTTTTTCCGTCGAACAGATAGTAAGTTTTTCAATTTGTTTTTCTATAGCTTTAAGCCTATTCATAAGTGTATCGGTTGAAGTGCTTGCAACTATGGGGGTCGTATTACCCACTTCATAAATTTTATCGGCCATTTTCATGAGAGAGTCTATATCGGAAGTTGTTGCTGCTACTAGGATTGACTTCATATGCGACGGAAGCCCACCTAACCAAATTTGCTTAAGTACATTATCTGGTAGGACATTAGATGAACCTGATATTAATTGCAATTGTCGAAAATATTGCGATGGTGTATTGTCGCCTATGGCAACGCCTCCTAGTAACTTTGTCAATCTTAAACTCTCGCTTTCAGAGTGCCTGCTTATAACTGTTTCTTTTATTTTCAAAAATGTATCCTTTTCTGGAGGATTATTGATAACATCAGTTATAGTCATCAATATATCCTCTGGGAGCGCTGTTAAAACATGATGATATTTTAAAATATCGGTTTTTATGTTGTTAATCGCAAAAGTCGATTCTACAAGCGCAAACCAAGTCGCGGGACTGGAATGGCAAAAATTTGGCATTTTAACTCTGGCCACTGCGCTTGAAATGATCTCACCCTTTGAATCTATTGGTGAATTGTCACCCGTTTTATTATCTTCTTTACTCATATTTATTTTGTTTAAAAAGAATTTAGAAATATATCCGTTCAAAAATAGAGAAAAATTATGAAATCACTTACCCACTTAGTTCAATCTCAATTTATAATTTAGTATGTAAAGAGGGAAGAAGAAAAACAATAAGTAAATAAAATTAAATATCTACAAATTACGCGATGGTCAAACGTGTCACAGAATCAAAGAGAAATTTAGATTTTACTTTTATTTGTATTTTGTTATTTTAATGTATAAAATATTTAATAATTTAAATTATAAAATTAAATCAAAACAAGTATTCAAGAAGTAATTTAATAGGGCCTTACTGTATGAAATTTGTTTTTTTTCTTAAACTAGTTTTTTTTTTTTACTGTAGAGGTTTTACAATTGAAAGATAAGATTTTAATTTTTTTGAAATGGTTTATGGTATATTTTTTATTTGAAAATCAGGAGAAACAAAAATGTAATTCAGTAATTTGAACAGCTTTAATTTAGAAAAAGAAATTAGGACTATGGTTGTTTTAAATTTACGATGAATGATGATCTGGAACTGGAACTTTGTTATGACATTTGGTGTGGTGAAAATCTGGATGGTGTATGATAATCGGTATGTTGGGTGAAAAGAGATGATTGCATGCTGAATGATGTATTGTCTTTTCACGTTGGTGAATATTAGTTACATTACATTGCATATGGAACGATTGATGTTGATTTATTTTGGTTCTTATAAGGGAGACGTTTGTTCTTTGACACGAACAGAAAAAAGAGAACGAAATGTATTGTGCACTTTAGTATTCTTCCACTACATATGCATTCGTTTTAGTTTTCGAAGGGGAACGTAGAGCTTTTTATGGTCAGAGCGTGGTCATGTCAGGCGCGGATACAGGGGGGGGGCAATGGGTGCAATTGCCCCCCCCTGGGCAAGAACGAACGAAGCATAAAATATGAATTTAATAAAATGTAACCAAAAAAAAGGTTATTTCGTTACACGTTTATAAATTTTTTTCTTGGCAGCGCAGTGTTGCAGCAATGAGTGGTTGTTCATTGGCCGCAGCAATGAGTGGTTGTTCATTGGCCGCGGCTGACGAGGTTCAGTTAAGAAAAGTTCCGCTATGTACAAATAGCGCCTTCGAATAGACTGAGTGGAAAGCTTATAACTTCGGTTTTAGATCTCGATATTCAAAGTTAAGGTCAGTCTTTAATCAAAAGATGAATGTCAGGCTACATTATCTACTGTATAACATTTGGTGAGAAAAGCAGATTGAATCCCAAATCGATTTCATTTTCACTTTTCAATATGCTTTGAATAAAAAATTTCACAGTTTGAAAAATGATGTTTTAAAAAGTTATTTCTTCACCTCCAACCCTATTCTACAAATTTGTTAGTGGTTTTTTATACATACTTAAATGTAACGGGAGAGGCAACAGGGGCACTTATCTAAATTTTCAAACTTGAAGTTGATTTTAATTGAATCGGTCATTTCAAAAACCACTTAAGTCACACAATTAGAATTTTTCAGGAATCAATAAAAACAGTTTAATTAAAAAATAAACTAGTTTTAAAGGACTTTTTGGGCTCAATATAATATTAGAGTTGTAAAGGATTGAAATATAAAAAAATATTCACAGTTTATCAATATTACTATTGAAAAAAGTCTGAAAACCCGTTCTTGACTTACGTTGATATAGCAAGAAACGGGTGACTTACGTTGTTTTAGTAAGAAACGGGGTCAGTAGTATACAATAATTTAAACCAAATCAAATTTTTTTTATTATACTTAATATTAACATTTTAACATGTCACATATTTTAATTTATCGTGTTTCAGTATATTAAAACCTAAGTCAAAACAAGATATAACTACTTCCCCCATCTAGTAGTGCTTGCAAAAACCACTTAAGTCAATTGACTTACGTTATTGTTTCTGCATGGAACGTTTATTGTGAGGTATTATTTAGAGAGGAAGGAATATTTGGACCGACATAATTTATTCTCAGAATATGCATCTACGTTTAAGGAAGCATTTACAGCAAAAAAGCATATTTGAAAAAAATGTGACTTAAGTGGTTTTTGAAATGACCGATTCAATTAAAAAACAATTTAATCTTAAAAATGCGTCGAATTACGAGTAATAAGCTTCAAATGCTCGAATCTGCGATGCGTGCAGACGTGCTGCACATATGTTTCAGCCATAAGATACGTTTTTGATGTGAGGATTTTGTCGTTTTTATGGATTTGCTTTAGGAACTTCCGTGTTCCATATTATAAAACTGGCAGAGAGTGCGAATCCAACGAAGAAGATTGGAGAGAAACCAGGAAACGACGACAGGAGTCACTGCCGAGGAGAAATTGGATGGAACTTTTATACCTAAGAAAAGAATAGTTGTTTTGGCTTGGATTGTCAAATGATTGACATTTTTCGCCGCGAATATTGCTATTGTATGCTATTGCTATTTTATCGAACTGCATGAGTCTGGCAACTCTGTAGTCGATGTTTTGAGCTTATATGTATGAAACATTTATATCAAAACTTAACGAAGGCTAAGTATATTGTTAATAAAATGTATAACGAAAGTATAACAAATTCACAATCGAGAAGGTCGGACGGAAAGATTTAATTAAGAGTGGTGCTTTCTTTGTATTTTCCACTATAGGAAATCTGTGTTACATTTTAATGTCGGAAAGTTTGGTTTTGTATCGATGGACGAAGGCATCTGAAGTCTGAACAAACGATACGGTTCATCTCGGTTTTGATCTATAATTTTAGTTAAGCTAAAATACAGCTATATTCAAATTAAATTTTGTTTTGCGCAAAATCTTTTTAATCAACGTCCTTCAATTTCCTTGCAAACGCAATTGACGTTTATGAACACGTTCTCCGGTTTCTCAATATTTTTGCTGCCAACTCGATTTTTCTTCTGCAGAATTGCACCACACATGATGTTTTCGAACATATGACTTTAGCAAACTGCATTATCGAACACAATGCTTATACAGTAAAGCTTGAATTTGCCTTTCCTAACACATGACTTCGGATTTTGCGTTTGAGAACATTCTGCAATTTTTGACGCTGATGACGTTCTCGAAAACGGCCTTTTACAAGCAAGGTTAGGTTAGGTTGCCAGCTAAAGAAGAGGCTTGAATTTTCACTCGAACTTGGACGTCATGTGTCTGAATAGGAACATACCACTGTACCATTATGTTTTTCGACCATAATTGTCGATTTGTGTAGATCCAGAGGGAACTAAAAAACGCTGTACAGACACCATGCTATAGTTACAAACTGCAAAACTTCAATTCACAAAGTTCAAAGTACACGCTGTGTATAGATATATAGATTTTGGAAACTCACGAAAATTGCCCCCCCCTGGACGAAATCCTGGATCCGCGCCTGGGTCATGTGTATGTGTGTTGGCGAACGGTGGTTTTCGAAGCACAAGCAGATCGTGAAAAATGAAAAATGTGATAGCGTGATTTACCGGTAGGTGTATAATGTATATACATAAGTTGGTACAGTTCACTGAGCACAAAGGATTTTTGCAAAGCTTTATGTGATGGTGGTGGCGTGATTTACCTTTACCGGTTGGTGTAGGTATATAGGTTGGTACAGCTCATGAAACACTAAGAATTTTACTAACTTTTTAATAAATTGCAAGGAATTTCATCAACTTTTCAAAAAAAATTGTTGTACTTATTGCATATAGTTAATCACATAGGTAGTATTTCACATTTTCTACACATTTTTGTCATTAAATGCTTTTTTTTTATACCGAACGCTGATGTTGAGCACTGTTGTCGGACGTCGGGGTCACCATTAAAGTTATTATTTCATAAAAGAAACGCAACGCAAATATTTTACTAAGAATAATAACCTTTTTTATTTATTCCTATATTTAACTTTAAATAAACTTATATGCTAAGAACAATACTAATTAATTAATTTTAAATTGTTTAAAAGTTCACGGATGACCAACCACGCTCGCGCTCGTATCTCTTGTAACTAACTTCAATTTTAAAAGAAGAACGAGAATGTGGCTAAAGAGGAATTAGGAAATAATTAAAATTTCCTTTTCGGGCACTTCTTATGTGGTGTTGCCAGATCTGTATAAATACACCACAAGGGCCTACGTGAAAAATAATATAAAACATCTAATTTTCTAATAACCTCCATTTAATTCTCATAAAATTCCCCTGACTTTCAAGTTTTCATTATAATGATTGATTGCGTTTTGGTAACTCTAGAAGAATCAATAATATTATATTTAAACATATTTACAGTATTTTAAGTAATTTTGAATTTTTTCACATTTTCTCGGGCAAAATATCATAAAAAATACGATTATTACTATAAAATGTTTAGTCTCGCAAAATTCTTGAATCATGAGAGCAAGTTCGTGCAACACAGTCGTGGATGCTATTTTTGATGTTAGTATTTGTTCTTCTTTTTCTTTATACTCCTGAAACCATTCGCAAAATTAGATATCCATCTAATCAACGGAGTAAATATAAATTTTTGTCATTCCCCTGATACAAGTATCATTTCCCTGACTTAAAAAACCGTTAGATTTTGTAAAATGTTATGACTCCTTGTTTTAAAGTGGTTATTATAGAGTTATTAAGAGACATAATTGTTCGTCTACCAAAATATGTTCTTTTGAGTGCGGGTCCACTTTGGAGTGAAAAATATTAATGTTTTGAAATATTGACCCATATACAAAAAGTTTAATCAAAATCGTTAGAGTCGTTTTTAAGCAAAAAAAATATTTTCCTTTGCGGTTTTTTAACTTTTGTATGAAAGGTACCGTTATTTTTTCATAAATGTAAAATTTTTTCTAAAAATATTTTAGAAAGTACTAAAAAAGTCTTAAATATTGAGTTTCAAACAAATCGATCATGTCGTTTTCGAAATATTTGATTTTCAAAAAAAAAATTTGAAACATTTTTTAAAAATCCAATAAACATTTTTTCAAAAATGTTGGTAAACAAAACTATTTATATTTTTTGGAAGCTTCTGTGTAAAAAAAGTAATTGAAATCGGTTGTACCGTTTTGAAGAAAATCAAAAATAAAAAAAATGGTTCTTTGGGAGGTACCATTAACAACCATTTTTGAAAAAATGGTTTTCCACCCAAAGAAAGCCTTTACTAAAATAAATTTATAGAATTTTTCTTAAGAAAAGTTGTCGAGCCGTTTTGAGAAAAATATGATTATGTAAATTTGCCAAAAAAAAATGTATGACAGGTACCGTTATTTTTGGTTCTAAAAAAAAATGAAAAAAACGTGTCGGCAGAATCACCAAAAACCACTAAGTACCAAGTTTGAAGAAAACTGATCGAGCCGTTTAGGCTGTAGACGAACAGACAGACAGACAGACAGACAGAATTTTGCCACCCACTTTTTTGGTGTTCTCTATCATCGTAATATCATGTTTGATTGTTATCTCAAAATTTTTTTTTTGCACGAATCCAAAACTTGCCTTATAGTACCTATAGACCAGGAAAAATAGCACAAATCGTATGGGGAACCTTGAAAAAACTAATTCATGAAATATTAAAATTGGAATCGATGCAGAATTGCAACCTCTATAACATATCCAAAGTCCCCCAAAATCCCTGCATTGGCTTTTTGTGTAGATGCATTTGAAGTGGTGCAGACGGGTAGAATTTGGAGGTCTATCAAACTAAAATATTTGTTTGGGTAAAACCTGGTCACATGATACATGCTTTAAGGGTAGTTTTTAACGCTGAATCTAATGAAAACGAATTCAAAATGATACAACTACCCAATAAGAAGTTATAGTCCTTTTTATGTAATGATGACTTTTTTTTCAGGTACAACAGGTAAAATATTACCGAAAACCCTTTGAAAATAACGGTATGTAAATGAAACTTGGAATGAATGTTTCATTTGTCATAGGAACTAAGAATCAAGAGAGTCCCTTAAAATATCCATAGTGAAAGGGTGTTTTTTTTAAGGGGGAGGGGCAACAAAGAATGTTAACCATAACACCCACGTAAAAACTCTTACACTCATGAAACTCGCCAAAAATATTAAACTCTTCATGGCAACCAAGAATCAAAATAGTCCATACAAATATCTTTGCTCTAATAGTGTTTTTGGTGACTGTTAACTTTTGACTTGTTCTACGGAAAATACGATTTCAAAAATTAATTTTTGCTTGAAAAAGCTCATAACTTTGTTAAAGGTGCTTGTATCATTTTAGTTTTGCTTTTATTAGATTCAGCGTTAAAAAATACCCTTAAATCATATACCATACTTTGTGTATATACCTCAATTACACCAAATCGGAATTTTGGCTCAAATCTTCCAACTTCTTCCCAGATTTTCCCTCTCTTTAATAAAAAAAACCCCAGAACCCCAGAAGAATATATTTATGAGGACTATTTTGATTCTTGGTTGCCATGACAAATTATATATTTTTGGCGAATTTCATGAGTGTAAGAGTTTTTTCGTGGGTGTTATGGTTAACATTCTACACTTGCCCCTCCCCCTTAAAAAAACACCCTTTCACCATGGATATTTTTAGGGACTCTCTTGATTCTTAGTTCCTATGACAAATGAAACATTCATTCCAAGTTTCATTAACATACCGTTATTTTCAAAGGGTTTTCGGTAATATTTTACCTGTTGTACCTGAACAAAAAGTCATAATTACATAAAAAGGACTAGAACTTCTTTTTGGGTGGTTGTATCATTTTGAATTTGGTTTCATTAGATTCAGCGTTAAAAACTACCCTTAAAGCATGTATCATATGATTCGATTTTACCCAAACAAATATTTTAGTTTGATAGAACTCCAAATTCTCCCCGCCTGCACCTCTTCAAATGCATCTACACAAAAAGCCAATGCGGGGATTTTGGGGGACTTTGGATATGTTATAGAGGTTGCAATTCTGCGTCGAATCCAATTTTAATATTTCATGAATTAATTTTTTCAACCTCGGAACCCATTTTTCCTGGCCTACTATAATCGCAAGTAAAAATTGCAAATACAAGAGTAGACTCAATTTTTTTCAATCTAAAAGTTGTCTGTAGCTTTAGTTTAGTCCTCCCACTGATGCTTATTGTATTACTCACGGTTACAAATTTTGGGGTACTTTTTATTATTTCAGGGTTAAATATATGACAGCAATTTATTGAAATTTAATATTAAAATTATTAAGTTAATTAAAAAAATTAAAACTTATTAAGATTTCGTATTTCTATGTAATATCTGATATATTACATACAAATACGAAATCTGTTTTATATTTTAACAATACAAAACTTTCTTTCTTGAAATTTAATTTGTAGATCCTTTTTATGAAAATTAATACAAAATATATTACAAAAATAATTGTAATGATAGGCTTTTTTTTTTGTAAGAGTATTTATCTTCTAAGTCAATTAATAATGGCATTACTTATTGTATATGACAACTCAGATCTAAATATGCGATTGAAACTTTATCTATTAATTTGTATATTTTACCTCGAAATATTTCAGCGCACATTCAAAAAAATGCATATTTTGTTGTTGATTTTGTATTACTATGCAGAAAAAGGGTTGCCATCATTTTTGTTCTGTTGTCGTTTTAGTATAATCTGTATTTAATTTTAATACTATGGTTTTAAAAACATATTCTTCATATTCATATCTAAATATGGATGTTGCTTGCTTGTAATGGCTTCCTGTTTTAATACAAATTGAATTAGATTTTAATACTCTTGCATTACGTAACTCGATATTTTAATACAATTTGCAATAAATTTAAATACCTACTTTTTGTATTGGAAATACACGCGTTCCGATTATTTCCATACCATTTGTATTAAATTTTAATACTTTCTGTATTAAAAATACACGCGTCCAGATCCTTTTAATAAAATTTTTATTAAATTTTAAGTCTTTTAATATTAAAAATTTATGCGTCCCGATCAACTTGTATTAAATTCTAATACTTTTGGTATTTAAAATGTACTCGGCCAGATAATTTTTAAACAATTCGTACTAAATTTTAATACTTTTTGTATTAAAAAAGTACTCGTCTCGATATTCTTAATAAAATTTGTATTCAATTTTGATATTTTTGGTATTAAAAATGTACGCGTATATTTAAGTTATTAAATTTAAATACCAAAAGATTATATTTTATTTCTATGAATTGCTTTTAAATCTTTTTGGTATTACAAATAACAATTTTAATACTAATCTATTAGAATGTTATACAAAGTTATTAGAAAATTTCTTCATTATTTACGGAATACTAAAAAGTAATATTTTTTGTATTTAATACGGCTGTACTAAAAACACTCCAGAATTTTTAACCGTGTAAGTCATGTACACAACTCTTTATGATAATGAATGTTTGCTTGAAAAGATGGCATATTTAACTTAAACTTAACTCCATAAATACAATTTTGTTATAAATATTTCAGGTGACTTTATCCTCTTCGACGTTTTTAACGAAAATGAAACCATTTTAGAAATGCACCTCTCAATGATACAATCGTGTATTTTTGATGGGGCCTACAAATTAATAGGGGTTGTCAATTTTATCGCACCAGTTATTGGTGAAATGGTCCATTATACGGCAATATGCCTTCGATCCTCATCTTGCTGGGAGGAATATGATGATTGTAAATTAAAATTTCTTATAATTTCACCGAAGAAAATTATAAACCCTCATCTTCTCGTGTACTATAAATGTCAATAAATATGATTGGACTCACTCAAATGTAAGAAAAGACAAATATAAATTAAAAGTATAACCAAAACCAACTATTTAAATTAATTGAATATTTTTCCCCAGAACAATTTTGGAACATCTATAATCAGTTTTTTAAGAATTTGAATAAGTGTAATAATAAATAAATAGCATGTTAATATTATATTTTTAGTATGTATTATATTTCTTTTTCATCCTTATTTAATTAAATAAACATTCTCTTTCATTTTTTCTTAATTTAATATTTTTATCGAGTTAAAATATGCATGTTATTTAATGTAGCTAGTTGTAAAATATCATAAATATAATATAATTTTAATCTAATTTTTATAAATAATTTAAATTAATTTGGAAGTAAACAAACTTTAACTTATCTATTATACTTTTGAAATATATGAAAAAAACATACTAAAAAAATAAATTTGAAAAAAAAAATTAATCAATATTAAAAATAAGAAATTTGTATCTTCTTTTTGCCACTATTTTTTAAACTCATAAAACCCAGGAAATTCGAATTCCAATTTCACGAAAGAAAGCGTCTATCGCTGAAATCGGTGGCGTGAAATAACACCAAACGAAATAGCTATATCCAATTTTTTAATTTAGCCTTCTCAAAAACTAAAAAACGTTTTTCGGCTTTATTGCAATGCAAAAATAGAATTAAGGTCGAATATTTCTGGTGAATCATTATTTCGACTTTATTATTCAAAGTTTCATTAAATACTGATTCTTCAAATGCAAAAGAAACTTTGCATACACCCAACCTCGCACCCACCCCAAATCCTATTGCGAACTCAAGCAGGGGGGTTACAGGGGGGCATCATGGCCCCCCATACATACCTCACTGTTCATTCGCTAATTTTTAAATCTCACAAACCAAATAAAGCCTAGTACTCAGTTCGAGTGAAAATGAAATTTCCTTACAAAAGTGCCGGTTAATTCACTCACGAGAGGTGAGTACCCAAATTCGAGAGTGAAATATGAACCGGTTTGTTATATTTATCACGATATAATTTTCATTTCCCTACGTACAACCACTAGGAAAAAGGATTGAGACGTGGAAAAATTTGACTTTTGTCAATTAATTTTTGTTTGTTCAAAATTAAAATTGTAAAGAGTTGTTTCGACCAACGACTTTATTCTTACATTTTATTGCAATCAACAATTAAAACAAAACAAAACACACCAAATAACAACAATAAAATATATTAAAACTTACATATATTCGTTTGAAATTTTTCAAGATTCTGTCAAATAACTTTCGAAAAATTAATTTTGTTTTTTCACTCAAAGTGAGTATCAAAAATTTCCAACTGAATACCAAAAATTCACGTGGAGAATCGATTATGTTTTCATTATGATTATTCACGTGGATTTTGAAGCGTTTTTAATTGTTCATTTCACAAGAGGTAAGTACTAGGCTTAAAGGAGAAAATTTATTAGGTTTGTGAAATTTAAAAATTTGCGAATAAACAGTGCGATGTTTGATTACATATTTAAAGATTCGAACTCGTTTCCATACAAATATTTTACAAAAATTATAGTAAAGGTACTCAGTTTTTTTTTTATCATACCAATCACTAACAAATTGAAAATTGAAGTCTATAACAACATTAAAGAGAACTCAACTTAACAAAATTCGCTGACTGTCATGCTAGTTTTTTTATTTTGTTCTGTACATATAGGTACATTAGACTGTTTCAAACATAAATTAATTCATGCTGTTTGCTCTAAAGTTTCAGTTAAAGCTTAGTACTCAGTTCGAGTGAAAATGAAATTTCCATACAAAAATGTAGGTTAATTCACAGCGATGGAATTCACAACGAGAAGTGAGTACCCAAATTCGAGAGTGAAATATGAACCGGTTCGTTATATATTTCACGACATGGTTTTCATCTCCCAACGTACGACCACTAGGAAAATGGATTGAGATAAGGAAAAGTGTGACTTTTGTCAATACATTTTTTTTTGTTCAAAATGAAAATTGTGAAGTGTTATTTTGAACTAAGCCAACAACTTTATTTTTGCATTTAATTTTTATCGACAGTTAAAAAACCAACACAGAACACCAAATAACAAAAATAAACGATATCCAAATTTATATTCGTAAGAAACTTTTCAAGATTCTGTCAGTAAATTAATTAATTTTATTTTTCACTCAAAGTGAGTATCAATATTTTAAACTGAGTATCAAAAATTCAAGTGGAGAATCAATTATGTTTTCCTTACGATTATTCACGTGGATTAACATTTTTCATTTCACAAGAGGTGAGTACTAGGCTTAAGCGAAGAACTACGTCTAACGTCTGTGAAAATTTGAGCTCTTAATATTCATATTAAATCATGCTTCATTGCAGGTTTCGGTTTCCCATACGATTGGTATGAGAAAAAACATCTGTTTGGAGTTTTATAACTTAAGCCTAGTACTCAGTTCGAGTGAAAATAAATTTCCATATCTACAAAAGTGCCGGTTAATTCACAGCGATGGAATTCGCAGCGAGAGGTGAGTATCCAAATACGAGAGCGAAATATGAACCGGTTCGTCATATATTTCACAACATAATTTTCATTTCTCTACTAGTCTAAGAGCCGGTAGCTTATTTTATGGGTGAACGCATAACCAAAATCTGAGTATAAGGGTTTGTAGGTGCATGCACCTTGATATTGAATATAAAAGTCTGGCAGGATTTTTTTGGCGCGCGTAGTGGGGACGAGAGATTGAAAATAGCGGTTTTCCCATTTGTTTTGTCATGAGTAAGACCAATTCAATTCATTTATTAAAAATGAGGAATGAAGCTCGTTCATTTTTCCTTTGTCCACAAACTTTCTTTTTAATGATCTGATTAATAAAACTCAAGATATGCCCTTTTAAAGCGAACCTTATCAGCCTTATTTTGGAGACTTTTTTTTGTTGATTTTTAATATTTTTTAAATCTCCAAATTTCTCTCGATATGGTGTGCCTAAAATAGTTATATCTTGAGTATTATCAATTGGATCATTAAAAATAAAATCTTTGGGCTTAGGGAAAATGACAGAGCATCATTTCCCATTTTTAAAAAATGAAATGAAGTGATTGTACCCTTGACACAACAAATGGAAAAACCGCTATTTTCAATCCCTCGTCCCCTCTACGGGCGCCAAAAAAATCCTGCCAGACTTTAATATTCGATATCAAGATGCATGCACCTACAAACCCTCATACTCATATTTAGGTTATGTGTTCACCCACAAAATTTGCTGCCAGCTCTTAGTCTATACGTACGGCTACTAGGAAAAAGGATTGAGATGTGAAAGTAACAATAAAACATATCTAAACTAATATTCGTTTAACATATTTCAAGATTCTGTCAAACAACTATCAAAAAATTATGTAATTTATTTTTTTTTTCACTCAAAGTAAGTATCAAAAATTTCAAATTGAGTACTAAAAATGCACATGTAGAATCAATGATGTTTTTTTTTTGTAAATAAAGTTTTTTTTTTTTGATTATTCACGTGGATTTTGAAGCGGTTTTAATTTTTTCATTTCACAAGAGGTGAGAACTAGGCTTAAATAAAAACAAGTAGTTAAACTAACTACATTTTTTTTGTAGTAAATTGATTTTTCTACAAAAAAGATCTCAAGGTGTTTTTAAACTCACCCGATAAAATTATTATACAAAATTAGCATTTTTTTAGTAATTGAAGATATTATGGTAACGAATATCACTCTTATCGAAAAACTACTCAAATATCTCTCATAGAGGAAAGAGAACGCAAAATTTTGCAAAACTACAGCCGTTAAAATTCGAGATTTCAAAAATCATGTATAGATAGATAGATAGATAGATAAAATAATTTTACTACCGAAATAATTATATAAAAATAAAGTTTTGCAGGTAGTTCAAATTAAATATGACAATAACTTCTATGTATATGTAAGTTGCCTGTCAGATATAAAATGTTTACTAATAAAATATGAGATTTTTTATTTTAAATAAATTCATTAAGTATTTGGTAGCGATATTTCAGTGCGGATTTTAAAAATTGATATAGATTACGATAGTATCTTCCATTTAATACATCAAGAAACTGGGGCCTGTCCAACTCATAGCTTCCTAGAAATTTCATCCGGTATCCTTTGATTCCTGTAGTGTTGGTTTGAAAAGCTCTAGCGTTTAGATTCAACAATCCACTACGTGCCCTTAATACCAGACTGAGCATCTCTTGAGGGAACGCATCATGAAAGTATTTTGGGATATCATAGTAAGATAATTTGCAGTACTCTTCGTGGAACTGCGATTGCCGTGCGTTACTGACGAAGATCCTCCAGTGTTTCTCCTTGAGGTTAGCTAAAATCATGTATAAGACATCCAAAAATTGGTTATAATTTTAGTAGATCTTCACAAATTTGGCATGAAATGAAAGATAAAATGAGGATTTCATTTTAATAAATAGTATAAGGATTCATGAAAAATAAAATTATTATTAGAACCCCAACAAGATTTATATAGTGAAATAATCAATACTTTTCCATCACATTTCCCAATAAAACAATAAACAACTTGAATATTAAGAAATCAAAATATGTTATACAAAATAATTAATCCTTACATATTTTCTAAAAATAACATTTTCAAAAGAAAAGCACAGAAAATTAATTTATTAATAATTTTTATATTCAAAAACTGCCAAATTAATCTTCTTACTGGTGAATTTATACCCTTGACCACACTCACGAAATGGATACAATTTTTTCAAAATTCTATTTATTCAAATCTTAACTAACTAATTTACCCACTGCCACGCCTATTTTATAAAAAATAAAATACTATGAATACTAGATATAAATTTTTAATTGTATGTATACCTGCTTACATACATGGTAAATAATAAATTGTAATGACTTTTTTGTAATGGTTTTAATGATTAAAATAATCCTAACTAATATTATAAATGTGAAAGTGAGTTTGTTTGTTTGTTACTCTTTCATGCCTAAGCGCTAAGCCACTGACTTAACTATGATGAATTTTGTTATACAAAGAAGAAACCTTGGAAAAGGTAATAGAATACTTGTTTTTAATCATATGAAACAAAAAAGAAACAAATACTTGGTACCAAAACAACTTCATTTTACATAGGATAAATTCATTTTACATTTTAAATTTTGAAAACAAATCTATCAAAAATAAAATTTAAAAAAATAATATGTATCTACACCATAGATTTTAATATATACCTAGATAGCCAACATAGGATCTTTTGTACAGAGAAAAAGTGAAGCTTTGCGACCATTTTGTTGGAGGCAAAAAATGTAAACAATCGAATTAAATGCCTAAGTGGTTTCCCTAAATAAATGTTTATATCTTGGAATTTAGAAGAGGTAATAAAAAGATTTTGGTATCAAATGAAAGTTATTTTTGCCATCTCTTAAACGGTAATAAAATTATATAGCTACGTTTAATATATTTTGAGATATTTACATTTAACTTCTTGCCAGAATTTTTTTCTTAGCGTTGCTTTTGTGCACTGATATCTTTTAAAACTCTGTGATGACGTGTACATTTTTTGGTATCAAAAGCTTAAATTGTTGGCTTTAATTTCAGATATAATTAATTGTCATTTCTCAAATAAATATGGCAAAAATACCATTTCCACTTGTTACTGTTTTTGCACGCATAGACACTACTTGAACTAGGTATTTTAATATTTTTTGCAATCTTGCACACCTTAAAATCACGTTTCATAAATAAAAAAACCCATTAAACAATTACAAATACTTTATTTTAGAAAAAATCTCCTCCGCAAAAAGTAAACAACATACAAAACACAATAGAATTGTTGTTGTAAATGCCTCCAATAAAATGGTGGCCGAGCTTCACTTTTGAAGGCGAAGTTGGTTATCTAGGTATATATTAAAATCTATGATCTACACCGAAGTGCTGATAAAATTAGAAAACAGGGATTATGACAATAGCGGGAAAGAAGCTACAAGATTTTGGAAAGGTAAGCCTTCGACGATCATGAATAAAACTAACCGGGCTGCAAAACCAAGTAACCGAATTAGTTCTTCAATGTAACTTCAAGTGAAATCAAGGAATGGTGCACTGTTCTTTCTTGACGCCCGTGGAGGAACCGCGAAAACGCTTTTTCTGAACATACATAATGTAGAAAAAACAAAAATATAGTTGTTTTCGTGCATGGCTTTTTCTGGAAGAAGATACATTAACATAGGCGTAGAAAAGCGGGGCAGTGGTGAGCGCTGCCCACCTTAAATAAATGAACTGCCCCACTAAGAAAAATCGACAGTTAAACTTTTCTGGTTCTACAACCCAGCGAAGAAGCATGATTGGATAACTATTAAGGAATTTTCATACATCAAAATTTAAATATTGCCTACAGTTGCAGTTGGTCGTCACATAAAAGCAATTTTTGCCCACCTTAATTTCAACTCCGTTTGTTAAACCAAGTACAAGCGGAGTTGAACCGGTTTAAATTTTTCTCAAACAGATTTAGCTTGAATATGGGCAGGTTGGTAGGTTTAAAAAGCGGAATCACCAAACGTACCTACTCGAAAGACAACTTAAAAACTTTACACGCCATAAATAATCGAATTCAAAAATCTACTAAAACTAAGAAAGAAATCGATTTTCAGTTTTGAGGTGCGTTCAGATTTAGTACTATGATGGCTCCGTTTAGGACAAAGAAATAAAAAACGCATGTTAAGTTTAAATAAAAATTAAAAAAAAATTACGATTTCCATTCAAAAATAAAAATTGCCAAAAGCTAAAAATATCGCCTGTTTTGGGTACGTTGCAAAATCGATGTTCATGTCGCCAAATGAATTTTCAAATCGTCTGTTTGGCGATTAATTGCCACATCTGATATGCTTTGAACATTAGGCTATTGATAATGTCATATAATAAGGAAGTAAGACGTTCACGGAATTTTATTGTAAAAATCATCGCAACAAAAACATAAATGTTAAAAAAGGAGCCAAGTTCTTTTGTGTACAAGAAACCTGTGCGTAAAAAGTCAGCCAAAAAAAGTAATGAGATCTAAAATATATGCCAATTTTTAAGTTCATGAAGTTTAATATCAAATATCTTAAGTAGAGTAATATCGAAACAATTCCAAATCATGACAGAAATTTGGTAATTAATGATTACTGATTAAAATTTGGTGGGTTCACTGGTCAAGTTTTCATACATTTTAAATTTGTGATTAAGTAAGTATTTGAGAGAAAACTTGCCAAGTAAATCCACCAAATTTTAAACAGTAATCATTAATTACCAAATTTCTGTCATGATTTGGAAGTGTTTCGATATTACTCTACTTAAGATATTTGATATTAAGCTTCATGAAATCAAAACTTGGCATATATTTTAGATCTCATTACTTTTTTTGGCTGACTTTTTACGCACAGGTTTCTTGTACACAAAAGAACTTGGCTCCTTTTTTAACATTTATGTTTTTGTTGTGATTTCACTCCTTTTTGCAAAGATTTATTTTGCCAGGTGAATAATAGCAATTCTGATAAAGTGGGTGGATGGCAACCCCCCCCCCCCCCCTGAATGGACAATTCCAAATTTTCGATTTTGTTCTTTCTAAGTACTTCAAGGCCTACCGACCTACCAATTTTCATCGTTCTACAACAATCGGAAGTGCTTCATATAGTTTATAAGAATTTTTAAGAATGTGGGTCGATGCCACGCCCCCTGAACTGAAACTCCCAATTTTTCGATTTTTTTTTTCTAAGTACTTCAAGGCATACTGACCTACCAATTTTCATCGTTCTACAACAATCGAAAGTGCTTCATATAATTTATAAGAATTTTTAAGAATGTGGGTCGATGCCACGCCCCCTGAACTGAAACTTCCAATTTTTCGATTTTTTTCTTCTAAGTACTTCAAGGTTTACCGACCTACCAATTTTCATCGTTCTACAACAATTGGAAGTGCTCCATATAATTTATAAGAATTTTTAAGAATGTGGGTGGATACCACGCCCTCTGAATGCAAAATTCCAATTTTTCAATTTTTTCTTTCTAAGTACCTTAAGCCCTACCGACCTACCAATTTTCATCGTTCTGCAACAATCGGAAGTGCTCCATATAATTTATAAGAATTTTTAAGAATGTGGGTGGATGCCACGCCCCCTGTATGGAAAATTCCAATTTTTCAATTTTATTCTTTCTAAGTACCTCAGATCCTACAAACCTACCAATTTTCATTGTTCTACAACAATCGAAAAGGCTCCATATAATTTATAGAATATTTAAGAAAGTGGGTGGATGCCACGCCCCCTGAATAGAAATTCGATTTTTTCCTTTGTATGTACCACAAGGCCTACCGTTGTGCGAAATTTCAAGTTTCTACGATGTCGGGAAGTGCTCCATAATTTTGATGATTTGTCAGTGAGTCAGTCAGTCAGTGAGTCAGTGAGTCAGTCAGTTACGGTTTTTGCAATTTTTGAAGTCCTATATCTTGGGAACTACTAATGCTAAAGAGTTGAAATTTGGTGAGCCACCTGTGTTTGATCTTACTTTTACTTTTGATGGCGCTACAAAACGAGGTGCTCCTGGGGCTTACTTAATATGCCTCTCCAGCCGGCTCGATCTCTAGCCTGCTGTCTCCAATTTCGCACTCCAAGCAGTCGGAGGTCTCCTTCTACCTGATCTTTCCATCGAAGATGAGGTCTACCTTGGCTTCTAACTCCCTCTGGTATGGCGTCGAAGACCTTACGCGCTGGAGCATCGATATCCATCCGCTCTACATGGCCCAGCCATCTTGTCGCGGTAAATTTTACCACAACAAGTTTCACCTACTCATTCCTTTACACTTTTCCTTTTTCTTGTTGCGGCTCCAAAATGCTAGCAGAGTTCAGTGTGAACCTGGTCCATCAGCCAGAGGCCTGCTCCTAAAACATCTTGGAAAAACAACTTAAACAGGTATTCGACGAATAATCGTGTGACAGGTGGTCCACGCAAATCAATGAAACACAAAGTGAGACAGAAGGTCCACTTTTCCTTAAGGCATGTGACGGATGGTCCTTGCCCAACTATATATGTGTGACAGACGGCCCACACCAACGATGACATGCGACAGATGGTCCATTGTCCAACGACATGTGTGAAAGACGGTCCACATCCAAACTTAAATTGACCGACATGTCAATACTGGCAACGCCAGTCACCAACAAAGAATGGCCGAGGGCCCAACGTAGCGTGTCGTTGCAAGAAAAAGAAAGATGATCTTGTTAGGTGATTCCTCAATTCCCCCCAAATCTGCACGAAGGTCTACGTTGTTAGGGAAATTTTAACTTCGCGTTGAAATCGAATTCTTCCTCACCATTTAAGATTGGTAAATGGTGGAAGGGCATTCGTCAAGAATATTTTTCTCGATCTTAGTCTGGGTCGGTTTGGGATGGGGACTTTGATCGTGTAAATTTGGTTTTTCTTTTTACTTTTTGTGTGGCATAATATGACGGAGGTGGACTGGATGCGTTCACTGAGCTACTCCCCATTGTGAATGATCCCTTTCACTAGGGATACTTGAATTGAGAGAGAGTGGATTGGGTTCAACAACGGGGCAGGCTTCCAGCCAATAGGCGAAGTCTTTGCACTAAACTCGTGACCGAATACCGCCACTACTGAGTGGGTGTGAAAGAGAGGTCGACAATTGGAGAGGGTGAAAGTGAGCGCAAAAAGACCGCCATTATGGCACTTTTTGGTTAGATTCTGTACCAGGCAGATCGTTTTGAGAAAAGTTAAAAAAGATTAATCAAAGAATCGAAAAATTCGTTAAATAAATTGATTGAAAATTTTGTGAGGTTTTTGAAAAGTTATCACGAATTTCCAGTGAGGGAAATTCTAGTCATTGTTGTGAGGAGTGAAAATATTCTTGAACGGAGCGACTGCAGGAGTCAGGGCCAGGTGGGCCAGAGTACTCAGGGAAAATTCGATTTCGTTTTGGAGTTTGGAAAAAGCTAAGTATTCTTTTAATTCTTCATTCTTTGTATTCGTTGTTTTTCGCTTGCCAGATTGGGCAAAAGATATTCCGATAGGCCTTCGTTTTGTTATAATTGTTTCTCGAAAATACGGGACTTCTCAAACCCCCATTTTCTTTTTTTTCTTTGTTCGGGAATCTTTCCTAAAATCATCTTTCTTCGGTATTGCGTTTGTGACACAAGAATTGCTTTAATTTTTAAATTCCAAATTGTTGTTTGATACTTTTTCTACATTGGCCTTTTGCCAATATTAACTTTTGTTAAAATTCTTGTTGTTGAAAAAATTTAGGGTTTTCTACCTATACTTATAAAGGTTTCCCTAATAAATAATTTAAAATTCCTATTGGAAATTAAAGCTCGTGTTCTGTTCTTATTTAGAAGAAGAATTCAATTTGTTTCAGGTTTTGGTAAGTTTTCACCATAATAAAAACTTCCTGGCGCCCATTGAAGTACGCCCCTGTACTTCCATATCATTTAATTGATACCTCAATACTCAATTAATCCAGCGCAGGTTAGGCGCTCGATCAATCAAATATTCATTTTTTTACGAACCCACCCTTCGCTGAGCAAAACCGGTGGTAGCACCTTTAATTGCTGCCCAGTTGCATTTTTTTATTGAACGCGACCCATTTTCTGACAGATTGTCATTTCATTTTCTCTTTACTTCATTCTCGACTTTTACTCATCGCGACGCACACTGGTCTTTGGGCATTTTTATTTCTTTCGTTTTATTTTATTGAATTATTTGTTGGATACGAATATCCAAAGTCGCGGTTTTTCAGTTTCGATATTTGGTAAATAGTTTAATTAATTAAATTCGCGTTTGCTAAATAAAATTGCAACAATCTTAACCGCTGGATGCGGATTTTTTTAACTAGGCTTATGTCGCTGTACAGCACATATAGCTCGTTGTTGTATCTTCTTCGCCAGACATTGTTTTCTCGATCTACGCAAACAGGACCATAAATCGTTCGTAGTACTTTTCTCTCGAATACAGCAAGGGAGCTTTCATCCGACTGGGAAAGGGTCCATGCCTCTGCACCATACAGCAGGACCGGGATGATGAGTGTTTTGTAAAGCGTCTCCTTGGTTCTTCTCGATAGGGCTTTATTCCTCAATTGCTTACTTAGCCTTAGCCCAAAGAAACAGCGATTAGCAAGAGTTATTCTACGTGTGATCTCCGCGCTGATGTTGTTTTCCGCGTTTACAGCAGTGCCCAGGTAGACAAAATCACAGACCACCTCGAAGTTATACCTATCAATAGTCACATTCTGACAAAGTCGGTGGTGGGATTGGACTTTTGTTGATGAAAGCATATACTTCGTCTTGTCCTCGTTTATGGTCAGTCCCATTCTACCAGCAGCTAACTCCATTGTAGTGAAAGCACCGGTTACTGCTCGCTTTGTTCTTCCTATCACATCAATGTCGTCAGCAAACCCAAGTAATTGTGTTGATTTATTAAAGATAGTGCCTGATGTACTGGCCTGGGTGTTCCGAACTACCTTTTCAAGCACAATATTGAAACAGCTGCATGACAGTGCGTCACGTGCGAACCAGATTGACTGGTTCGAGTCGATGATTGGCGGGATCTTGGCTGTCATCGCCATTCAACAACTGGTTAAAGTAATCTCTCCAGATGGCTAACATCGACTGGGTATCTACTACCGTGTTTCCATCCCTATCTTTGCAGGGCCCAGGGCGGTTTGTGAAGCCTGATGTTGATTGTTTCACTCTTCTGTAGAAATTTCGCACCTCTTTCCTGCTATAGTATCTCTGCATCTCCTCGACTTCACGTTGTTGGTGGTCTTTTTTCTTTCTCCTTAGCAAGCGTTTCTCATGTTTCCTTCGTTGGACGTAGAGATTTTTGGACGCTCTAGTGTCCCTGTCGATCCACGACCTGTAAGCCTCCATTTTGGCTTTGTTTGCCTGAGCACATCCGGCGTCGAACCAAGGGTTTCTCGGAGGTGGTTGTGAGAAACCCAACACTTCTGACGCTGCGGTTCTTATGGCTTGTTGACATAGCTGCCATTGGTCTTCCGGGTTCATATTTACAGTCGTGGAATTTCTCGCAAGCTCAAGGGATACGCGGTCGGCATAGGCTGTAGCGGTCACTTCCGATTGTAGTTGTCCAACATTGAATTTCCTCTGCGTGATCGTTGATCACCTTAGAGCTTCCATCGATATTCGCACTCGAAGTTTGGCACCAACAAGGTAGTGGTCCGAATCGATGTTGGCTCCTCGGTATGTGCGAATATTCAGAATGCTTGAGGAGTGTCTTCCGTCAATCGCGACATGATCGATTTGGTTGCAGGTTCGACCATCTGGTGACCTCCATGTGCCCTTGCGGATGTCAAGACGTGGGAATCGTGTACTGCTCACCACCATGTTTTTCCCAGCTACAAAATCGATGAGCCTGAGTCCGTTATCTGAGGTGGTATCGTGCAGGCTGTGCCTTCCGATCGTCCTACCAAAGATGTCCTCTCTCCCAATTTTGGCATTAAAGTCTCCCAAGAGAATTTTGACGTCATGTTTGGGGCATTGCTCGTATGTTTTGGCGAGGAGCTCGTAGAAACTTTCCTTGGTAGCGTCGTCTTTATCTTCTGTAGGGGCATGTGCGCTTATAAGGCTTATATGGTGGAATTTGGCCTTGATACGAATCGTCGTCACTCTCTCGCTGATTTCACGAAAGCTCAAGACACTTTGCCTAAGTCTTCCTCTGACAGCGAATCCGCATCCAAACAAGCGCGACCTCCCATCGAGGCGGCAGTTCCCGTAGTAAAAATCACAGTTTTCTGTTTTTCTCAGGCCCGGTCCATCCCATCGCATCTCCTGGAGAGCTGTCACATCAGCTTTGAGGTTGGCTAGGGTCTCGGCCAGCTGTTCGGCTTTGCGCGGCCTGTTCAATGTACGCACGTTCCACGTACATACACGTAGATCATTGTCCGTTTTTCGTTTGCGGGGGGGGTCGTCAACATTTTTGGTTTGTTCATCAGAGGCATAATTCATATTTTTCATCACAATCAATTTTCCCTTTCATGACCGGCTCGTGAGGCCTGTGCAAGACGTGTGTAGATCATTGGGGTTGGATATTCAGAGCGTATCTTTTCTCCTGCTCCTAGTTCCTGGGGAGGCAACCCAGGTATCAACAACCCATGGATCCGATGGATCCAACGCTCGTCGTTAGTTCACCTTTCGGTTATCCAGCGGGCACCACGTGGAGGTGACGATGCGATTTCGCCCACCCTGTGTTTGATCAGTTCAGCAAATACTCCGAATTTGAAGTTTCTGACTTTATTGGTACTGAAGTTAGAGGGGGGTTGAAAATCGCCTGAGTTTGTTCCTGTAATAAGGGTGTAGTGCCGCGAACTTGGCTGGGCACTACCGTGCCCTCTGATCAGAGGGGTCAATGAAGATTAGAAAACCGCGGAGTGCTATTAAATTGGAGGGTGCATTTTTGAGAGGGGGGTGCAGTGCATGCTGCGCATTATGTGTGTAGTGCATCGGCCTCTGAATCGCAAGGTTCATGGTTCGCTCCCATATGACGGCAAAGAGTTTTTCAATTAATACGAGCATAACCAGACTAAGCAACACTAAAAGGAGTCTGATGATCGAGGTGGCTCTCGTGAAATAGCTATAACTCCAGCCTATAAACTTGGTGGTAACACACACAAGTTGTTGTTGTTCATTCAAAATTATTCAATATATATTTTATTTCATTCGATTACTTTTTAATCTTTTTGGTATTAAAAATAACAATTTTAATACTAATCTATTAGAATGTAATACAAAGTTATTAGATAATTTCTTTAATATTTACGGAATATTAAAAAGTAATATTTTCTGTATTGAATACGGCTGTAATACAAAGGCTGTATTAAAAAATACCCCAGAATTTTTAACCGTGTGTGTACGATAGCTCTCCACAGTGTACGAATGCACCATTCTCTATGTACGAAGCTACCCCGCGTGTGGGGTGAACTCGTACGTTTTCCATTTTTCAGAAATCTTACCGTTGCGTCTCCATAGTGGTTTGTATCGGGACTTAATCCACTACAACTATAGACAAATAAAGGGTCCGCCAAATAACTTTTTATTTTGTATGCTATAAAAAAAACTACTGAATATTTTCTCAAATTTCTTTTTTTATTTGAAAGTACAATCCTTCCGGTTAATAATGGAAAATAATTTCATTTAAACGGCTGCTTCGCTAAGTGGGCCTGCGATCGACTTAGAGAAGATGCCGATTTTGCCAAAAAAATCATCTTTTCAGATGAAGTTCATTTTGATCTTGGCGGGTATGTAAACAATACGGTCACAAAAAAATAGCTTTTTTAAAATTTCTTGGATAAGAATCATTATGCAATTATACAACAATAAATACAACTTCAATTTTTTAAATAATGTAAACAAATGTTTGATATACAGAGCTCGGAAAATACACGTTTTTTGCACATGTGTAGACCCTTTTAAAAAAATTAATTCACTCCAAAAAAATTTTCTTGCAATTTTTGTTTGTAATATTTACAATGAAAACATATAAAAATGAAATAACTCTACAGAAATTTATATATTTACTTTGAAAATTTTTTTGACGAACGGAGCTCTGAAAGTACGCGTTTTATGCACCTAGGCTTTTCTCAAAATCTGTTGCTTCTTCGAAAATAGTGCTATGATCTATTTTGTGTAAAACTTTATGAGCTAAAATATTATTTCATTTTTGATTTTGAACAAATTAATTGTTTTCGAGATATTAACAAGAAAACTGAACTGTACAAAACCAAAAGTTTAATTTTCAACCGGTATAGCTTCAATAAACTTACAAAGTTCGTTAACAGCCCATTTTTTCCATATTTTTGGAGGCACCCTAATAACTTGGATATATAATGAGAAGATTCACTCAAACAAAATCCTGCATACAAAAATTACAGCCGATAAATGCTTTTTAAGTAGATACGTTTTTCGGCATAAGTTGCTACACCAGGAAGTTCTTATTCATTCTCATTCATTATTCGAAAAAGAGTATGCCCATCCTTACTGTGTAGTATTATATGAGCTACTATTTTTTTACTTTGCATTTTTCAAAATAAAATAGTTTCCAAGAAATTATAAAAAAAAAATAATTTTACCCCTTTTCACTCCCCCCTAAATATTTTAGCTCCGGCCCAAATTTAGGGTACTTTTTAGAAAATGCTTAGGATGTCAAAACAAAGCTCTCCACCAAAATTCAACTTTGTCGGAATTTTTTCTCAGTGAAAGTCTAATTTGTCCCCGTTTTATTTTTTTGAAAGCCAATTCGAAAATAAAAAATAAATGTATGGGTGTCGCACCTACGCGCAGCAACTTAAAGCGCTAAATGACAGCTGACATATCATGCATTTCAAATGCATGTAGTCTCTTATCCGAACAACTCTGAATACCTACTTAAAGTTTTTCTCTTGTGAATACAGAAATTGAATAAAAATGGCCCCTTTTTTAAGCCCATCCACCAAAAGATATATTAAAACGCGCACTCATAAAAAAAGATATTTTAAAACTACCTTCTCAAGCCAATTCTCTTTGAATTTATCAACAATCGCAACTTGAAGAACGATTAATTTTATTTTACATTACTCCCACGTAAAATTTCTTTCATAATCGCTAAGAAGAAGCTTTAAGCTGCAAGGAAAACAAGTTTTTACATCAGTTTGTGGCGGTCATTTTTTGAATTAAATTCCCCTAGATTAGCGAATCCCCACACTGTGCGGCGCTACGTGCCACACAGCCGAAGCTACACTCCATGTAGTAGTTAGTAGCATTTTCAAAAAAAAAAAGTTATTTGGCGGACCCTTTATATAGGGCATACAGCAGAATTAAAGTTATTTTATAACAAAAAGTTTTTCTTCTATACAGCTCAGAGTAAAAAGTGTACGAATCCACCCTGTTTTCCCCTACACAATAATAATTGTGAACAGTTTTTGTAGCACAAGAGATGTCGAATTACAAAATCACAACTATAATTATCAAATATTGTGGGTGCCCTATATGTCATGTTTCCATGTTAAGCCTAGTTTATACTTCAAAGCGAAATTAGATCAAATTTGTATTAAAACATCAATAACTTATGCGCGAGAGTTTCCAAAAAAATAGTTTTCATCGTAATATTTGGTTTTTAAAAGTCCATTAAGTTGCATTTTTTTCGAGATATATTTGTTTTTGGAAAAAAAATTGCATTTAGTTTTTGACAGTTTTGCACGCCTTGGAGAAAAAACTAACACTTCGCATGGATGTATAAGCTAAGCTGTTTGATGTGAAATATATTTCAACGACCCATTTGTATCTGTACCATCATTTTTAATACGAACCAATAGTTGAGTTAGGTTAAATTTACAGTTTGTAGTTCAACCAGTTCTAATACATATTTTTTCATAAATCATACAGGAATGTTACCTTCCAAGCTAGAAAGTATAGGTATAAGGTCATTTTATGTTTTAATTTATTTGTATTTTCTTTTCCATTGAACTAAAACAATGGCATCTAAAAGTAGATACTTGCTTCGTACATATGTCAAATGCAATTATATTATTTTATTATTATTTTCTTCCTGAAAAATCCTTAGGTAATGGAATTTAAAGCTTTGCATATTCTTAACTTTGAGATTATTATGTTACAAACCTCATTTGAAACCAGATTCGAACTCAGTTCATCAAAAACCATTCGAGAAAAATATGTTTAATAGTAGGTAGGTACCCCATAACAATCTGGTTATAGATTTTTTATATTTATACCATTTTTTAGATTAGATCAAGTTGATTCAGCTAACTTTAATTTTAATTTTTAATAATATTAAGTTAAGAGAAATATAAATATATCCTTTTTTGATGTTGGCTTATAGATTATAGGCCCACAACAAAATATATCAAGTTAAAAGGTCAGCATAGAAATATAAATGAGAAGTTGAGAACCAAAACTCATATCCACTTTTATCGAAAATTGAGATTTTGATGCAGATTTGTTAAGCTGGTTATATTGAATAGTTTTGAAAGAAAATCTGACAGCTTTACCCCTTTAATCCCCTATAATATTGATTTCAAACACCGTTATTGTTCCCAAAACACAGTGCGATTTGCATCTAAAGTTTCTATATCCATTGTTTGCAATAGGTTTGCTTTCAAAACTCTTCTTAACCATCGTAGGCAATCGATTATGTCATTTAAGAAGGAACTAAAACGTTCATGGGTTTTTATTGTAAAAATCTTTAAATGGGTCATGGAAGATTGAAATGTAGAGGTATTATATTAGATGGTGCAATTGAGAGAGGTGGGAATAGGTGTGTAAACAGGCCATATCCTATCATTTGTAGCAAAACTCTTCATATCCAAATTTAATTGTTATATATCTTTTGCACGGAACTTCAAATATATTTTTGCTCTTAATCATAACATAGATTTAACAACTATCATTTAGCCGTATTAAGTTTTTCTCCATTTGCACAAAACGAAATAATTTTGGATATGACGAGTTTTGGTTTTAACTACTCAAATGTATCCTATTGGAAATTGCATTAATTAGTATATATGTATAAATACAAACATAATAATTTTGAATTTAATATGCTAAAAATATAATTTATTTTTAACTTAATCGCCGATATTTTATCATTTTATTGGTTCTGTCCGAAATTATTTTAAATATGTATGTAATGTAGCCTAACATGCTACTTTTGTTTATAAGAGATCTTAATAATTAAGATCCAATTACTAAGAGTGCATTTAGTAATAAGGCTCTTTAAGACATTCAAACCAATCGATAATTATAATCGATTGCTCGGTGAAAAATCGACAAAAACTGCATCTTCTGTTTATTTAAACTTGGGAGCCGGAGCAGTGAACAGACTAGTCCTAAATGCAAAAAGCCTAAGCATCCATTGCAATATTAGGTTCACAGCACATTCCGATTAGATACTACTTAACTTAGGTATGAGCCAGGATTTTCTCCTTCCAAAGCGTGCAACGTAAAGGGAGTTCGCAATTGGAGCCCATAGCAGCTTCAAACCAAACGACCAGTAGGCAAAGCAACTCAGCTTGTAGTTTGTAACTGGCGGCACGATTTTGCAGTAGCATAGGAATAGCAGCAATATTTCCAAGTGGGATACCTTGTAAAATATAAAGGAAGAGAATGACTCCCATGTTACTTTTGTCACCACGTAAATCGGTCTTTTTGCGGACTTAGCCATGTTCAGTTGCAATTATTATAACATTTAATTGATTTGGTGAGGCTACTGGAATTGTGGTTCTTGGAATTAATCTATTATTTCAGAAATTTGACAATTTCATAGTTTCATATAAAAATCTTGAAATAGAAAGCACAAAATCGAAATTGACACCGCACATACAACTATTTCATAGAGCGTCGCACATAAATATTATTGTTAATATTGTTGCAAACCTAAATAAACAAACAATAAACAAATTTGTATAAACTTACGAGATGGACAAACAATTCAATACAATTTTATTGAGTCTATTCTTTTCTTTTACATGATACATTTGTCTCTTATACTCTAATTTATATATTGAGAACTATTAAGTATGGCCTTCTTGTTATAACGACATATGCTTCTATTGCTGAACCACTTACAAGTATAAAGAGCTCTTGCTCATGGAGCTATTTCACAATTACTTTTGACGTTTTAGTCACGAAAAACTTAAATCTAACTTAAAAAAAATCTACGATAAAGGAGATACACTATATTAGTGTAGCTCTAGGTACCTATTGCTGAAATTTATCACAATGTTTTCTTTTAGATGTCAGATGGGTTTTGTTATGGAAAGTAAAATATATTTCAGTTTCAATTTGCTTTATAAAATATGTAAATAGATTTTACTTCGGTTATTTTGTTTAGTTATTTACATATTCCTATAAATATTCAGTTTGTTTATTATAAATATACTTAGGGCTTGTTTCACATTCTCTGATTAAAGTTTCAACTAAGCTACTTTGAACTTATTCTCCAGTTAACAACCTCATTTACGTTTCACAATATCTGAATACGTCTAACTAGTAGTTAAATTTCTCAGTATTTTAATGATCAGATGAAGTTGTGATTAGCAAATTTAATTGGCAGTTAAAACATTCAAAGCTGTATGTGCGATCGTTAAAATAGATAAATGTAATGGTTTGGACTTTTAGTGAATGTATTTTAAGCATAAAGGTACATTTAGACCTTCGTTCTTGATTCGGTGAACATTGTTCCACAAACAACGAACAACGTACAAAGTTCATCGGAAATTAAAAAAGGGCTTTGTATTTCTTCGTTATTCTTGCTCGGTGTTACTATTTACACCTTCGTTGTTCCGCGTACGTGCAAAAATGAATAAGGTATACGGATGATTAAATCGTAGGTCTAAATGTAGCTAAAGAGGACGAATTTAATAAATATTTTTGCATTATGTGATGCAATTTTAGAATTCACGATCGAATACAAATGACTAAGAATTCTTGCAACTAAGTGCAATATTTCCGTGCATTTACTTTTTCTATTAGGGACCTAAAATTTTGACTTCCAGAGTACCTAGACCTACGAACAAAAAGACCATTTGAGTTCCACTATTGTAACCGCCAAAAAACTCGAAAAAACCGCGATGGTTTGAGGGCTACTTTAAAATCTTTCCTTTGTGCAGATCCATACACACTCTGGCTTTATGGATATATCTTAACACATTTTCGGGGACGTTTTCTAGGGGTATTAACCACTTCGGCATCCGTTAGTAGCCATTATGTACATATGTGCATATGTATGTAGGTATGTATATAATCAGGGAGTCGTGGGCATCAATGTGTGATAAATTGGAATTTTCATTTATTCAACTTTCAGGAAGTTTGTACTTTTGATGCGTTTTTCCTCGGTAGCTGTACCACTGGGTGCAGGCAAACGGCGGTATCTATGTGCTCTCATAATAACTTTCAGCTGGTTTCCTCCAAATATTTTTTGCGAGCTCTCAGTCTTTATTTGATGTTTATTATTAATTATTTTTTGAATATTTTCATCAGTCAAAAATATTTTGTCTGGAAAACTGGAATAACTTACGAATAGCTAATTGACACATAAATTTATTACTTCGATCATTGTGAAACGCAAAGTTCGTTAATGAGAGGATTTAATTTGCGGATAATTTAACTGTCGAATAACTAATCAGAACTTTACTCAGACATTGTGAAACAAACCCTTAATCTAAATATTTCTATAAATTTTTTCTTCGGTAGCTAATTCAAAGATTTTGTAAAAAGGAAGTAAAGTTACACAGATTTTATATTTAAAAGAATGAGAATATTACAATGTTTTAATTTCTGAAGTGGTACAGTTTGTTATAATATGTTTATAAAATTGTTTTACAAAGTTAATTCAGTGTTTTTGTTTAATTTATAGTTCGGAATTTCTTAATGGGAGCTGTGATTTATGCTCCACATCCTAACCACCCCTCGAGATAAAATCCTTTCCATATTACACTAGTGCACTATGGGAGGCTAGACCAGCTGAGCAAGTCAGGATCAGGATGCGGAGCAGTCCACAAACTTGTTTTAAATCATTTTTAACCACGATTTTGTCCTTGGACAGTTCGTTGATAGAATGATGGAAGGGCACACTCCAAATCTAAAGAAGGGTTCTCCAACTCAATACCTATCGGTGATAGATACAATGAGTTTTGCCAGGATGTATTTTTTTGTTGATTGTAATTTCATTATTAGAATATTTTCAGCCCAGCTCATTCTGTTAGTAAATTTTTTCATTAATTGGAAAGCATAAGTCATCAGAGGGATAACCTTTGCTTCATTATAAACAAATGTGTTTGAATATTTCTTAATTCTTGTTTTAAAGTTCCGGTTAATACAGTGCCTTAAGATTTTTCTTTCCAGAATTTCTAGCTCTTTAGCTACTGTTGGTGAAATTGAGAACCAGCATGGAAAGGCGTAGAGTATAACGGGCCTAGTAATCGTTTTATAGAAAAGGAGTTTGATATTTTTCCTCAAACTGTGATGCCTTAAGTAAGGCGTTAGTATATTAGAGATTTTGATTGCCTTTTCTTTTACATTTCTTGCGTGTGGATTGAATTTTAGTAAGTTTGAGAACTGTATTCCTAAATAGCATTTTGAAAATTTCAGGTGGAAATCCTGTTTCTAGAATTTTAAATAGAAGTCCTTCTATTGAGACACTATCGAATGCCTTTTCTACATCTAAGCAACAAGCTACCGTGCATTTCTTTTCTCTTAAATTCACTGTGATGTCATTATGTATTTTTATCAAGGCATGAGTTATTGAACACTCAATTTTTTGAACCCAAACTGGTAATCAGATATAAATTAAAAAGAGTTATCAACATGCCTGTCCATTTTGTTACAAATAATTCGTTCTAATATTTTACTAACATTAGAAAGCAAAGATATAGGGCGAAAGTTACTTAATTCGAAATTATTGCTCTTTTTTTGTACAGGAAACAATCTGGTCACTTTCCAATCTAATGGAAAGTACCCATTGTTAAGGCAGTTATTTATTACTATTGTTAGAAATTCTATTGCGTTTTTGGAAATTTTTTTAAGAATGAAGTTTGGGATATTATCTAGGCCTGCGGATTTTTTGCTTTTAAGGTTTTTAATGATGGAAGTTATTGAAGTGAACATATGTGGAGCTATAGGGGATAGGGCAGAATTATCATTATCAAAAATGAATATTCTATCTGGCAATAATATCTTTGTTTGTTCTATTTTAGTTTTAATCTGTTTAGAGAATTCATTATTCTGGTTGTAGGAATGGATGCTATACGTTTCATTAAAGTAGTCTGCAAAAACTTTAACTTTATCTTCTTCAGTTAACGAGACATTATTTACAACCACTTTAGTGCAACTGAATTTTTTAGTTCTACCTATGTACGTATTTATGTCTTTATGAGCTTGAGGCCCCGGCTTGATGTTTGTAAGTCTTTTTTTTAGCTGCTCGTTTATCCAGATTGCCACTTTTTCTTTTATTATATGTCTGAGTAGGGAAATTCTGCTAGATAAGTCTTTGTAATCGTTAGATAATCTATTGTAGTTATTATGGTACATTTTTTAGACGTTTTTGCCATTTGTGTTTATGTTCAAAGGGGGTTTTAATGTTTTCAGGTAGTAATGCGCATTTTTTATTGAAGGTGAAATTTTTGGTGAATTTGATTCTATAGCCGAAAAGAGAGCAGAGTTGAAATTTTTAATGGTTAAGTCTATTTCAGAATTGGATAATGTAACGTAACAGTTGGGGAGGGTTTCACAAAATTTAGTTCATTATCTAGTATATTTTTGAACTTGTTCCAACTTGAACTTGTTTTTTTGAATGATCTGGTTATTGGAGGTTGGCTTAATGGAATTTCCGCGTCAGTTAATTTTATATTCAGGTGGATTGGTAAATCGTCTGAAAAGGATGGTAAGGCTTTTATGCTTAAATTTGGATTGATAGAATCGAAAAAGTTGTTTGAAATTAAAAATTGATCCAGGTAAGAAGAAGTTCTGGGATAAGTTGGGCAGCTGAGTTACATTAGTGAAATTGCAGAGAGGGTTAGAGAGCCATTTCTCCAAACCATTACCATTTGTATTAGTGACACTTGTGATGCTTTTGAACATTCCAGGCCAGTAATAGCGCTTAGCCATTCGAGCTGTCGTTTTTGCAACGCCTAAATGCCCAGCGGTTACAACGTCGTGATTTTCGCCTAAAACTCGTTGGCGATCAGATCTTGGGACGCATAATTTCCACTCGAACTCGGCGGGAGTAGCCAGAGGCTGCGGGTTCGTGAATCGACGGTACAATCGGTTGCTCTCAATTTTATAATCCGGATGGTTGTTCGGATTAATTGCTACTTGGCTTTGTTTCTTGTCTAGCCAGTCGAGATTGGCATCTCTAATCGCTGCTAGTTTATCCGCTTCGGTAATGGGGATTGGATCGCGAGACAGGGCATCAGCTACCACGTTCATGGCTCCTTTTCGGTAGCGGATCTCAAAGTCAAACTGTTGTAACTCTAGTGCCCAACGGGCTAATCGGCCGGAGGGATTTTCTAAACTATGAAGCCATTTAAGAGAATGGTGGTCTGTTACTACGTTAAAATGGTACCCCTCAAGGTAAGGCCGCATCTTTCGAATTCCCCAAAGAATTGCCAGACACTCCTTCTCGGTTGTTGCATATTTCTGCTCCTGTTCCGTGAGTGTCCTACTGGCGTAAGCAATCACTTTTTCTTGGCCATCGAAGTTTTGCGTCAAAACTACTCCTAGGCCGAAGTTGCTGGCATCTGTTTGCAAAGTGAACGTCTGATCGAAATCCGGACATGCGAGGACGGGTGCTTCCGTGAGCTTTGCTTTTAATGCCTCAAAAGCAGCTTGCTGGCTATTTCCCCAGGCCCAACTGGCATTTTTCTTCAATAATCTGGTCAACGGGACAGCTAACGTAGAGAAATCCTTGATAAAACGACGATACCAAGAACAAATCCCTAAGATACGCCGTAGCTCGCGAAGGTTAGTGGGTGCTTTCAATTCTTGGACGGCGGATATTTTGTCAGGGTCCGTGTGTATGCCTTCTTTGCTGACCACGTGCCCCAAATACTTCAAGTTTTCTCGGCAAAATTTACTTTTTTCGGCATTAATCTTTAAATTAGCAGCTCGAAGTTTGAAGAAAACTTCCGCCAGATGTTGAATGTGTTCGTCAAAGGTGCCGCTGATGATTATAATATCGTCCAAGTAGACGAACACATGGTCCAGCATGTCGGCTCCGAAAATGGTGTCCATAGCGCGTTGGAAAGTGGCTCCTGCTGAGTGCAGACCACACGGCATCACGTTCCATTCAAACAACCCTCTTCCGGGTACGGTGAAAGCGGTGTAAGGGCGGCACTTCGGTTCTAAGGCTATTTGCCAGTAGCCTTGTTTTAGGTCAATCGTAGAAATAAACTTAGCTCCCCGGAGTTTGTCTAAGATAGCTACGATAAAAGGTAAGGGGTATGCGTCTTTGTAGGAGACTTCGTTTAGCTGCCGGAAATCCACGCATACTCGCCATGAACCCTCTTTCTTCCTCACCAATACTATTGGCGAGCTGTACGGGCTTTTGGACGGACTTATTTTACCTGTTTCAAGGAGAGCATCTATTTCCTCGTTTATAATTTTCTGCATGGCGGGGTTGCGAGGATAATACCGCTGTTTGAACGGTTCCTCAGTCTTGAGTCGGATACGGTGCGGCGGTACGTTTGAAATCCCTTTTATTTCTTCGAATTTGGGCAGTTCGGATTTCAAAAACTGGTTAATCCCCTCTTGCTGGGCATCAGACAAGTGGTTGGCAACCGAACAAGCATGATTTCCTGCGGACTTCCCGAGTGGCTTCCTGCCGGTCACGAGTTTACTGGCCAGAAACATTTGTAGACCAGCCTGGTGCATCACATCCATACCGAGTATCGCGTCTTCTTCGAGTGCAGGTAGAAACGTAACTTCTCCGGTTATGCTGATGTCCCCTATAAAGATCGTGGCCGTGTAATGCTCTGAAGTCAGAACGGAATTACCATTAGCTAAGTGGATTGATCGGTGTTGCGTACGCATGGGAAGGTTTAATTCCTTGAACCGATCTCTCAGTGCTTGGCCTACATAAGACTTGGTAGAACCAGTATCGAGTAGCGCATGGTATTCTTCCTCATCTATAAGCACGGGAATGAAATAGCGTGAGTCTTGTACGGGGGGTGACGGTGGCGGGGGAGAAGTGACAACCGCGACGGGGTTGCGGTGGCATGGACAGTCCTTGGTCAGTCGGCCGTCAGCGCCGCAGTATGAACAAAACAGACGATAAGGCCTTCGACAAGTTTCCTTGCGGTGTCCTCTTTGCTTGCAGTTCCAGCAATGCGTGTTCCTATCGTACGGGCCTTCTGCTGAAGGGCCGCGGTGGGCGTGTGGCGGGAATGCGGTTGGTGTAGATGCGGGGCGACTATTACGTTCGTCGTTCTTGATTGACTCGAATTCCTCGGCCAGGGACGCGAGTTCATCTAACGTATGAAAGTCTCGGCGTTTGATGTACAGCCGGTATTCGGGTCGCATATTATCGAAAATGCGGTCAATGTTGTCGGCCACTGAGAAGCGGGGGTGTTGTCGTATCAGGTATTGGGCAGCTAAAATATAGTCTTTTGCCCTTTCGCGGGGCCCCTGGCGCTTGCGTAATATTTCCTCTTCTAACTTATGCAAGTACCGAGCGGGCAAGAAATGCTTTATGAACGCATCTCTGAAGCTTTCCCAGGTAAGTAAGCTGTCAGCCTTTATGCGTAACCACTCCAACGCACTTCCACGGAATAATTCGGGTAAGGTTCGCACTACATCGTTAGGTGGGATGTTATAACATCGCGTCAGCTCTGTCAACCTCTCCAAGAATTCCAAAGGGTTACCAGAGGAATCGAATCTTAATCCCCACTTCCGTACTGTGTTCATCAATTCAGCCTCATAACTCAACGTGAGGCGGCTGGTCGTTGCAGCTAAGCCTGGTCTCGATGTCAATGGTATCTGTGTTGATTCGGAAAATGGGACGCCTCGGGAAGTTTGTACTTGGTCAGGGGCTGTTGTATGATGTGTTGGTATATCGGCGGATTGGAACATTGAAGTGGGCATGAAGACTGGTTTCTTCTGTTCTGGCACGGTCAAAAATGATGATGCTATGAAAGGAGCGGACGGAACTGGGATACTGATGTGGCTTTTGTAGGGTTGCGAGTCGGTCGGTGGAATTTCCTCGTCAGCATTATTTCTTTTTTCCACCATGCTTTCCCACTCTGCACATAAATTCTGCGTGGAGGCGTGTGTACGAAGCTCCTTAAAATGGTGGCTTAACCTCTTGCGCAGCGTCTCCACAGTACCACTAGTGTCTAAGTGTCGCTCTTTTAGCACTTCGATGAGTTCGGGTTTCCTGAGGAAATATATGAACCCGAGGTTCTTGTATGGGTTGAAATCTTCCATCGGTGATTCGTCGGATTCGGACGTGGACATGCTGAAATGGGGCGGCGGCGGATCGGTTTGTGGTTCGGTGGAACTTTTTCGAAGGGTCACGGTAAGTCGGTGTCTGGTAACGGATACGGATAAATCTTTCCAAAGGACTTTTCGGAATATAAAAAAACTGGTTACGGCGGCGGACGGTGTTGCCTTCGAAAGATTTATGATCGGTCGGTGGGAGTTCGGATGAACCTTCTAAAAGTCCCTGCTCGGGCGCCAAAATGTGATGCTTTTTTATTTCCAGCTGAGGTAGGTCAGCGGGGTCCAGGGTCTACCGAAGAAAGCAAGAAAAACTCGGTCAATAGATTGTTCAGGAACTCCAGTTCCAAGCTAGTTATTGTTTATTTACTATGTTTTTTTTTTACAATTTTTTTTTTTTCTTTACTTAATATAAGTTAACATAATATTTCATATAAATTAACGGCGGGATTTCGGCGGAGTAGGCTTTGGACAGCGAAGGTTGGGATGAATTCCCTAGTCCAAGCGTACGACGGTGGTTAAGACAGCGAAGGTTGGGATGAATTCCCTAGTCTTAACTATTTCGGCGGAAGAGGCTTTGGACAGCGAAGGTTGGGATGAATTCCCTAGTCCAAGCGTACGACGGTGGTTAAGACAGCGAAGGTTGGGATGAATTCCCTAGTCTTAACTATTTCGGCGGAAGAGGCTTTGGACAGCGAAGGTTGGGATGAATTCCCTAGTCCAAGCGTACGACGGTGGTTAAGACAGCGAAGGTTGGGATGAATTCCCTAGTCTTAACTATTTCGGCGGAGAAGGCTTTGGACAGCGAAGGTTGGGATGAATTCCCTAGTCCAAGCGTACGACGGTGGTTAAGACAGCGAAGGTTGGGATGAATTCCCTAGTCTTAACTATTTCGGCGGAAAGAGTGCTTCAGACGGCGAAGAGTGGGATGAATTCCCTAGTCTGAGCTGGATATAGGAAGAGGAGAGCGGGGGGGGGTTTTTCACGGCAAAAGCCAAAAAGTTGTGAAACTCCTACCTGGTAGTGACAACCAGTAGTGTGTTTCTATTAGTGCGTAACTAATAATTGTGGGTGAGATTATTTTTTTACCGAGTACTCGAAATTGGTACTGTGATTCTGGCAAGAAAAATCTGATTTTTGATGATTTTCCCACATCTACTTCATGCCTTTGGAGATCCAAGCAAATGTGCATTCTACGGACAAACGAAATTTTCACAAATAAAATTTCACTCTGCTTGCTGACATCATCCACCACCAGTGTCTGTCCTCTTTTTCAAATCTGCGTGGGCGCCTTGAGGTATGCAATGGTTATTTGCCTTTTTGTGTCCTCATCCGAATTTTGCATGGGCGCCTCGGTGGTATGCTTTGGTTATGGAGTACTTCATGATGCTTAAAAGGTATAGTAGAATGTTGGCGCTTTGCTGTCGCCGTCGTCGCCTGCGGCAACTTTTGTGTCTTCTTCGGAATTTCATAGGGTGGATTGTTGAGATTAAAAGATGAAAATTTGTAACTTCGTTACACACTACCACCCCATAAGGGATTTCTTCCATTAAGATCTCCTCCCAACACGCAGCCATTATATGTATCTGTCAGTTGGTTAATTTTATTAAGCTCATCCATTAAGAATGAAGAGGCCATTCCTGAAGGGATATATATAGAACCCAATAATATATGCTTGCGGGTACCATTATACAGATATTCTACTGAAATTAGTTTACTTAATATATTTATGTTTTTAGTTTCAACAATTTTGTAGGGAATGTTATTTTTAATGGCTATTGCTACCCCCTGTTTGTCATTATTTCTAATCAAGACATACGAATCAAGGAAGACTTTATGTCTTGCATTTAGAAGGGTTTCTTGTAAAAAAGCTACTGCTACGTTGTTACTTAAAAGAATTGATAAACAATCAATTCTCCTACTATGCTCTATTAGGGACCCAACGTTGTGACTTATAATTTGGATAGCCATTACTTCGAATTTGTTATAAGAACTTCATTGAGAAGTTCTAGATAGGCCAGTCTTTTTTCTTCCACTGAGCCAAACTTTTTGATGTTTTTAATAAAATTATCGATTTTTGACATGAGATCTGCCACACTTGTTCCAAATAACTGTTTAGAGAGTTCGAAAAACTCTTGTATTATGTTTTGGCCACCTGTGTGTGGGGTTTTACTTGCTTGAGTATGAGCCACCGAAGAATTGGTGTTGAACTGATCTGCAAAATGAAGTTCTTGTATTAACAAGACTTGAGTTTGTGGCATTTTGGTGAACAAAACTTCTTGTTTGTTCTTTTTTTTCCATTGCTCTTTTGATCAAAGCCCTTCGGTTGCTCATATACTCCTCGTAATTTGCAGGATGTTCATACTTCTTGCAATTAAAACAGTATGGGATGGATTCCTCCGTTTTAACTAGCTTACATTCTCCATGCTTGTGGTCACCTTCATATTTCACACAGTTGTACTTTCGAGCAAAGTTTTTTGCCAGGTGACCAAAAGCCTGACATCTCCTACACTGCATCACGCCCTTATTTCCCCTTGGCCTTTCCCAAATAATCTTAGAATAACAAATATATTTCATTCCCATTATTTCCTTAGCTTGTTTATTTGGCAAGAGTTTCACCAGAAACAGATTATACTCGATTTGTTCTTCTTTCGAACGAAAAGTTTCGAATCTAGAAACAATTTCAATAACATTAGGAGCTAAATTTTCTAGCTCGTCTTTTATTTCATCTTCTTTATAATGGAAGTTTAACCCCCTTAATATTAAATTCACTCTCTTCAACTCTTTAGGAGTATATGAGTGAGCCTCAACATCCTTCGTTTCCCTAAGCTTCTCCATAAGTTTGGAGTGTGCCCTTACATCGCTTACAAATAGTTTGCTCTTGAAACGATTAACATTAATTACTTTGACCTGTAGGTCAGGCAAAGATAACTTTTGATCATCAATTAGTTTTTTAATATTCGCTTTATATATAATAATTGGAGGGCAAAAATTATTATTACGTTTAGTTTGTTGATCTACTTCAACATAATTTTTATTCGTAATCTTAGTTTTAATAACTTACCGTCACTACTTAAACTAACCAAGTTGTCTAGAATCTGGAATCTGTTGTCGTCTATTCTCCGAGTTGAAGAGTCTCTGCTTCCTGATGAGAATGAGTTTCTGCAGTTTTGTCTTCTCCTTTTTCGGGAACTTTTTTCCACCCTTCCATGTTATCATCCGTTATATATTTTTCGTTGGTATTTTGTGAGTCTCCTAACTCCAAGAGATTTGTTGCCGCTTCAATTCCTTGTGGCGTTGACTGATGTACATTTATACCAGAATTTATTGTATTCTGCTCTGTTAATTGAAAATCAGGTGAATTTGTTTGTCTTTGCTTAGGAAGGCCAGGAAAATGATGGTTAACACCATTGATTTCAATGAAAGCTTCAGACGCCGACGCCGCCGTAGGCGACCGTTGTTGTAACAGCATATTTTGCTGCATATTATAAAGTTCCGTTACTTTTTGGCTTGGTAACGGATTCGATTTTTTTTCGTTTCCCTCCATGAAAGGGTTTCGGGATACAATGTCTTTTACTTTAAATTTGTTTTTAGCACTGTTTAATAAAAGAAAATGTTTTCTTTTTGTAATATTACTAGTTTTTTTTTAACTTTAAAATGTTCAGCACTTTGGATTTTATTTTTTTAATCAAATATTCTTCACTAATCTCAAGCACGTCTACTCTCTACGACGGTTCAAACTTTTTTTTCGAGATGGACAAACTTGTTGATACTTGCTGCTGTTCTTTGGCCGATGTCGATGGTGTACAATTTTGATTCCCAGGCTCAGGATTTGTAATAAAAAATCACATTTGATTGACTTAAGTTTATTATTTACACACATATACATATGAAATAAAAACATACCTTTCAGCTGGTTTTATAAAAATTTTTTCTCATTTTCTTAATGTTTTTTCTGCGATTAATTGCGATTTGATTTATCTACTCCGACGTCCGAACAATAAATTCAGTAACGCACCAAATATCTTAACCGTTACAATAAAATAAGAAAATGAACAACCGTACTGCTCTAAATCATTTCAAGAGCTAGCTTTGTATCAAGTGAAAGAAATAATACTCTTATAAGGCAAAAAAATTGTTTTCACAAAATATGATGCGGAAGAAAGAGTACATACTATACGGAAAGTGTTAAAATTTAGAAAACAATGAAAGCATCTACTACATTTCTATTTCGTGATGAGGAAGAAATCAGTGCAAGATATTATCAATGGATGCATTCAGGTAAATAAAAAGATAGAGAGACAAAAGTTCAGAGGGAATTTTTTTTTCTGTTGAACAATTTAGGGAAATTTTTTGTTGAAATCTTTTATTTTTTTTTCATGAATGAGTGGATATTCGTTGAATTTTTTTTTTTTTTGTTATTGATGAGCAAATAGTGGTAGAATTTTTGACTTCGGTGGTAGAAGGGGTAGATTATCAAATTCGTTGAAAAAAGTGGTAGATCTACCACAATTGTGGTAAAGTGACAACACTGAGTATAATACCTTAGATTTGTGTACTGTGGTCCCCACAAAACCAAAATAAAATCCAATTTCTACCTCTCTAATTACCTCGAGGTCTTACCTCTACGGAGTTCTAAGAAGAACACTCAATTTTTTGAACCCAAACTGGTAATCAGATATAAATTAAAAAGAGTTATCAACATGCCTGTCCATTTTGTTACAAATAATTCGTTCTAATATTTTACTAACATTAGAAAGCAAAGATATAGGGCGAAAGTTACTTAATTCGAAATTATTGCTCTTTTTTTGTACAGGGAACAATCTGGCCACTTTCCAATCTAATGGAAAGTACCCATTGTTAAGGCAGTTATTTATTTATTACTATTGTTAGAAATTCTATTGCGTTTTTGGAAATTTTTTTAAGAATGAAGTTTGGGATATTATCGGGGCCTGCGGATTTTTTGCTATTAAGGTTTTTAATGATGGAAGTTATTGAAGTGAACATATGTGGAGCTATAGGGGATAGGGCAGAATTATCATTATCAAAAATGAATATTCTATCTGCCAATAATATCTTTGTTTGTTCTATTTTAGTTTTAATCTGTTTAGAGAATTCATTATTCTGGTTGTAGGAATGGATGCTATACGTTTCAATAAAGTAGTCTGCAAAAACTTTAACTTTATCCTCTTCTTCAGTTAACGAGACATTGTTTACAACCACTTTAGTGCAACTGAATTTTTTAGTTCTACCTATGTACGTATTTATGTCTTTATGAGCTTGAGGCCCCGGCTTGATGTTTGTAAGTCTTTTTTTTAGCTGCTCGTTTATCCAGATTGCCACTTTTTCTTTTATTATATGTCTGAGTAGGGAAATTCTGCTAGATAAGTCTTTGTAATCGTTAGATAATCTATTGTAGTTATTATGGTACATTTTTTAGACGTTTTTGCCATTTGTGTTTATGGTCAAAGGGGGTTTTAATGTTTTCAGGTAGTAATGCGCATTTTTTATTGAAGGTGAAATTTTTGGTGAATTTGATTCTATAGCCGAAAAGAGAGCAGAGTTGAAATTTTTAATGGTTAAGTCTATTTCAGAATTGGATAATGTAACGTAACAGTTGGGGAGGGTTTCACAAAATTTAGTTCATTATCTAGTATATTTTTGAACTTGTTCCAACTTGAACTTGTTTTTTTGAATGATCTGGTTATTGGAGGTTGGCTTAATGGAATTTCCGCGTCAGTTAATTTTATATTCAGGTGGATTGGTAAATCGTCTGAAAAGGATGGTAAGGCTTTTATGCTTAAATTTGGATTGATAGAATCGAAAAAGTTGTTTGAAATTAAAAATTGATCCAGGTAAGAAGAAGTTCTGGGATAAGTTGGGCAGCTGAGTTACGTTAGTGAAATTGCAGAGAGGGTTAGAGAGCCATTTCTCCAAACCATTACCATTTGTATTAGTGACACTACCACCCCATAAGGGATTTCTTCCATTAAGATCTCCTCCCAACACGCAGCCATTATATGTATCTGTCAGTTGTTTAATTTTATTAAGCTCATCCATTAAGAATGAAGAGGCCATTCCTGAAGGGATATAACGGGTGATTTTTTAGCTGGTTTGGTTTTGGCAACACTGGTTTTGACAGCTGACGTGTGTTTAGTACCTTGTGTCATTGTCAAACAGCTTCAGTTTGGTTTGCAATTTAACCATGGATCGTCTTACAAATGAACAACGCTTGCAAATTATTGAATTTTACTATCAAAATTCGTGGCCGAGGATCCGCTTTTTTATCGAAAAATTGTGTTCAGCGATGAGGCTCATTTTTGGTTGAATGGGTACGTAAATAAGCATAACTGCCGCATTTGGAGTGAAGATCAGCCAGAAGCATTGCAACAGCTACCAATGCATCCCGAAAAAGCCACTGTTTGGTGCGGTTTATGGGCCGGCGGCATTATTGGGCCATATTTCTTCAAAGATGATGCGAATCGCAGCGTTACTGTCAATGGTTAACGCTACCGAGCGATGATAACAAACTTTTTTTTGCCCGAAATGGAAGTTCTTGACTTGCATGATATGTGGTTTCAACAAGACGGTGCCACATGCCACACAGCACGCGAAACAATGGCGCAATTGCGAGGCGAGTTTGGTGAACAGTTAATTTCACGTTTCGGGCTGGTCAATTGGCCGCCTAGATCGTGCGATTTGACACCATTAGATTATTTTTTGTGGGGGTATGTCAAGGCTAATGTCTATAGGGACAAGCCCGCTTCGATTGACGCACTGGAAGCCAACATCCATGCATTCATTCGTGAGATACCGGCCGATATGTGTGAAAGAGTATGCCAAAATAGGACTCAGCGGATGGGCTACCTGAGACGCAGCCGCGGTCAACATTTGCATGAAATTATCTTTAAACATTAAATTGCAAGGTTCAAACTATCGATTCAAATAAATATTTCATTCATTTTTTCGAATTTTTTGTGTTTTTTTTTTTTTTAAGTTCTAAACCTCTTAAAAAATCACCCTTTATATAGAACCCAATAATATATGCTTGCGGGTACCATTATACAGATATTCTACTGAAATTAGTTTACTTAATATATTTATGTTTTTAGTTTCAACAATTTTGTAGGGAATGTTATTTTTAATGGCTATTGCTACCCCCTGTTTGTCATTATTTCTAATCAAGACATACGAATCAAGGAAGACTTTATGTCTTGCATTTGGAAGGTTTTCTTGTAAAAAAGCTACTGCTACGTTGTTACTTAAAAGAATTGATAAACAATCAATTCTCCTACTATGCTCTATTAGGGACCCAACGTTGTGACTTATAATTTGGATAGCCATTACTTCGAATTTGTTATAAGAACTTCATTGAGAAGTTCTAGATGGGCCAGTCTTTTTTCTTCCACTGAGCCAAACTTTTTGATGTTTTTAATAAAATTATCGATTTTTGACATGAGATCTGCCACACTTGTTCCAAATAACTGTATATAACCCCCTTAGAGAGTTCGAAAAACTCTTGTATTATGTTTTGGCCACCTGTGTGTGGGGTTTTACTTGCTTGAGTATGAGCCACCGAAGAATTGGTGTTGAACTGATCTGCAAAATGAAGTTCTTGTATTAACAAGACTTGAGTTTGTGGCATTTTGGTGAACAAAACTTCTTGTTTGTTCTTTTTTTTCCATTGCTCTTTTGATCAAAGCCCTTTGGTTGCTCATATACTCCTCGTAATTTGCAGGATGTTCATACTTCTTGCAATTAAAACAGTATGGGATGGATTCCTCCGTTTTAACTAGCTTACATTCTCCATGCTTGTGGTCACCTTCATATTTCACACAGTTGTACTTTCGAGCAAAGTTTTTTGCCAGGTGACCAAAAGCCTGACATCTCCTACACTGCATCACGCCCTTATTTCCCCTTGGCCTTTCCCAGGTAATCTTAGAATAACAAATATATTTCATTCCCATTATTTCCTTAGCTTGTTTATTTGGCAAGAGTTTCACCAGAAACAGATTATACTCGATTTGTTCTTCTTTCGAACGAAAAGTTTCGAATCTAGAAACAATTTCAATAACATTAGGAGCTAAATTTTCTAGCTCGTCTTTTATTTCATCTTCTTTATAATGGAAGTTAAACCCCCTTAATATTAAATTCACTCTCTTCAACTCTTTAGGAGTATATGAGTGAGCCTCAACATCCTTCATTTCCCTAAGCTTCTCCATAAGTTTGGAGTGTGCCCTTACATCGCTTACAAATAGTTTGCTCTTGAAACGATTAACATTAATTACTTTGACCTGTAGGTCATGCAAAGATAACTTTTGATCATCAATTAGTTTTTTAATATTCGCTTTATATATAATAATTGGAGGGCAAAAATTATTATTACGTTTAGTTTGTTGATCTACTTCAACATAATTTTTATTCGTAATCTTAATTTTAATAACTTACCACCACTACTTAAAATAACCAAGTTGTCTAGAATCAGGAATCTGTTGTCGTCTATTCTCCGAGTTGAAGAGTCTCTGCTTCCTGATGAGAATGAGTTTCGGCAGTTTTGTCTTCTCGTTTTTCGGGAACTTTTTTCCACCCTTCCATGTTATCATCCGTTATATTTTTTTCGTTGGTATTTTGTGAGTCTCCTAACTCCAAGAGATTTGTTGCCGCTTCAATTCCTTGTGGCGTTGACTGATGTACATTTATACCAGAATTTATTGTATTCTGCTCTGTTAATTGAAAATCAGGTGAATTTGTTTGTCTTTGCTTAGGAAGGCCAGGAAAATGATGGTTAACACCATTGATTTCAATGAAAGCTTCAGACGCCGACGCCGCCGTAGGCGACCGTTGTTGTAACAGCATATTTTGCTGCATATTATAAAGTTCCGTTACTTTTTGGCTTGGTAACGGATTCGATTTTTTTTCGTTTCCCTCCATGAAAGGGTTTCGGGATACAATGTCTTTTACTTTAAATTTGGATTTTATTTTTTTAATCAAATATTCTTCACTAATCTCAAGCACGTCTACTCTCTACGACGGTTCAAACTTTTTTTTTCGAGATGGACAAACTTGTTGATACTTGCTGCTGTTCTTTGGCCGATGTCGATGGTGTACAATTTTGATTCCCAGGCTCAGGATTTGTAATAAAAAATCACATTTGATTGACTTAAGTTTATTATTTACACACATATACATATGAAATAAAAACATACCTTTCAGCTGGTTTTATAAAAATTTTTTCTCATTTTCTTAATGTTTTTTCTGCGATTAATTGCGATTTGATTTATCTACTCCGACGTCCGAACAATAAATTCAGTAACGCACCAAATATCTTAACCGTTACAATAAAATAAGAAAATGAACAACCGTATTGCTCTAAATCATTTCAAGAGCTAGCTTTGTATCAAGTGAAAGAAATAATACTCTTATAAGGCAAAAAAATTGTTTTCACAAAATATGATGCGGAAGAAAGAGTACATACTATACGGAAAGTGTTAAAATTTAGAAAACAATGAAAGCATCTACTACATTTCTATTTCGTGATGAGGAAGAAATCAGTGCAAGATATTATCAATGGATGCATTCAGGTAAATAAAAAGATAGAGAGACAAAAGTTCAGAGGGAATTTTTTTTTCTGTTTAACAATTTAGGGAAATTTTTTTTTTTTTTTTCATGAATGAGTGGATATTCGTTGAATTTATTTTTTTTTTTGTTATTGATGAGCAAATAGTGGTAGAATTTTTGACTTCGGTGGTAGAAGTGGTAGATTATCAAATTCGTTAAAAAAAGTGGTAGATCTACCACAATTGTGGTAAAGTGACAACACTGAGTATAATACCTTAGATTTGTGTACTGTGGTCCCCACAAAACCAAAATAAAATCCAATTTCTACCTCTCTAATTACCTCGAGGTCTTACCTCTACGGAGTTCTAAGAAGAACTGAAGAAAAATGCCAAAGCACAACTGCTTGTATACTTTTTTTTCAAAAGGGGGAGTGGTTTTGAATAAAAAAAAATTCACAATTAAAATAAAATATTGTTTCAAAAGTATGAAAAAGTATCTAAAAAGTTGGTATTATTTTAAAAAAGTATTGAAAAACCCGCAAAATAGTAGCAGGCTACTGGCGGGATTCTTGCGGCGGAATTTTGACTGGCGGAATTCGTGTACATAATTAGTAATTTTATTTGGCGGGATTTTGACGTGCGGGATTTTGACCTTTTCCCTTTTGATTAAAATAAAATAAAATTGCATTTATAAAACAATTATTTTTACTGAATGTAAATAAATGCATTTGTTATGGCGGCCAGTTCATAATGTGGTTATCCAGTTATTTTCATTTGGCACCAGGTATCGCATTTTGACTTTTCTAGTCGTCAATATGGACTGATAGTTGCCGACGCACAATGGGGCAAAATCCAAAAAAGCTGGCATTTAATCAAATTATGAAGTTGAGCTTTATTTTAAATAACCGTTCTATTTCTCTCCAAGATATAACAGAGAATTAGAAATGAGACAGAAAAAGTTTATTCGCATCACGTGATCTAGTGGAGATCGTCACAATTGAAGAGTAAGTTCACGTTTTGCGTCGAGTGCAGACCTCTTTTTACCGCTTTGCGTTGTTTTAGTAAATTGTGTATTTTTTTTTATTTATAACGTGTTTCAAATTAAATCCTATTGCAATGGAATCAGTAAGCTCAGGTGAGTTAATATACGTTAATTTTTTTTAAGAAAAATATATTTTTGTTGTTTTAATTTGTAGTTAAAAATGAAAAAAAAGAAAAAAATGTGTATTTTTTTTGCATTTTTCTGATATCTTTATGCGAATAGTTGTGTTTCCCGTGGAATCCCAATGTGATTTATACGTCATTTTGTTCTGTGGTTTGTCTTCTTTCAGAATATGTTAAGTTTTCTTGCTACAATTTGCTCCCCTGTGTGTAGCGTTCATTTTTGTTGGTGACGTCATGTTCTGAAAATACATGTTTTTGGCCAGAGTTATAATATTTTTGAAACTTCTTAGGCCGAACAACATCCAAAACGTTATCAGTAACGAGGCAAGACCTTTACAATATAATGAAGACGTCAGGTTGCCAAGGATTGGATAGCCAGATAAAGTTTTTAAAGGAAGAAGTTGTTAGGCGGACTCAATGCTCTGGTACCTTTGAAAACGATATAAATATAAAAATTTACAAATTCAAATGGCAATTCAAAACGCGTTGGGAAAAGTCTAGTCGTGTAGAGCCAAGATTTTTAAAAACCAATAGAATTTGGACACGTCGGTATACATCGACTAAAAATTATGCGTCTTAGAAGGGTACAACAACATCTAACTGATGAGCCCAATTGTTGTACCTGGGCGAAACGCATATGGACTAAAGGTCACAAAAACTTTAAAAATTGAATTTATATTCAAGAAGTCCACATAAACTAAAACAAAAATAATTAATTTTCAATTATTTACGTTTTTTTCTTATTTAATACCAGCCAGACCACGGGCTTTACCATCATCTATTTCTAGTCGTCTGAATTTAACCAAATTCCACTAGAACCTATTATAATTTACAGTGCTTTTGTGCTGTTTATTTAATACACGTCGGTATACGTCGACTAAAAATTATGCGTCTTAGAAGGGTACAACAACATCTAACTGATGAGCCCAATTGTTGTACCTGGGCGAAACGCATATGGACTAAAGGTCACAAAAACTTTAAAAATTGAATTTATATTCAAGAAGTCCACATAAACAAAAACAAAAATAATTAATTTTCAATTATTTACGTTTTTTTCTTATTTAATACCAGCCAGACCACGGGCTTTACCATCATCTATTTCTAGTCGTCTGAATTTAACCAAATTCCACTAGAACCTATTATAATTAACAGTGCTTTTGTGCTGTTTATTTAATACACGTCGGTATACATCGACTAAAAATTATGCGTCTTAGAAGGGTACAACAACATCTAACTGATGAGCCCAATTGTTGTACCTGGGCGAAACGCATATGGACTAAAGGTCACAAAAACTTTAAAAATTGAATTTATATTCAAGAAGTCCACATAAACAAAAACAAAAATAATTAATTTTCAATTATTTACGTTTTTTTCTTATTTAATACCAGCCAGACCACGGGCTTTACCATCATCTATTTCTAGTCGTCTGAATTTAACCAAATTCCACTAGAACCTATTATAATTAACAGTGCTTTTGTGCTGTTTATTTAATACACGTCGGTATACATCGACTAAAAATTATGCGTCTTAGAAGGGTACAACAACATCTAACTGATGAGCCCAATTGTTGTACCTGGGCGAAACGCATATGGACTAAAGGTCACAAAAACTTTAAAAATTGAATTTATATTCAAGAAGTCCACATAAACAAAAACAAAAATAATTAATTTTCAATTATTTACGTTTTTTTCTTATTTAATACCAGCCAGACCACGGGCTTTACCATCATCTATTTCTAGTCGTCTGAATTTAACCAAATTCCACTAGAACCTATTATAATTTACAGTGCTTTTGTGCTGTTTATTTAATACACGTCGGTATACATCGACTAAAAATTATGCGTCTTAGAAGGGTACAACAACATCTAACTGATGAGCCCAATTGTTGTACCTGGGCGAAACGCATATGGACTAAAGGTCACAAAAACTTTAAAAATTGAATTTATATTCAAGAAGTCCACATAAACAAAAACAAAAATAATTAATTTTCAATTATTTACGTTTTTTCTTATTTAATACCAGCCAGACCACGGGCTTTACCATCATCTATTTCTAGTCGTCTGAATTTAACCAAATTCCACTAGAACCTATTATAATTTACAGTGCTTTTGTGCTGTTTATTTAATACACGTCGGTATACATCGACTAAAAACTATGCGTCTTAGAAGGGTACAACAACATCTAACTGATGAGCCCAATTGTTGTACCTGGGCGAAACGCATATGGACTAAAGGCCATAAAAAGCTATTTTGAATCAATAATTCAACAAGTCCAATCCTTAATGCTAAGTCTTCTACTTGGCTGATTTATTTCAGTAGTATATAGAATTTGTATTATAAAACCTTCTTATATAGAAACTATGCCTGGCCCCGGGCAAAAAAACTTCCAGCTTAATGATTAGGAATTCTAATCTTGTTGGATATAGTTTACAGTGGATTTTCGTTGAAAAATTCATGTAAGTTGAACTGAACTTAATACAAATTGCGTCTGACAAAGCCCTCACTATGTCACTGATGAGTTCAAGTGAGTAAGCCGAACGAAACGCCAATTTGTAGGACTAAAGGCCATAAAAAGCTATTTTGAATCAATAATTCAACAAGTCCAATCCTTAATGCTAAGTTTTCTACTTGGCTGATTTATTTCAGTAGTATATAGAATTTGTATTATAAAACCTTCTTATATAGAAACTATGCCTGGCCCCGGGCAAAAAAACTTCCAGCTTAATGATTAGGAATTCTAATCTTGTTGGATATAGTTTACAGTGGATTTTCGTTGAAAAATTCATGTAAGTTGAACTGAACATAATACAAATTGCGTCTGACAAAGCCCTCACTATGTCACTGATGAGTTCAAGTGAGTAAGCCGAACGAAACGCCAATTTGTAGGACTAAAGGCCATAAAAAGCTATTTTGAATCAATAATTCAACAAGTCCAATCCTTAATGCTAAGTCTTCTACTTGGCTGATTTATTTCAGTAGTATATAGAATTTGTATGATAAAACCTTCTTATATAGAAACTATGCCTGGCCCCGGGCAAAAAAACTTCCAGCTTAATGATTAGGAATTCTAATCTTGTTGGATATAGTTTACAGTGGATTTTCGTTGAAAAATTCATGTAAGTTGAACTGAACTTAATACAAATTGCGTCTGACAAAGCCCTCACTATGTCACTGATGAGTTCAAGTGAGTAAGCCGAACGAAACGCCAATTTGTAGGACTAAAGGCCATAAAAAGCTATTTTGAATCAATAATTCAACAAGTCCAATCCTTAATGCTAAGTCTTCTACTTGGCTGATTTATTTCAGTAGTATATAGAATTTGTATTATAAAACCTTCTTATATAGAAACTATGCCTGGCCCCGGGCAAAAAAACTTCCAGCTTAATGATTAGGAATTCTAATCTTGTTGGATATAGTTTACAGTGGATTTTCGTTGAAAAATTCATGTAAGTTGAACTGAACTTAATACAAATTGCGTCTGACAAAGCCCTCACTATGTCACTGATGAGTTCAAGTGAGTAAGCCGAACGAAACGCCAATTTGTAGGACTAAAGGCCATAAAAAGCTATTTTGAATCAATAATTCAACAAGTCCAATCCTTAATGCTAAGTCTTCTACTTGGCTGATTTATTTCAGTAGTATATAGAATTTGTATTATAAAACCTTCTAAAAAATAATTAATTTTCAATTATTTACGTTTTTTTCTTATTTAATACCAGCCAGACCACGGGCTTTACCATCATCTATTTCTAGTCGTCTGAATTTAACCAAATTCCACTAGAACCTATTATAATTTACAGTGCTTTTGTGCTGTTTATTTAATACACGTCGGTATACATCGACTAAAAATTATGCGTCTTAGAAGGGTACAACAACATCTAACTGATGAGCCCAATTGTTGTACCTGGGCGAAACGCATATGGACTAAAGGTCACAAAAACTTTAAAAAACAAATCATCCTTAATCAATCCGATATTCAGTTTCAACGCTGGAGCTATCGGAACACGTATGTGCCGTCGTCATATCTTCTAGCATCCTAGTGTTTATGTGCGTTATTGAGTTTACTCTTTCGGGCTCCTAACTTCTTATTAGCTTGTTTCCTAGGAATCTGCAACCAAGCTACGTTTACGCATGATGTCATTATTATCAACAATTAAAATTGCTCCAGCCAGATACGTCTGATTTTTTACTTCGTACAAATATTTTTCAACAGATATTGATCATCATTGAACAAAATGAATGCCCGTGGTCAACTTCGCAAACTAGATTTCTAATCTTTGTTAACCTATTTGGTCTAGCTAAACGCATCGAAGATGCCGAGAAATTCGGAAAAAATGGTTGGAATTCACTTTGAATGCCAAACATGTAAAAACTATCGTTGCGTATGAAATGTTTTTCTACTGGTTTCGCATCAAATAAACACGAAAATGGGCACCGAATAAATGATGTTTATACAGAGGTAAAATATAGAAATTTGTTTTTAAATAATTACATTCTATAAGACTTTGTTTTTTTTTTTATTTCATAATGCAAAATCTGCCACCAAACAAATTTACCCATTACTTTGCCAAATTCTGCATCATCTTTTATCAAAAAACAGATGAAGAATTAACAGGCTTTTGTAATACCAGTACAGGTACAGTCAATGACAACCGACGCACACAGGGGCCAAATGCAGGCATTCTTGGCAGAAATTGCAAACAAAAATTTTAGGGACACTGGAAAAAATGGTTGAATTTTATTGTTTGATACTCAAACTGTACTGTTACGGTAAGATTTACCGCAACAAAAACCTCTCTTCCCGCGGTTCTTAAAACCTTCTTCCGACTTTGTTGTTTGGTCATAGTCTAACTCTCGTTGTCTGTTTTCCCCTCCACACCAAACCAATTCCATTTTTCTACACACAATTTTGAGTCCGTTGTCCTCTGGTAGCTTGAGAGTTGCTCGGGGAGGATGACAAAACTAGGTTCGCCGTATTCATCAGTATTATATCGTATATCGGGTTGAGCCAGCGGATGGGCTGGAGACTCACACACCACCTTTACGTTGAGCAAAAAAGCTTAGCCAAAACTGCCAGCGCTCAAGTGCAATGCGTAATGAAAACATACACTGTACACTTAAATGTGGATTTCTAACAACATAACATCAACATAGGTACATACATTTAACTTTTCTTTTTTTTTAAACATGGCGCCAAGCCCAGCTTAAATGATTAACTTTAATTGTAATTTTAACTTTTAATAAGCATTGGCCGCCCAAAAGAATGTAACGCTAAACGCTACTCCCTTCATTCCCCAAATCTGCACAAAGGTCCACCGAATAGTAGATTGCGCGATAGTTAGCTTGTTTTGAGTTTTTGCTTTCCTCCTTCGTTTCCTCAAAACGGTTTAGAAAGTTGTTAAAAGAAAATATTTGCCTTCTTCGAATAATTTTCAAAAAGTTAAATTAATATAAAAATAATTAATAAAAACTACAATTAACTGTACTTAATTATTTTCAACTTACTCATTAAGAACATTTTGATGAAACTCGGTAAAGCTTTTAACAAGCATGTGGATATTTGGGCCTATTCGGCGTAATCTTTTATTCTGCTATTCTGTTATTCTGCTATGAATTTCTATACGAAAGTTTAAGCTGTCAAAAATTCTTTTATGAACTATGATTTTGGTATTCGGCATGCTACATCTGTTATTAAATCTGCTAAGAAATCTGTTATGAACTGCCAAACTTTCGAACTCATAACAGAATCTTTTACAAATCGTATTTTTGGTATTCAGCATGCCAAAATCTGTTATAAAATCTGCTATAAATCATAAAAGAATAAAAGACAAACTTCTGTGACTTTTATCATAAAAGATTACAATGAGAACACAGTTATATCAAGTAAAAATGGATATTTCGTAAACTAAATGTTCATAAAAGGAGACAAATGTAAGAAAATATATTGAAAAATAGTTTTAATAAGCAAATTAAAATAAAATTATCTTTGTAAAAGAAAGCGCAGGACACAGGAAAGCTCGCTGCATTAGATCAACAAGCTCCATCGGCTAAGAAGAGTCTGTTGAATGTCCCTAAGAGCCACAGTGTGTTTAGCTATTACACGAAAACGCCGTTCAAATCACCTTACAAAAAGAATAGAGTCCTTGCGACTATTTGCAGAAGATCAGCGCGACAAAGTGGAAGCGCCAAGAAACGACGATCGTCATCACGACAGCCCTTAGCCGCACTCAAAAACAACAATTAAAAATATTTCTGTTTATTTATTAAAGCTACAACTAAACACTAAACAAAACACTCTTTACTACTCAGAATTATTCTTGTAAGAACGCTTCTGGGAGTTGTATTCCATTAACCAAATTGAATCCACTCCAACATCATTCAACTTCCTGGCCTGTTGGTCGTCTCTCCTATTCTCTATGGGATTTCTACGGTGTTAGGTAGGATAAGTCTCTTTTTAGATGCAACACAGGAAAAATAAATGAAAATATGTTTGCCAATTTTCTTTTTCAACGAAATTCATAACAGAACAGCTGATTATGACAGCAGATTGTAGGTCTGTTCGTTAACTGATTTCGTTTTCGAAGTTTCATAACAGAGTTTTATAAAAGTTCGAACGCCTGAATAGGAATCATAAAAGATCTTTTATGCTGAAAATCTTTTATGATTCATAACAGAAAATTAATAGCAGAATAACAGATGTGGCAGAATAGGCCTGATTATCATTTTCTCTAGCTTATTATTACTCATCCTTCATAACAACAACAGCAAGCTCGAGCGATTTAATCGTCCCTTATTTCTTGTTACATTTATTATTTTTAGGAAGCCAGGTGTTCATATAATAATAGCGGGGTTCACATGGACCAACATGTTGTCCAACATTGCTTGACAACCATCGATGTTTGATCATTTAAACGCAAAACCAACCATGTTGTCCAAACATGTTGTTCCATGTGAACCCACCTATTCAACAAACCATGCGCCAACAGACCACTGATCTCTATAAAACACTGGATAGTGTATCGATACAAAAATATTGCTTCCATTTGAAGAATTGTTATATTATGAAGCTGACCACTTTTTTGTATACCAGTATAACTGTATAACATGTAATACAAAGATAATCCATTAAACAGACATCAATTCTCCGTTCGTTTCACCCCCCGATATCTGTTTGCTAACATTTGTTGTGTTCGTAATTTAAATTCATTCTCTAATTAGTAAATGAAACGGAATAACAAACGTAGAGAGCGTGACAAGGAGGTAAAATCATTAAAAAAAAAAACGCAGCATATGCAATCGCATCCTCCTCATCATAATTATTCATTAGCTGTTTCGCTCAACTTGTTCGCAAACTGCAATGATTTATCTCATTCCACTATGTAATTATACTAAAAAAAATATACCAAATGCACACAGTGAATAACTTAAAGACAATAAATAATAAAACAAACTTCCACAAAAGTTTATATTTTCATATCATGGTCTGTTCCAAGTTTTTGTACACAATTTTGTAAGCAAAAATATCTTGCAATATCGTTAGATAACAGTGTACACATGAAATACTTGCAATATTGCTTCTATAAAATCTGTGGACGATATATTTTGCAAAATTCAAATTTTAGCATCGATTTCCACGCATTGAAATAATAGATGCTCAGAAAGACCCAATTTACACCAATGCAAGTTTTTGCACACAACTTCGTGTTTTGCCTTATCGATATATTCCAAAAATATCGATTTTCACGAATTTAAATTATCGATGGTCAGAAACACGCAGCTTACACCATGCAAGTTCTTGCGCACACCTTCGTGTGAAACAAGAATTTGAAATATCGGATTTCAAAAAGGGCACACATAACAGCTTCACACCATGAATTGCCTTGCAATATTGATTTTATTAATTTTGTTGATATTCATTGTGCAAAATACATATTTAACATCGATTTTCACGCATTAAAATCATTGATGCCTAGAAAGATACCACTTACACGTGGTTTTAGCATACAAGCTTCTATGCATCATTATTTTGCAATATCGATGTTTAAAGTTGAAATACCTTGCTTATGACTTCATATTTTTTATTTGTATGAAAACTTAAATCGATTTTAAAAAACTTAAGAAAAAATAGCCGGCACCAGAAATTTTGAAAGCAAAAAGCATTTTTTGCTTTGGTCAAAAAAAAAAACTAAAACAAAAACACCTGAAAAAACATCGATGTTAAGTAGCATCGATGTTTTCGGTTCGAAATTTATTGACATCGATGTTTGGTTTTCGATGTTGAAATCGATGTTGTTTCAATATCGCACATCCCTATCTGGAAAATACTTTTTTTTTATAATTCAGACGTCAAATTATGAAGCCGACCACCTAATTGTCATCTTCAAATGGAAGCAAAGAAACTGTTATACATTATAAGGAATACACTATCCAGTGTATTATAGAGATCAGTGCAACAGACTTAAAGGCAGACAGTAATTAATAACCACAAAAGCAAATGTGAAATCGAACGCAATATTATCTATTCCCTCACTTTTCCCCCTTTGGGGTCCTTTTTGCGTTTAATTCTAAATCGTTATACTATGTATTCCATATTCGGTATTCTGGGTAGTCTACGAACACTTCACCTTTTTTTGGTGTCTGTTTTATCATCTTCTTCGTATTTTGTTTCGGCATACCAGTATGAACAGAGTGAAGCTTGAACGCAATAATTTTGTGTATACCCTTGACGTTTCGCCCTCTTTGTCCGCTCGGGGCTTCACATTTTTGGAATGCTGTTAATTTTTTCACATTGTCTCCGTTTAAACATTTCTAATGTTAAAGATATAGAAAGTTGGAACATTTAGAAATAATAATTTTGGTAAATTAAAAAAAAAAGGTTTTTGAGAATTGTTTGAAGAAGGTGTTATAGTGAAGTGAAAAACTCGCTTTTAAGAAAGGAGTTTTAAAAAGAAGACAGAAATTGAGGTTTTGCCAGAACGGGGCGAACATAGCAGGAAAAGGAAGAGGAGTTCAGGAAAAAAAAGATAAAAAGAGTGAAATTTAGTTTTCTTATATTCGTTTAGAAAAAGTTGATTTAAAATATATTCGTTTGGCCTTTGAATTTCGTTTTTTTATCTCAAAATTGTGAGACACTGTGACCCCCTTAGTAACGTAGTTTTATTTGTTCTTTAATTTCGGGTCCGGTGATAGCGGTCCATTCTTGCTGCTTCTTTGTTTTGCTTAACTACTGTTCTTTTTACCTTTGCTTATTTGCTTAAATTGTTCTTCGAACAATTATTTACATTGTGTTCATTTTTATCTTGAAAAGATTCTGGGTTTTTATCCAGGCGATAGCCACGGTTTCCCAGACATTTTTTTAAATAAACTTTTAAACTCCCCATCAGGGAATAAAATCTTGTGTTCCCTTCTATCTATTTGAAGAACAATTTAAGCTACAACCATAAAAAGTTTCCTGGCGCCCACCCTATAGCGTAAGTACCTACGCCCCTGTACTTACCTTTATTTAATTTACCATTTATTTATTATCAAATTCTTTTTTATTCCAATCAAATTATTGTTCGCCTTTTTATTCATATTAAAATTCGACGAACCCAACCCCAGCTGACTAGCCGGTTGGCTGCATCGTAGTTGCAGTTGTTGTTGCATTATTTTTTTTTGTCCCTATTCTCCCATACTTCGTTGATCGTTTGACAGTTTGTTAATTCGATCTCACTTTTTGCGCGTGACGGTTGCACGGATTATTGTTTTAATTTGTTTGTTGTATTGTTATTAATTATAATTGGATCGTATAATCCAATAGTTCGCGGTTTTCCAGTAAAATATTCGTCATCCTAATCGTCCTATTCTCATCCTAAATTCGGTTCAAAATATTGCAACAGTACTAACACGTGATAATAGCCCTGTTTTTTTTGTGCGTTTTTATCTTCGCTTAGAAAAAAGTAGCATGTTAAATACAACAACAATACGGAATTATACCAAATTGTTGTTGTGTTTAACATGCTACTTTTTTCTAAGCGAAGATAAAAATGCACTAAAAAACAGGGCTAATATTGATAATATTGAGTGTATACTGATCACGTGATTCCCTTGAACTCGTGTTACTAAAATCGTCTTTTATGATTGGTAATAAAATTGAAAACCAGTGAGAGTAAATTGAAATTTGTAAAAAGTGCTTTAAGTAATTTGTTTTCTTTTAACATAAAGTTATCCCCAACAGGATTGTTGATGATATCCACTTTGAATTATAGTAAAATGTTATTAAATAACTTTTTAATAATTATTTGAAATATATGTTTTTTTACGAAATTGTGTAGAATTCTAATTGTGAACATATCATAACATGTCTGTGAATTTAGTCTCGTCTTTAAGCTTAATATGTCTTCTTGTAGGAACATTCATAAAATCTTGCGCCTACTTGCGCTTTTTTTAAATTTTGCTGTTTGAGTAAATTGTATTCCTAGGGATTTTTTGTATGTTAAAGCCAACGCTTAAAACCTTTTTTAAATATATTGTGCCAAGAAAGTATATTAACACATCCCACAACTTTCAACCCAAGTAACAATTTTAGCTCTTCAAATGCTTTAACAGCGTTTTTAGAGCAAATCTTAAAGCTCTTTGATTTCAAAAGAAGCTCCAGATGCGATTCTAAAGCAAGTGTAAGGCATGCTTTCAGCGAATTCATTGAGTTTGAGAGCTAATTTTTGCTCGAAGCCAGCTCTTTGTCAGTGGCTAGTATGGCTTTGAAGCTCTTTGGTTCATGATTCGGATATCTTTAAGGCAGAATTTTTGACAGCACTTTGTTTGTATTAGTTTAGATAATACAAATGATAAATTAAAATAATATTAGGGAGATGTATTTCATGTGTGTGATAGTAGCAATCGAAAAGGTCATGTGATGTCGTGGAAATTAATTAAATATTCGCAGAGAAAATGTCGTAGTGAGAAATAAAATTAATATTTGTGAGTGACATGTAAGTGATTTTTTAGTGTGCGTTTATTTTTATCACAATTGTACTGAAGGTACTTCGAAAAATAACAACGCGCCTTCGAAATTATTTATATTACGCCGTGAAATATTTAAAAAAGTTTACCAAAAAAATTTAAAAAATTGAAAAATAAATTTAAAATATCATGAAATTAAATGTTTTTGTTGTCATTGCAATATTTTATTGTGTTTTTGTTGAAAGGAAAGATTTTGCATTCGTTTAGATAAATAAAGAAAAATTATTCAATGATTTTTTTTTCCGTCGCCTTAGTTTTTATATTATGAACATAGTTTGTCTTCAACCGAGCTCTTCTAGAGCTAGTTTCCACAAAATGAGAGTTTTGCGTTCAGTACTTAAAAAGTAGGGTGTTCGGAAATTGAAAGTCATTGGCTAATTCTAATTTCTGGAAAAAAAATTCTTGTTTATTTAAATTCTATTCAACATTGAAGTGCATTATGATTTCTTAGCATGTAAGCAAGTACTTTTACGACTCAGCCATAGATTTAATATTATATAAAAAAAAATTTTAGTAAACTGTTTAATTGATTTTAATAAAAAAAATGTGAATTTAGCATCTAATTTGATATTGTGGTGCATACTCGGTATTCACCAGAAAGTGAAAGGAATACATTTATTTTCTAGTTTTGATTTAATTTTTCCCGTTGAAGTCATGGCTAATATATTTTATTGTGGAACACCCTAATATAGAGTTGCAGTATTTTATTTGAGAGAGGTTTACTATTGAGCTCTATAGTCGATTTGCTGTAGCCAGTGATGAAAATTGACTTTTGTCGATTGTACTGAAAACTGAAAAAAAATCGTACTGAAAAAGACCAAATAGTACTGAACTTTTTTAAATTATAAAATAACGCAAACAATTAAAATAAATATTTTATTAAAACAAAAATACATAAATTAAATATACCTACATTTCATTGATATAATTTTATTCTAAAATAAGTCTTATTGACGGATAGCAACTTTGGCACAAGTCTTTTCTTTGTATTTACATTCAAATGTACATACATTACATTCATATGTTTTTCTTGCTCTAAAATGTCTTCATCGGCAAGTGGTTTACTCGGTAAATGTCTATTCAATAGACTTTTTTGAATAGTATAGCTGTGACAGCATTCATTTTTAATTAGGTTTTTAGTTTCTATTAGTGCAGAACACGGGTCCTCCTGCATTCGGTTTCTTAGTTTTGTTTTAATAATATTTTGATAAGAAAAAATTCTTTCGACGTTTGCGGAAGAATGAGGAATAGAAAAAGCACCCTGGACGATTCGGTCTATATAAATATACAGCCCAGAACTCAGAAATAGAAGCATTTCTAAATTTTTTTAAGTATAGGCAGTCATAGACTTAGAGCCCACAGCAGATTTTGGGTGTGATTGATAGCAAAAAAAGAGGTATGGGGATCGAAAGCTTCATTAAAGGCTATTCAAAAAATCAAAGTCTTGCAGTCCACAACTGGGGCATTTTCGAGAAACAGTGCATCGAAAAAAAAGTATGAATGCAACTTCGAGGATAATCGCGTTAGCCGGAATTTTCACCCCTCCCTAGATAAGCTGTGCGGATCCCATATCACGGAATCTGAGATAATTTGAGTGTTTAATTTCGCCCCGCCAGACTATTTAAAAAAACCGTTTTTCACTTAGAATTTTGAATGTTTCAAACGGTCCAGTAGAGCGAACTATACACTCAAATGGTCTCAGATTCCGTGATATGTGATCGGAGGAGCTTATCTAGGGAGGAGTGAAAACTAATTTCGACTAACACGATTATCCTCGAAGTTACACTCATATTTTTTTTTGATGCACTGTTTCTCGCAAAGGCCCCAGTTGTGGACTGCAAGACTTTGATTTTTTGACTAGCCTTTAATGAAGCTTTCGATGCCTATACTTCTTTTTTGGCTATCATTCACACCCAAAATCTGCTGTCGGCTCTCGGTCTATCAGTTAGAGCTCGATATTCTTTATTAATGAGTTTAATGTTTTTTGTTCGCCTGGAAAAAATCTATTGAATTTTCTTGGCCATCCAAAATTGAAATTTGTGAAAAATGTAGCAACGAGTTCAAAAAAATGTCTTCAGAATTAAATCTTTTTTTCACATCTTTGAGGAAAGCTATATAGAACATCCGTGCATGACTTTTAAAGCTATAAATTTCGCTTTCAGTTAAATTTTTAGAAGTGTAAAAAATTTCTATTTCGGTCCCACAATAGATTTCCTCGACAGGAAGGTGTGTTTCTAGTAAGTTTATTGACAATATTGACAATTCATTAAAAGCTTCTTTACGTGTGTGACGTGAAGTCTGGCTGAACATATTTGTTTGATTTTAGAGATTTATGAAAGTTGACCTTTTCAAAAATTTAAAATAGTACAAATAGTACTGAAAATTGAAAAGTGGTACTTACGTACTCGGGAAAGTCCAATAGTACCGAATTCAGTACAATAGTAAGCCTTTTTGCAACTGTGGCTGTAGCTCTATCGAGTCTTCACATTTCCCAATGCTCAGAGATAGATTTTATAATGCTCAGAGAGATTTCAAGCGCATGCGCTAGTGTTAACTTCACAAGAGTTTGTGTGAAAGTATTAGTAATTAAACTCTACAGCCGTTTTTTGTGTAGCTTTTGAAGTGCTATTTTTTGACATTTCTATAAAGTCATGCGTTAGTATTTTGAACATGAAATTAAGCAGCTCTACAATGCTTCTTTATGTGCTGATATCAATAAAAACTTACAGCATTTATTACAACAGATTAAATTAAAAAAAAAAGTTTTTTTTTTAAATACATGCCAATTCTATACATTTATTTTGTACTGGTTTATTTTTTTTATTTGGCCTTATGAGTGGTCTGTTAATAATTTAAAAATAAAAATAGCTCTTCCTAAATATTAAACCACAAGGCATGGTTAATGGCGCTCCAAGCTCACGAGTTTGATAATTATTAAAAGACAGAGGACTTGAGAAAAAAACGTTCACCTGAAGAATGAGCATTTGCTGCGCAAATGAGTTTGTGATCTTCTGGCCAGGTAGAAGCATTTAAAAAAATGAGGGAAGTGACCACAAATTCACCAAAAAGAGCTGCCAGAATATAGGATAGCATACCAGAATTTGGGATTAGCTAAAAAACAACAACTTACAGGGAGAGAAGCTCTTTCCATGTTTGTTGAAGCTAAACTCACCAGACACCAGTACAAAATAATATAGGAGTAAACGAGAAGTCGAGGTTTTCATCGTACAAAAAAGTTCAACGGGCTAAAAAGGAATGTTACCCCGCTAGAGAACATATCACTTAGCTTATTAGACGCACAAAAAGAAGTTTTGCAAGAACGAAATGAAAATATTTTGAAAAATTTGGTGTTAATATGTAAGTGGGCCTGGATGGCTCTGCACAGTCAGAATACAAACAGCAGTTTTCAGATTCAAATACTAAGGACTCTAGTATCTTCATTAAATTTTTTGTACCTATACGATTAATCGCAAGAAGTGAAGAAGAACAATAGCAATTGGTTATTTGGCAAAATGACAGACCTTCATCCACAAGGTACTGCAGACCCATCAAATTCATATTCCAACATGAAACAACGGAGTTAGCGAAGAACGAGGGGAAACTAATGGGGAAACAAATCGAGGACTTACAGCCGGTGATATACAACATGAATAACGTCGAAGTACAAGTTAGAGCTGTGTCAATCTTGATTGATTCGGTCTTTGTGACCCGTTCTTCACAAAGAATGATTGATTGCAATCACAGCAGACCGAATCAATCGATCCCAATATCAATCATTTAAGTTTTCAAAGAGCGAGATATGTTTCGTTCATTCCACTCATTCTCAATCAATCCATTTCCACACCAGAATATTGAACGAAATAAAAAAACACATACAATCTCAATCTCTATTTGCGTGAATGCAAAAACACACCACAGGAACATAAATTGATATACATATCCAAATCTACGATTAGCTTAGCTACACTTCATTTCCATTTTATTTCGTGTTTTTTCTTTCTCGAATGTATTTGTGTTCATTTTGTCTCCATTCTTTATGAATTTTGTCTATGTCTCTATCGACTATGAGCAATACATATTTGGTTTTGGAGAATTATTTGATTGAGATAGAGATTGAGTTGAACGATATCGTTCATTTCGTTCATATCGTTCATACGTTCATTTGAGATTGATTGGACCAAGACCAAATCAATCTCATTGGCATTGTGAACGAATAGATCTTTGTTTATAATAAAGATATGATTGAATACAAAAATGCAGTTCTTTCTTAATAAATCGTATTTTCAATGCTTAAAACTTAATCCTTAATCCTTAAGGCCTATTTAAAAAAAAAAATAATGCCCACATGAAAATTTTAAATTATTTTTTCTAAGATATAAATTCTTCCTTAAATAAGGATTGAAAACATACTGTAGCTATGCAGATACTATTGATTTTTTTTTTAATATGCCATAATCAAAGGAATGATTGATAAAATGATTGATTGAAAAGATCGAATCTTTGGTCAAATCAATCATTGATTGATTCGGTCTTTCAAAATGAATGATTGGCACAGCTCTAGTAAAAGTTAAGGTTACTTAATACAACAATGGTGGATGGCAAAATTTGCAATGCCATCACTGATACCAAATCAACACAAAAATGCTTTGTATGCGGACTCACATCTAAAGACTTCAACGTCATACAAATAGTATACGCAACAAATATTATAGATGCTTCTCGCCTACAATTTGGCTTATCGGTGCTCCACGCCTGGTCCCTGGATAAGGTTTTTTGAGTGTTTGTTGCACCTCAGTTACAAAATACCTCTGATAAAGTGGCAGGTCCGCGGAGAAGAAGACAACAAAAAATTTTAGATAGGAAAAAGGAGCTTCAAGTCAAATTCAAAGATGAACTGGGGTTAATAGTCGATAAGCCAAAACATGGATTTGCCAGCAGTAATGATGGTAATACGGCTAGGCGTTTTTTCAATGATCTCTAAAATTCTGCTCGAATAACTGGTTTGGATATTGATGTTATCAAAAGATTTAAAACTATATTACATGCAATAGCTAGTAGCCACGAAATACATGTAGAAAAGTTCCAAAACTATGCTGTAGAAATCGCAAAGCTATATGTTGAAAAATATTACTGGTATTCAATGCCCCCAACTATTCATAAAGTCTTGGTACATGGCTCTTCCATCATAGAGCATGCCTTGTTGCCAATAGGCCAGTTAAGCGAAGAGGCCCAGGAGGCAAGAAACAAAGAATATAAACAATAAAAAGAAAATTTTGTCTGTAAAATATCCTGAGAAAAACCAATGAAGACATCTTGAATTCACTTTTGATTTCCTCAGACCCTTTAATAACGAGTTTACGAAAACTGCCTAAAAATTGCCATTATAATATTGAGAAGGATGTTCTTAATTTATTGAAGCTGCCAGATGTCACATCAAATTTGGATACTCCCACAACATCAATAAATATAAACTACGATGATTCTTCTGCTTCCGATTATTAATATAAGATGTAAACATACCTACTTGTAAATAAGCTTGATATTTATATGTTATTCGAATATGAAAATATATACTTTTTATTCATTTTCCAATAATAATACGCTTAAAAATAGTTTCTGCCAAGAATTCATGCATTTGGCCCCTGTGTGCGACGCAAAGCTATCGATTCAACAGCAGTTCCGCAATCCAGCACAACAATCTACTTGAAAAATTACGGTAAGTAGTTTTCGTTAAGCTGCGTTTTAACATTTTGTTTGTATTAAATATTTGTATACTTTTTAATAATATAGTCCTAAAAGTTTGCATGAAACGTATTCATGTTTACCGGTTTCCGAAGAAGATTACAAAACTAAGGAGGTTCTTATTACCATAATAACTATGAGCTGCGGTGGGTTTTGTTTTAATTTTCAAAAAATTATTTTGAGTGAACTGGTATCACTAAATCCAAGCTAAATTTGTTAAACCGCATAGTCAGTATTAATGTTGTATTTTTTTTTTATTTAAAACTATCAATTTAGTTTTCAAAAGTTGCAAAACCTTATTATTTTTTGTATTGATTTTTATTTCACAGAAATACTATCGTATTGCTGTTAAAAAAATGTATAAATAAAAAATGTATATTTGTTTGTATACAACAATTTATTAGCTACCAAAAGCAGGCACCTTCAGGCTTCAGCTAATATTTGGCGTGTTCAGGAAAATGAGATCTCCGACGGCTCAGTGTCAAAAATTGAGCAAGCGAATCAAATATTTTCTTTCCTCAGTTATTTGACAACCAAATTTCTGAGGAATCCTGTTCACGACTGAGATTGCTGAGGGCTCTGAGATCTCATTTTCCTGAACTCGCCTATTAAGTGTAATCTATACGTCAAAAACATAAAAGCAGAATCCTTAGAGTAATTCTTGCATATTTTTGTTTTCTACCAAGCTACATTCCAGTTTTATATTTGAGCAACCAAAATTCTTAAGCTATCGACTTAAAACTAATGCATTCGTAAAAATTGTGAGTTTACTTTGTGTCTAATTAATGCGTGAGCAATGAGTTTTAAGAAAGTGCATATATAGCTAACATTTATTTAGTTTGTTTTATTGTTTGTTAGGTAATTTCAATAATTCTTATAAAAAAAAACCGGAATGACAAATAGAACTGTGGTGGACTCTGGAAATAAAACTTAATCATACAATTTTAATTGCATTTCGAGAATAGCTACACAACTTACAATTAAAAATTAATTTGCGAATAAAATAATCACAAGACATAAATGTTAAAAAAAAAGAGCCAAGTTCTTATATGTACAAGAAACCTGTGCGTAAAAAGTCAGCCAAAAAAAGTAATGAGATCTAAAATATATGCCGAGTTTTAAATTCATGAAATTTAATATCAAATATCTGAATTAGAATAGTATCGAAACAACTCTAAATTATAACAGAAATTGGTATTAAATTATGAATGATAAAAATTTGGTGGGTTTACTGGTCAAGTTTTCATAAATTTTAAATTTGTGATTAAGTAAGTAAGAGAAAACTTGCCAAGTAAATCCACCAAATGAAATTTGGTGAGCCACCTGTGTTTGATCAGCTCAGCAAATACTGCGAATTTGAAGTTTCTGACTCTATTGGTACTGAAGTTAGAGGGGGTTGAAAATCGCCTGAGTTTGTTCCTGAAAAAAGGGTGTAGTGCCGCGAACTTGGCTGGACACTACCGTGCCATTTGATTTATTAGTACATAGTGTTTGTTTAAATCTTAATGGGATTTTGTTTTTAATATTAATTCTGGGAGTTTGTGTGTCCATTAATTTGTGAGCAATATGAGTCAGCAGCATCTACAGTAAGTACACCATCCTTGCTGAATGGAAGAACGAATAGATTCTGGGTTAACACTTAACACCCTTTGGCGATAAAACAGGAGGTTGTTTTCACTGTAGACGCGTTTAGTGTCTGATTTCTCTTCGTGTTTAGCTCTTGCACCTGCATACCGAAGAAAAAAAAAAAACATATAAAAGAAGAAAAAGTTAAGCACACATTTTTTTTTGCTAATTCAATGCGAGGAATGTTTAAGTTGTTTTCTTTTGCTTTATACATTATACAAAGGTACGATGGATTTATTCCCTTCTTCAAACTAATGCGGTGCTAATGTGGAAAGTTTAAGTTGAATAACTCAAAATCTTTGTCAATATATAATAGATATAAGTTTGTCTAAACAAAATCTTCAAGAGTATGTACAAAAATAAAAAAAATACTGTTCAGTACCCTTTTGCAATTTTCGAATATCAAGCTTGCTCCTTATGAAATTTTGGAGCACCACTTCGTGGGTTTTAAGGAAAATGCTTTTTAATCCTATTAATGCATATCTTAGTTTAGTTAAGTTTAGTTTTATTGAACATTTCTATTTACATTTGGCTTACAAAAATAATTACTAACTATTAGATACATTGATAAATGTCAGGATTTTGCTGGTACAAAAGGGTCCTAACGGTATATACATTGATTCAATTTAAAATACAAAAAAGATTTATGATATATGTGAGAACTTAATATAAAAGTCGAACCGACTTTGTCGTCCTCAGGCTGTTCAGTCCCGGTTGTACAGTCGCAGTACATTTGCTAAGGGTGGGGGTAGAGTTGGCATTAAGCCTCGATATTGTGCTGACCCCGAGTCAGTGTAGAAGGGTAGTGCTTCATCGTTGGTTGTTGGAGTTATATCCAGGATTTCCATAGCGTTTAGGTACCTTGGTTCCGGATGTCTTGGTTGGTTTATCATCCTTCTCATCAGTTAATTAGGGTGGTTGCCGATGTTTCTAATAAGCTTATCTGCAGATTGCAATAGGTACTTGTCCAGGGGGGCTATCTTTGCCTCAGAGTAGATTTACTCGTTCTTGAAATGCTTATGCCGCTGACGATCGAATTAAAGCCCAGTGCAGATCCTCAGCATTTTCTTCTCGAATATTTGCAGTTCCTTCATAGCGGTTTTGGAGATGGTGAACCAAACTGGAAAGCTGTAACTGATGACTGGTCTCAAGAGTTGCTTATAGATTAGAACTTTTGTCTGTTGGCTTAGTCCAGTTAATGCATATCCTGTAATTTTATCTGTGAAAGTATGAAGAAAGGAACAAATCCAGGGGCAAAATCGCATTATAATGAATTTTCGTTTCTCCGTTTTAACGTCAAAAATGTTTACTTTCGTTAACTTCTTTTTACTAACATGTGTATCTATGTTAAAAGAAAAAGAAAATTAAATAACGGATTTGATTTGAAATACAAATGCTAGAAAATTAATTTGAATCAGGAAAATAAATAGTTAAAATACATATTTTAGGAAAAATAATTGTTCAATTGAAAATTTATTTAATTTGCACAAAAAATTCGTTGGAAACTTTGCCATTGATTCAATTAACAGTTGTGTTTCAAATCCGTTGAAACTTGAAAAAGAACCGAAATTTTTAAGTGGAGTTATCATGTTTCTACCAAACACCACAAATATGTATATTATGCTAAAAGCCCACAGCAGATTAAGGGTGTGAGTGTGTAACGATTTGGTACAAATATATTATATTATTATTATACTATATTTGAAGCGTGCAGTAGGTATGACCAGATGTTTCTTCATACTTGACTATTAACCGGTTGAGCAAAGTGGAGAAGCAAAAATAAAAATGTCCGGAGACGCAAGATACAGTCAGCTAGTGAGCTGTCTTAATGATGAGGATACAACCTACTAACTTTTGCCACCCCTTCTTTACTCAAGGACGCATAAAAGAGGAAGAAGGAAATATCGATTCAGGATGTTTAATCCAGTCAGCGATTTCGAATACCCTGAACTTCTCCTTTTCTTTCAAAATATGTCCCTCTTATCTGCTTCCTCTTCACGCTTCCTACCCTCCTGCACCGTTTCCCACCTTTATGACGAAAGGTTACAGAAACCCCTTCGCCAGTCCAGGCAGAAGTCCAGGAGGTTGTCTGTTCATCGATGGTGTCGTTAGGTCTGCTTGCGGTTGCACGATCTTAGCTCGTCGGTGGGGGGGATCTTGACACCAGAGAACAGAAATTGTTACGTTTTTCTTCAGACCTTAACCTAGGTGTCAGTTGGTTTTAAAAAAAAATTATCCACGAAATGAAAATATTCCGCGAAGCCCGAATTCTGATTGCTATTAAAAGTTGATGGGATTGTAAGAAGGGTTGTATAGATGATAGTACAACCTGAGTGATTTTGTAGCCCTCCCTTTGGTGTGACAGCATAACTTCACACTCACCTATTTCCTTGTCGTCACTCTCTTGTAACAAGGAACCCTAAAATATAATATTCAGCAAAAAAACTTACCGGAACTAACCCAAACAAAAATTATTCCATATTCCCTTACTCAAAAAAAAAAACTCGGGCGTTTCCGAAACATGACAACGATAATTATAACATGCTCATGATGCACCATCCTTATCGCTGACAGCACTGCGTATTGCTTCCTCACCTGTCTGTATCTTTTCCTTCTTTTCATACCCACATATCCTTTTTTCTATATTCCCCTTGCACATCCCCCCGTTGATTCACTTTACTCCATCATATTTGGATCTTCAAAACTCAAACTAAATTTACGCAACATTTTTGTTTTGAAAAGCTCCTTTCCTTGGGTTCCAATTTAAAAATATTTCTTTCTTGTTTTAAATTCGAACTCGCTCATTTTCTTTTCGACATCATTTATTAACAATATTATCCTTAAACTATCTACAAAAAAATACTAACTTAAAAATCTATCCGTATCTATTTTTGTCATACTTTTGATTAAATCTCTTAATTCATTTAACTTTCCTAAATGAATGATTTTATTATTCAAAAACGGAAAGCAAAAAAAAATCTTTTCCACTGTTTATCCACGTTACTTATGCACATGCCTGTACTACTATGTACAAATACTTTCGTTTTATGTAATTTCAAATAAATGTGTCAAAACAGAACAAAATTTTGAATACTTTTGAAAGAAAAGTTCAAGATAAAATATATATGTACTATCTACGTTAAATTATTATCTTTCTTTAAATTGTTATGGTTCCTTTCTTTTTATGTGTACTTAGGTATTCGATAAATTTTCATAATTGGCAGTTTTCAAAGTTTAATTTCTCAAAATAAAAAAAATCGTACAATAATATCACTTACCCTTCTTCCAGTGGATGTGCACAGCTCCTGGATCTTGAAGTGATGGCAGAATCCTGTTTAAATTTGGTGGGAAAAAAAAACTTTGAAACTGAATTGTGTTTATCGCGAGATAGGTACCGCTTTTCTTTTACTTTTTTTTTTTAGTTATCTTTTTTCCGATCGTAAACAGAACACCACTTTGCATATATATTTTTTCTTTCTTATATTTTTATTTACTTTTATTCTATTTTTCACTTTCTCTTTTCATTTTTCTTTCTTCGTTTTACTTTTAATTTTTACATTTTTTTTTTGGTTTAACATTTCTTGTTTTTTTTTTTTATATATATGTATATACTTATTCTTTTTGCATTCTGACAAAAAAAAACTTAATACTACAACTACACAAATATATAACCTATGAACTATTATAATAATAAAAAAAAATTTGCGGTTGAGGGTCACGAACTCCTACGGCGACTGCGACACAGCGACGACCGGCGACGGCGTAGCAGACCAGAGACAAGGGTGACGTTCGCGAGCTTCTGGCTCAGCCGTTGCATTTCGTTATGGTTTTGTCTATAATGTAGGTATTTATGTTTTTTTTTTTCATTTTTTTATGAGCGATAACCGTATTCTTGTTAAAACCGAAGACGCACTTATGTATTTGGATACGGTATGGAGTTTTTTGTAAACCTTTTTTTTTTGTTTTGCTTTTTCGTATCTTTTATTTTTCTTTAGATTTACTTTTTTTTTTATATATAAGTTAACACCATAGAAATTGGCAGCATACCGAATGATTTATGATCATTCCCACGCGCTGGAGTATTCTCGCTGACGATGCGTCTGGGCATACAAACAAGTCCAGAAAAGCGCATTCTATCACGTAGAGACGCTGTAAGAGGAGAACACCTGTGGGAACATAGAAAAAGCAACAATGCACACAGGGGATAGATAGTGTTAAGTTTATTATTTTATGAATAACATTAATTTAGTCTTAAGTTGGATTTCAAGTAATAAAGAGCTTCTGCTCCTAAAAAAAAGAATTTATTTTTTTTTTAATTAAAACAGACTTAAAATAAATTAACTGGCGCCCGAGCAGGGACCGCGGAGATAAGTCTGCGTTGTTGTGAAAACCAGTTTTAATAAAATCCTGATAAGGACTGACGGTACCGCGAGTGCGCGCTTAAAACAAACTCTCCGTGGTCCAAATAACTCGTGTTGTGGTGAAAGGACCGAAAGTGTCTACAAGGGCCCCGCAGTAGCCTTGAACATCAAATTCAGGAAGACGAACCGGAAGCTGATTTAAATAAGCTAGCCGCACCACCCGAGGAATGAAGAATCTTCTTCTATTATTGTAAGTTAGATATTTAAGATTATAAAGTGAAAAATTAAAAGAAAACAGTAATATATACATATATATAGAATCCAGTTTTAAAGAGGATCAATTTTACTTTTATAAACAAAAAGAATTTTAAATAAAATAGAGGAAATATATAAATACAATATAAAGTGAAATAGGTTTAAAGAAAAAAGTAGTTTCATAGCTTGATTTTAATATACAACGGGAAGCTAAAAAAAAAAAAAAAAAAAAAAATATATATATTTTTGTTTTAAGAAATATAAAGAAAAAATATTTAACGTAACACAAAATCAAAAGAACATAATTTCAAAAATATAGAATTCAAAAAAAATTCCAGAAAATTTTAAATTGTTAACTGAGTCGTAGACCCTTTTTTGTTTTACCCAACCATAACGTAATACATATGATGACCAATACCAGAACAGGCGCGGGAGTAGACGTACCTGCTGATACCGCAAACCCAGATCAGGGCCAAGGTCAGGGCCAAGTTCAAAATCCGCCCGACACTAATTCGTTACCACACGGTTCAACGAACCCAATTCCTGTTATTAACCTTACTCACTCACCACCTCTCCAACCCCAAGACTCAAACAATTCATTCCATTCAAGCACATCGCATAACGATGGAATACAAGAAATCCGTTCTACCCCCGAATTAGACACGCTAGTTACTTCAATTGTAAGTCGTGTATTAGAACAACAGGGTAAGAGAATCTTCGAAGGCGTCATGAATCCGAATACACTACGTTTTTCAAATATAGATCAGACAATACTACCACAATATCAAACCAATTTAGATGGATTAGAAAAAATCCCAGATGTGGTAAGATGCTTACGAAACTTCTCGGGAGAGGCTAGTGAATTCTCTTCCTGGAAGAAAAGCGTAGAAAGGGTGTTACAAATTTATGAAAATTTTAAGGGAACGCCTAAGTATTATGGTATTATCAATGTGATTAGAAATAAAATTGTAGGACAAGCGGATGCGGCTCTAGAAGCCTACAACACTCCCTTAAATTGGGAAAGTATTTCGCATTGCTTGACAATGCATTATGCCGACAAGAGAGACATTGCCACACTCGAATACCAAATGGTAAGTCTCACACAAGGAAACCAGAGTGTCCAACAGTTCTATCAGGCTGTAAACTCGCAATTAACACTAATAGTTAATAAAGTTTCCTGTATGAAAATCGGTTCTGAGTCAATGCAACTCTTAACTAAGACGTACAGAGATAAAGCCTTAGAAACTTTTATCAGAGGTCTTAAAGATAACTTGTCTGACCTTCTATGTATGAAGGAACCCGTGGATTTACCACAGGCACTATACCTTTGTCTCAAGTATGAAAATCAACACTATAGGGCCAATTTTATGCAGAACAATTACGGAGGGTTCAAGAAGAACCTTGTTCAGCAAAATCCCCGTCAACAAAACTCATTCACTCAAAATCCTTTACCACAAAGAAATGCTCAGTTCACTTATAACCGAAATACGAATCTTAGCTACCCGTCATACCCTAATTATCTTACCTACAATGCCCCGATCCAACAAGGCACAGGCCCCGCGTTTGGTTTCCAACCGCGCAGTAATTTTATGCCTCAACAGCATACCAATAACTTTTCACAAAACCGATTCCAGGCCTCTAGGACATTCCCAAATCAGAACCCCATTAAGAATGAACCTTTAACGCTAGGACGTAGTAACCAGTTAAGAGGCGTTAACAATCAAAACCATAAGACATATTTCAACTCAGCCCAACAGCAACAGAAATCATCCTTTCAACAACAGTCGACCGCTTATAAGCCATCAAAGCAACATAATTATCATATAGACTCAACTCTAGATTCTGCCGAGAATCAGGCAATTAGTAATCATGAAGGAAATTCATATTCTGAAGATGAAGCATATGCCCAAGTTTGTGAACAATTTACTCATGGCCTAAACTTAGATCAGAACAACGATCCTTTGGCCCAAGGCTTTTCCGATTTTACGGAACATCAAAACCTACCCGACCAGTCGTTAGAATTCAGCGACATTCATTTTTTAGACTAACACAGTCCTCACTACCGTATTTTGAATGTAGATTGAGGACTGGGGAAATTTATAAATTTTTAATAGATATTGGTTCCAGTAAGAACTACATAAAACCCGATAAGTCAAGAAAATGATTCCCAATCAAGATATTTTCTATGCTAAGTCCATAGCTGGTGACGTAAAAGTCAGCCACCACACATTCCTCAATCTTTTCGGATTAAACGACTTAAAAATTAAATTTTTTATCCTACCCACTCTTAAAACATTCGATGGTATCTTAGGTAACGATAGCCTTCAATCATTAGGCGCTGTTATCCACACCCAAGGAAGTTTCATGACAATTTTAAACCAAATAAATGTAAAAATTAAACAACTCAAATCGCAAGATGTCAATTCCATTACTGTAGATTTTGGAAACCTAACAATGTCACAGAGGAAAATATTAAGTGCTTTAATAAATAATCACAGAAACCTATTTTCTGAACCTGAGGAAAGGTTAACTTATACAACAGCAGTAGTAGCAGAAATAAGAACTTCCGTGGATGATCCCGTATATACTCGCTACTACCCTTTCCCAAATTCTCTGAAATCTGAAGTCGAAAAGCAAGTGGAACAACTCCTTAATGACGGAATAATCAGACCTTCACGGTCACCTTATAACTCTCCGGTATGGATAGTTCCAAAGAAAGCGGACTCTTCCGGAGCCAAGCAGTATAGAATGGTTATTGACTATCGTAAGCTCAACACCATTACGATTGCCGACAAATACCCTATTCCCGATATTAACGAGGTAACAGCACAACTCGGAAAAAACAAATTTTTCACTGTACTTGACTTGAAAAGTGGCTTCCATCAAATTCCTTTAAAGGAATCTGATATTGAGAAGACAGCTTTTTCAATTAACAACGGGAAGTACGAGTTCACAAGACTTCCGTTTGGTCTTAAAAATGCTCCCTCGATTTTCCAGCGAGCTCTCGATGATATATTGCGAGATTACATCGGAAAATCTTGTTTTGTGTACATTGACGATATTATAATATTTAGCGAAAATGAAGAACAACACGCTAAGGATATCGAACAAATTTTTGGTACACTCAGCAGAGCAAATATGAAGGTCCAGTTGGACAAGTGCAAATTTTTCAGTTTGGAAGTAGAATTTCTTGGTTTCTTAATATCATCTGAGGGCATTAAAACAAATATAAATAAAGTAAAATCTATCATAGATTTTCCCGTGCCAAAAACTTTAAAAGAATTGAGATCTTTCCTCGGCTTGTCAGGGTACTATCGCCGTTTTATTAATGGCTACGCCCAACTTGCGAAGCCACTGACAATCCTCTTAAGAGGGGAGGAAGGACGGGTGTCCAAAACCCAATCCTCTAAAATCCAAATTATTTTGAATAACGAAGCGCTAGATTCTTTTAATAAAATTAAAAACTCCTTAATTTCAAAGGATGTAATATTGGCTTATCCAGATTATAAAAAACCTTTTGATCTTACAACCGACGCCTCTAATGTCGCAATCGGTGCTGTTCTTGAACAAGAAAACAGGCCTTTAACATTTATTAGCCGGACGCTAACCAAGACAGAGGAAAATTATGCAGCTAACGAAAAAGAGATGTTAGCTATCGTTTGGGCTCTAGGCTCACTTCGAAATTACCTTTACGGTCACGCTAAAGTCCGAATTTTTACTGACCACCAACCCCTAACTTTTGCTTTGAGCAACAAGAATAATAACAGCAAAATGAAAAGGTGGAAATCTATACTCGAGGAGTATAACCATGAATTGAAGTATAAACCTGGAAGGACTAATGTCGTCGCAGATGCCTTATCCAGAGCTCCAAAGGTATCTGACATTAATGCTTTATCTTCAACACAGCATAGTGACGAAAGCTCCTCACATAAACTTATATCAAGTATCGAAGTGCCAATCAATGTATTCAAAAACCAAATTTTTCTTCAAATAGTCGAAACTCCTAGTCAAACCTTCAACATAATTTTTCCTACATATCATAGGCACGTAATCACTGAACCAGTATATAATCAAGTTAATCTGAAATATATTCTTAAAAAAATTTTAAATCCCTCTGTAATAAACTGCATTAAAACCGAAGAACACGTTATGGGAATGATTCAGGACATCTTCCCCTTTCACTTTAATAACTACAAAATAAGATTCACACAACTACAAGTACAAGATGTGCTCAATGCAACAGAACAGGAAGAAATAATAATTCAGACTCATAAACGAGCTCATCGAAACGAGCGCGAAAACAAAGCACAGATCTTAGAAAGATTTTACTTCCCTGGAATGACTACAAAAATTAAAAAAATAGTAAAAAAATGCACAGTATGCAGAGAAAATAAATATGATAGGCATCCCAGTAAACCTGAACTGCAAGCCACACCAATTCCGCAATATCCCGGACAAATTGTCCATATTGATATCAGTAGTATAAATATCGGACTTGAGCAATAAAATTGTGCTCCTAGTGTAAAAAAATATGCTCATCCAGCCAAAATTGCTCCTCATAGAGCAAGTAGTACTGTGTACGAAGTAGTGTGTGTGTGTGTAGCGATGAATGGATTGCTTGTGCATGGAAAAAGGTGGATGAAATGTGTAGGATAAATGTGTACGATTTATTTTTAGAACTGAAGAAAATGTGGTAAGAAATTTGGATCTGATAAATCAATGAAAAATGTAAGGAAAATGCGTTATCAGGAAAACTATTGTCGCGACTGTAGGAATATACTTTACAGGGATGGGAAAAATTGAATGCTGTGTAATTACAACAACTATACAGTAGTATAAATATCGGACTTGAGGAACAGAGCATTTGGGTGAATGTATTTTGTTGGTGTAAATGTAAAACTTTGGGGTGAATTTAGTTTTCGTGACTGTGAATTGTGGCTAGTGATGTACAGAGATATTTGTATGGTTTTTTGCTTGAAGGTTGACGAGGTGGATGTGTAGTAGGTACATATATGCAAGTAAAAGGAATTCTTGTATGGTTTGTAGGTATGTAGATTTGGAGTGGGCATATGTTGATATGAGTTTTGAGTGGTGACGGGATCATATACTACGATGGGAGTTCATTGACTTTGAGATGCATTGGTAGGTTGAAGGGAGATAATGATTTAAGAAATTTAGGAACAGAAAGGAAACAAATAATTTTTGTCTTTTATAATAATTGTGATTTATTAATCCATGAATTGTTAGCCGATGGGAAGCCAAGCCATTTAACATATACATTGTCTCCATTACTTTTAAGTACTTTTTCAACGAGATAAATATTAGGATATTTAGTCTTTTGTAATTCTTTTTCGTAAAAACATCCGCTGATAGGTTGACCATTAAAATCTTCAAGGAGATATGTTGCTGGATTGGTTAGGTTTACTTTTCTTATCGTAAAAATTTCCGTTGTCCAATTTGGTGTGTAGCCTTTCTCAAAAACGTGTTTGAACTTGCTTATTCTAACATTGTCCCCAACTCGAAATTTACCCCGTGGAGCGATTTTAATTCTATTATAAGCCGTAGATAAGAGTGTTTTAGAGTTTTCCTGATTCACATCGTATTCAATTTTACTGTATTTATTTTTTTCTGGAGAACATGTTCACTCATGCTTATTCGGAGCTGAGTTCATATCTTTATACATATCGATACAGTTAAATGCAGATTCAATTTTCTGTATAAATAGCGGTTTCAGTTTAAGATGCATCTCATATCCTCAACGATGAATCTCAAAGAAGAACTGTTAAAAGTGGAAGAAGAGGTTGCATTCAAACCTTGTAAGAAGATTTTTGAATTAAATAAAAATGAAAAATATCCTATTGACAAGCTGAAACGGTGTGTAACCAAATTTGGTGAACGAATTGTTGCTGATTTGGGGCAATTTCAGGTAATTGAATACATATTTATAGGTTTTATGCATACAACATAAATACTAAAGACCTTTTCCTTACAGACTTTCTTTCCAATGCGCTACAGCAAATTATCAGATGCTGCCATAGCTGAAATAAATCAAGGGTCATTTAATGTTATGTATTTGGGTCCACTAGGACGAACTTCTAATATTAAAATTGAAGAACAGTTGTACTAATATATTGAATAAAGCATATCTGTATACATATTTATTTAGTTTTAATTATCTCTTTTATCTCTTTTTGTTAAAAAGTATTTGTTGTAAAAAAAGCATTTGGAACATGTTTCAACATGTTTGCATTTGATTACCATTCAATCTTAACGCTCTCTACATCAATAGTAAGTATGCGATAAAGATGTAATGGCTATATGAATCTTGTCAAATTGTTAACGGTTAAATATGAAAGGGTCAAAGATTTGTTATAGTTAGAAAAAAAAAAATCAAATTATAAAATTTAAGAGCTAGGGATATCAATATGGTGCTTGAAAAATCATAAAACATTAAATTTATAAGTACTCAGAAAATCTAAACGGAATTGATTATCAGGTACATCTATAAAAACGTATGCCAACGGGTTGTTTAAATTTTAGTGAACATATGAAAATCCTAAAATCAATAAATACTGATGCACGCTTATTGACACATACCATATCAGTATATTTTGATGCTCTCATTATTACAGCGGGATCCTGCTTATCATATACAAAGATTCTGTGGGTGAAAATAAGTTTGTTTATTTAAATCACAACGTATGTCAACAGGTTGTTTAAATGCCAACGGGGGATTGTTTTAATTTTTGTGAACATCTGAAAATCCTAAAATCAATAAATACTGATGCACGCTTATTGACACATACCATATCAGTATATTTTGATGCTCTCATTATTATAGCAGGATCCTGCTTATCATAAACAAAGATTCTGGGGGTGAAATTAAAAGTTTGTTTATTTAAAACCCAACGTATGCCAACAGGTTGCTTAAATTCCAACGGGGGCATGCACGCTTATTGACACATACCATATCAGTATATTTTGATGTTCTCATTATTACAACGGGATCCTGCTTATGATAAACAAAGATTCTGAGGGACAAAATTATAGTTTGTTTATTAAAAACCCAACGTATGCCAACAGTTTGTTTAAATGCCAACGAGGGTTGCTTAAATTTTAGTGAGCATCTGAAAATCCTAAAATCAATAAATAATGATGTACGCTTATTGACACATACCATATCAATAAATGTTGATGCTGTCATTATTACAGCGGGATCCTGCTTATCATATACAAAGATTCTGTGGGTGAAAATAAGTTTGTTTATTTAAATCACAACGTATGTCAACAGGTTGTTTAAATGCCAACGGGGGATTGTTTTAATTTTTGTGAACATCTGAAAATCCTAAAATCAATAAATACTGATGCACGCTTATTGACACATACCATATCAGTATATTTTGATGCTCTCATTATTATAGCAGGATCCTGCTTATCATAAACAAAGATTCTGGGGGTGAAATTAAAAGTTTGTTTATTTAAAACCCAACGTATGCCAACAGGTTGCTTAAATTCCAACGGGGGCATGCACGCTTATTGACACATACCATATCAGTATATTTTGATGTTCTCATTATTACAACGGGATCCTGCTTATGATAAACAAAGATTCTGAGGGACAAAATTATAGTTTGTTTATTAAAAACCCAACGTATGCCAACAGTTTGTTTAAATGCCAACGAGGGTTGCTTAAATTTTAGTGAGCATCTGAAAATCCTAAAATCAATAAATAATGATGTACGCTTATTGACACATACCATATCAATAAATGTTGATGCTCTCATTATTACAGCGGGACCTTGCTAATCATAAAAAGATTCTTGGACAAACGAAGATTTGAGTAGTCGTCCTGTTCAAAATGTTTTTATTCTTAAAGAATACCTCGTCCAGTACGATCGTGTGCTCAGCGTTACTAGTAATTTTTTTTTAATAAAAAACAACTAACTATCACCATGAAATCGTTTTTGTGTGAAATTTGCGGTAAAATCTTCTCGTCCAATTTTAATTTAAGAAGGCATTTGGCGAAAATCCATGCCATTTCGGTTAAAAAACCAGCGGTCAGAAATTTTTGTGACTTGTGTGAAAAAAGTGTTGCTATGGGGCAGTGGTGTGAACATGATAAAACCGAAAATCATTCTTTGTTGGCTCGCGAACTTTTAAATAGGATGGATTGTGATCAACAAGCTGCCCCGGCAAGAAAATACTGCGAAATTTGTGAAAAAAGTGTTATTTTATGTCAATGGAACGAGCATATTAAGGACAGCGTACATTTGAAGCTCGTCGAGGGAATATTTGCGGGGGTTGATATTGAAGACGAACAATTAAAAAAGAAAAGGTGTGACATTTGTGAGGTTGAAGTGGAAGGTGACTGGAGCAAACACGTTCGTCGATACGAGCATAAGAAACTTGTTGCTGAGTTACTCTCAGACAACTTTCGTGTTGTGAAGAGTTGTTTTAAGGGCAGAATTGAAACGCTCTTATATGAAAATAAGAACGAGGATAACTTAAATCCCTATAACTTTTTGCGAGAGGCAGAAGATGCTATTGTGGAGAAGCTCCAAGAACATTTGAAAAAGTTGACGTGCATCAAGTTCAACCTAGAACTGTTTGGTGAGTTTATAAAGCTCAATTCCGAAGACGAAATGCAGCTGAGCATTAAATCCTTCAATACAAAGATGGAAATAGCTTTATTAAACTCAGATCTCTCCTCCACGTACTCAGACATGGTAACGGAAATAGATACCAAAACTCAGGAGTTCCAGGAAAAAGATAGTGGTTGGTCATTGCTCAGAATACTTCACGTTGAAATAAACGTAAACGAATTCACACCCATAAAAGGATCCAGATACTTAGAATTACCTGAATTTATCAAGAGAAAAAGAGCATGCATAAATGTTCGAAACGACGATGTGTATTGCTTTAAATGGGCAATAATCTCCGCTCTGTTCAGCAAGAGTAAGACTAACCTAGAAAAACCGGAAACCTATAAAATTAGCAATATCAGTGGGAGAGTGATTTATAAAAATGGCCTAAGGATTGATTTTGGAAGCCTACAGTTCCCACTAAAACTAGAGGAAATTGGACAGTTCGAAAGGCTAAATCCTTCCATTAGCATAAACGTTTTCGGACTCGATGAGGAAAAGAAAAGTGTAATAGGACCATTCTATATAACGAGCCAGGAGAAGGAAATCCACATCAATTTACTTCTTTTGCAAAAAGAACAGGTGTCACACTTTTTCTGGATAAAAAATATATCAAGGTAAATTTTACGAATTTATGTCTTAAAATATATCTAAATTTAGCTTATATATTTTTTCTGATTACTTTCTAGACTTATATCAAACCAGGTCAAAAACTACGGGGGAAGGACTTGGTTTTGCAACACATGTTTGCTGGGGTTCAGATCCGAGGTAGCAGTGACATCTCATAAAAGCGAATGCTGTAGGATGGTTACTAAGATGCCCAGAGAAGATAAAGCCTCCATTAGCTTTGATCATCACGAAAGGGAGATAAATGTCCCATTCGTCGTCTATGCAGACTTCGAGTGTATATTGGAAGATGTTGCGCCAGCTGATTCAGGTACAACAAATAATTTTATACAAAAGCACACCCCATGCGCTAGCGCATATTATATAAAAAATTTTAATAATGATAGTTTAAGTAAATTTAAGTCATTTAGTGGTAGTAATTGCACTAAAGATTTTTTGAATTCTTTAGTGAAGGACTGCATAGAGTTAAACGGTATGAAAGCCAAACCTATGAATCAACTTTCAGAAATTGATTTAAATTATCAAAATAGCTGTCGGGTTTGTCATATTTGCAACAAAAGCTTAGGTTTAGATCGAGTTGCTGACCATTGCCATTATACAGGTAAATATAATGGACCAGCGCATAACACATGCAACTTAGCATATAGAAAACCAAAATTTTTTCCAATTTTCTTTCACAACTTCTCGGGCTATGATTGTCATTTATTGATTAAGGAACTTGCTTCACTTAAGGGAAATATATCTATAATCCCCCTAAATAAGGAAAAATATGTTTCTGTATCTAAGACAATCTATTTACCCGAAAATAAATCGTTTGAATTAAGGTTTTTAGATTCATTTAGATTCATGCCTTCTAGTCTTGATTCATTGGGAAGGAATCTTACGGCTAGTGATTTTAAATTAATTAAATCCAACTTCCCAATTGAAGAAGAGTTTAAGCTTCTGACTAGGAAAGGAGTATTTCCGTATGATTACATGAAGTCATGGCAAAGTTTAGAAGAAAAAAACCTTCCTCCTCAACATAACTTTGATAATAACACTAGTTTACAAAATTTTGGGTCATGGTAGGGTCCTTAGAAAAAATATATTTTCTAGACTAATTTGGGGTCACTGAACACGAAAATCAAAATTATTTTTTTTTCCAAAGAAGCGTTTTCGAGATATGCCCAAAAATCATTTTCTCAGCTATTTTTTCAGATATTCCCATAAATCTCGCTAACGGCATAGCTAATTTACATAAAATGTGTATTTTCTGAATTATGTGATCTGTGTCCTTCCGACGATGTACTGCTTGTATAAGTCGGACTGAAATTTTATAAGTTATAGGCATTCAAAGTTTCAAAAACGGGTATTTTTGAAAAATTTCTGGTTTTTGGTTACTCCATATGGATAGAAAAAAAATATTTAAAATAATTTTAAGAACTCAAGTGAAAAATAATCCTTTTAACAAAGATTTGAGCCAAAGTTTTTTAAACTCGGATGATAAATACAGAAGTTATTAAATAATTAGTGAAAAAAGGCAATTTATTTTTTTTCAATAAAAGTCATATAAATGTATATTAGGGTGTCTGTTATTTCCCAAAATCATTTTTTTAAATCAGAAACTCCTAAAATCAAAATTCTATGTCCTTAAATAAAGTTTTTGACCAAAAAATGTTTGTCTGAGGTGATAAATCGTTGCCTCTTAGGCCATTCGCTTTTCAGAACAAAGGATAATTGAACACACCAAACTCCAAGACCAATAATGACGTGATATATATCGTTGGAAAGGTATTTTTATGAACTACAATAGTTACTCAAAGAGTTCACTTCGAATCTCTATGTGAAAAAAGTTATTCGCTGGCCAAATTTGTCTTTCAGAGCTTTTGATGTGAAAAAAACTATCCTTAACTAGCGAATAACTTCTTTCACGTAGAGATTTGAAATTAACTCTTTGAGTAACTATTGTAGTTCATAAAAATACCTTTCCAACGATATATATCACGTCATTATTGGTCTTGGAGTTTGGTGTGTTCAATTATCCTTTGTTCTGAAAAGCGAATGGCCTAAGAGGCAACGATTTATCACCTAAGACAAACATTTTTTGGTCAAAAACTTTATTTAAGGACATAGAATTTTGATTTTAGGAGTTTCTGATCTTAAAAAATGATTTTGGGAAGTAACAGACACCCTAATATACATTTATATGACTTTTATTGAAAAAAAATAAATTGCCTTTTTTCACTAATTATTTAATAACTTCTATATTTATCATCCGAGTTTAAAAAACTTTGGCTCAAATCTTTGTTAAAAGGATTATTTTTCACTTGAGTCCTTAAAATTATTTTAAATATTTTTTTTCTATCCATATGGAGTAACCAAAAACCAGAAATTTTTCAAAAATACCCGTTTTTGAAACTTTGAATGCCTATAACTTATAAAATTTCAGTCCGACTTATACAAGCAGTACATCGTCGGAAGGACACAGATCACATAATTCAGAAAATACACATTTTATGTAAATTAGCTATGCCGTTAGCGAGATTTATGGGAATATCTGAAAAAATAGCTGAGAAAATGATTTTTGGGCATATCTCGAAAACGCTTCTTTGGAAAAAAAAATAATTTTGATTTTCATGTTCAGTGACCCCAAATTAGTCTAGAAAATATATTTTTTCTAAGGACCCTACCATGACCCAAAATTTTGTAAACTAGTGTAAGTTAACTGGAGAACCTTGCTCTTTAGATGACTATAATCATGCGAAAGAGGTATGGAACACTTTTAAATGTAAAAACCTTTTTGACTATATGGAATTATATTTGAAAACGGATGTTCTTCTCTTAGCAGATATCTTCGAAAATTTCAGGAGTATTTGTAAAAATATTTACAAACTAGACCCCTGTCATTATTATACAGCCCCAGGATTATCTTGGGATGCCATGCTAAGAATGACGAAAATCAATCTTGAGCTTATTCAAGATATTAATATATATAATTTTATAAAGAAGGGAATAAGAGGAGGCATATCTCAATGTTCTCATCGACATACTATTGCAAACAACAAATATATGGAGAGCTTTGATGAAGAAAAAGAGTCTCAATATTTAATGTATGTTGATGCGAATAATTTATATGGTTGGGCTATGTCATCCCCTCTTCCATATTCTTCGATTAAATGGGTGGAAGATTTTGAAAATATTGATTTAATGAATATTTCTGATGAATCAGAAATAGGATACATTTTTGAAGTTGACTTGGAATATCCGAATTCCTTACACGATTTACATAATGATTTGCCATTTTGCGTGGAAAACAAAAAAGTCAATAACTCGAAATTCGTTAAACTTATTGCTGATTTAACACCAAAACACAATTATATAATTCATTATAAGAACCTACAGCAATGCATAAATAATGGGTTGAAAATTGTTCGTGTGCATAGGGTTTTAGAATTCAAACAGTCGCGTTGGCTTCAAAAGTACATAGACTTGAATAATCAGCATCGAACTCTTGCTACCAGTGATTTCGAGAAAAATTTTTTCAAATTAATGAATAATAGTGTCTTCGGAAAAACTATGGAAAATGTCGACAAGCGCAAAGATGTTAAGATTGTGACTTCTTGGGAAAACAATAAAAAGCGCCTTGGAGCTAGAGCTCTGATTGCAAGACCAAATTTCCATAGTTTGACTAGATTTACTGAAAACATGGCGGCCATTCAAATGAAAAGAGTGAGTACTTATTATAACAAGCCTTTGTACTTAGGATTTTGTGTCTTAGAGTTTTCAAAGTGGAAAATGTACGACTTCCACTATACTTACATGAAACCTAAGTATGAACACAATCTAAAACTCAATTATATGGACACGGACTCCTTTATCTACAGCGTAAAAACTGATGATTTTTATAATGAGATAAAAAATGATATTGAATTGTATTTTGATACTTCTGCATACTCTCCGAACAATCCATATAACATCCCCTTGATGAATAAGAAAGTGTTAGGAATGATGAAAGATGAGAATTCGGGGAAAATAATGAAAGAGTTTATAGGTTTGAGATCAAAAATGTATTCCTTTTCTGTTGAAGAAACCGAAGTGAAGAAAGCAAAGGGTGTCAAAAAAATTGCACTCAAAGACATAAACTTGGTAAACTATAAAGATTGCTTATATAGCAAACGAGTCTACCACGGGGAAATGTTTGTTTTTCGATCTGTGGCTCATCAAATATACACCCAACAGCTAAATAAGATTGTTTTAAGTCATCTCGATGATAAGAGATTCATAAGGGAAGATGGTATAAGTACATATGCTTGGGGTCATTACAGAATAAATAATTAAACAGTCCTTTAGTTTTAAATAAATTGTATTTATTTATTAAATAATGTTGATAAAGAAAATTGTAAAATTGTGTATGAAAATCATTTAATTGTAAATAAAAACTAAATACATATGTAAAAATTATAAAGAAAAAATAAAGAAAAGAGAAAAAAAATGGTAAAATGTTCTTCTTATTTCTCTAAAAAAATTTCAGGAAAACTGTTGTGAAAGCTGATTATATAAGAAATTCTTTAATAAGAATACGTTTTGGAGGGCACAACATTTGCTATGTGATAAGCATCTTGATTCATTTGGAAAAAGTCTTTTTAGTTCTTTGAAGCTGGGGCAGTTTATATTTTCAACATTTATTACTTCAGCGTTTTCATTTAGGAGTCGCTTTATCCATAGTAATTTTTCATCACCTTTAACATAAACGATGTGATTTATAATATTATCTCGAAGAAATTCTTCTACTTTATGATATTTTGTGAATCCGCCATTCCAGTGCAAACCATGATGGTTTTGATACAGCCATTTTGCTTGTCTTTTTAACGATGTTGGTAAATGCTTGAAATCAAACGGAGGAGTGATAATGAAGTGGTGATGGTTACGACCACGCAGAATAGCTACTTCTTTAACTATAAACTTATCATTAGGTCCTCTGAAACCTTGAATATCAACAATGAATGCCATTGCTTGGGCTGGTGTGTTCTTGATTAAGAGCTATACTGAACTAAATTATTTAAATATTTCGAGATACTAATTGACTTAGAGGATTGTAGTTTATAATTCGATCATGTAACATTAAGCAATACGCTGATGTATTTAGTGGTAGTTCCTTTGCTGTTTTAATTTCCAAACGAATATCAACTGGTCCAGTTTTAATAACTTCATTCTGATGTCTACAATCAATCACAAAAATAGGTGCTTGTGACTTGAAGAGATTTCTTGTCAACAGTGGCTCTGCAACTGAGCAGTTATAATAATTTTTTCTAAACTCATTGTACATTTGGTAAAGAATACTAAAGTGGTTTTTTTCAAATGATATATTTTGATCTTCATAGGGATAAACGTCAGAATTTAAATATGCTTTGATGTTGGTAACGTTACAATGATCAAAATAGGTAGGATTCTCTTTCAGTTGGTTTCTCTTGTTAGTTTGTAAGGCAACGATAATGTATCTAGGCTTCTCAACTTGTGAAGTTGTCTTTACATTCCAAATATGATGGTCACTTGTAGGTAAGGCTGGGTATTCATATAAATCCCAATTACGAAAGGCGATTTTCATGATGCCATTATCATTTATAGATTTGAATAGTTTCAATTTCAAAGAATCAGCAAGACAAACATGCGGCACTTTCCATTGAAGTTTGTGTAATGTGATCTTCGCTTGCTCATCTGCATCAGCTATTAGTGAATTTTCATCACTACGAGAACGTGTTAGAATTAAGTCATGTCGAGCGTTAGGAATTATTTTTTTGAAATCCTCTGCAAAACCCAAAAGTTTATTAAGTGGCAAACAAAAATTAAAATGTGATCCATCTAAGCAAACTGAAGAATTTGGACACCAGCCTCCATTATACAACATTACGCTTTCATTTTGATTTAAAGAAATATAATTTTTAATAGAAGTTGTGATTCCAACATTTCGATTACTATCTATTTCAATACCATTCAGTTCATATCGGATTTCATCAAATAGGAATGCAATACAATTGTTTACAAGTTTTGTTTTCTCGACTTCCGACCCATCATTTTTCGAAACAGTCCCCTCAACATAAATGTAACTCTCCGAAGGTAATATATTGAGATTTTGATGTTGCACGCAGATGTGGATGATGTCATTTTTACCAAAATTATTTAAAAATGGTGAATAGGAATGATATTCGTATTTTAAAATACTATCATCAAATGCTGGTTCTTGAAAAATATTCAGCATATCTCAGTGTTTTAGGTTATAGTTATTCTTTTCTTCAATTTGAATCCTAATGATAATAAAAACGATTGGTTTTCTTTTGTTAGCACTTGTACTTTCTCTTTAGGAGATAATGAAGTATTGATTATAGAACTCAATAAATCCTGTCTTTTATAGAAGTTATTAGAACCAGAGAAAGTATTATAAACTATCATTTTTGACGATTAAGGTGTAATCGAATCGTTATTAATTCACCTCGAAAGTTAATAAGGTTTCCGTCTTGGTCTAACAAATTTATTGTTATTGAACTTATCTTCCTCACGTTCACTGGTAAATAAATAACATTTTTAGGTACCTCAATTATTTTATACCCCGGGCTGACTTTGATTGAAAATTGATGAAGTATATGCGCAGGTTGATTATTTATAAATGTTCCATTAATTAAGTTACACTCAACTCTCACCGTATTAACACGATTGATATCAACGTAAAGGTCTGATTCATGCATTTGTTTTGCAACCAGTTTTCTCTTACTGAACCCTAGCAGTGAACCAATAGAATTAGGATGTGTGAAATCTATTTCTTCTGTGCTGTATATTTCACATTTTAAAGTGTTGTTATTTGCTCTTATCTTTACGTTTGCCGTATTATTTTTTTTTAAAAGTTCTCCTTGAATAAAATTCCTTATGTCTTCAATTTCGTATGAGCCAATAGGAAGTTTAATTACATCATTACCTAAATGAAATAAATTATTCATTACATCTACGTTAGGTATGGAGTTGTATGTTTGGAAGTCCACTAGTCCACAAACATAACTTGAGTCTAATACTACTGGCGGAAAGTACTCTGTTGTGAGAGTAGATTTGTTTCCGCTCAGCGTTAGTGTTATCGACATTGTCGATGTTAAAGAAATGAAACAAATTTTATATTGCATAGCTTATTTATTTTGATCAACAAGAAACTCCAAACATAAGTGACCGCAATTGAATGTGTTAAAACGTTGTAAACATTTATGATTGTAATAAATATTATTTGCATACAAGTATCTTACTATTTCTTGAGGAGGTCTTAAATTTCCGAAACTATCAAAATATTTCACATTGTTTTTATTTTTGATATATGCTACCCAATGCGTGCCGATTCCGCTATTATTGTCTAAATTAACTACTCCACTTTCCGTTTTAAATGGTTTAGCTGGCAATGTATCCCTCATAAAAACACCTCGGAAATTTGGAATATAGTTTTTACCAAAATTTAATATATCTATATTAGTGAGAGGGCGCTTGGGTAGCTTTTTTAATAGTTGTTTGATTCTTGTGGACTTAAAAATAACCCCAAGCCATTTTTATATGGCTTCAGATAAAGACCTTTCCCTTGTTTAAGTTTTATTGCTTCCATAGTTTTATTATGTCGTTTATTTTCTTCCAATTGTTGTCTTCCAATCTTTGAATCGTTAATAGCTTTCGCCATTCCTGCAACACCACCAGTTAGGGAACCTACAGCAGATAACCCTGCTAAGATAGGAAGCAATGGTAAAAGTCCTCCAACTTTTGGAATTGGTATCACCCTCGGTAATGTAATATCCCTACGTTTTTTCTTTATGATTTGTCTAGCTGCATGTAAGGCAGTCGTTGCTAATTTATTTGTGTCTTCAGTGTTCAGATTTTGTATTGCCACTTTAGCTTTTTTTATTGCATTTTTGAATAAATTAGTTTTCTTAATCCTTGGACACTGACGGCTCTTCTTTGTCTTTGTTTTTGATAATATACCCATACCAAGAGTAGATTTAGTCTTCATTATGTTAGTAACTAAAAGACTATTTAATTTTTCAGATAATGTGGAATCTTTAGCTCTGAACCTATGCCAGGATTTCTCTGACAAAATTTTATCGGCAGCGTTTCTGTAATTTAAGTTATTACTTTTACTGTATGCTATATCGTGTTCACGACAAGCTTCATCTAATGGGTTAATTCCCCGTTCTCCTCTTGCAAGACGTTCCTTAAGTTTAGTTCCAGGACCACAAAAATTATAAGATGGTAGATGCAACTCAAATGGAAGCTTGTTTATTAATGAATTAAGCAATCCGTTTCCATGAACTGAATTAATCGAACTAACTGAGTGTGTCGTGAAATTAATCATTATATAACTGTTGTATTATACGAAAGGATCGATTATGAAATAATGTTGATAAAACACCGTGATTTATAGGGGGAAGGTTCATTCTTCAAAATGAAGTTTGTAAGACAGCAAGAATCTATTCGTGTACAAAACTTTGATGGAAATGTAAAACAAAAAAAGAAGCATGGAGCATTATTTCCAAGTAGTATTCGAGGAATAATTGTAGGTCCATCTAATTGTGGAAAAACAAACGTTATGTTAAGCATTCTTGTAGATGTCAATGGCTTGAAGTTTGAGAACATTTACATATACTCTAAATCATTACAGCAACCAAAGTATACATATCTTAAGAAACTTATAAAATCTATAAAAGGAATGCAGTATTATGAATTTTCAAATAATTGTGAAATTATGTTGCCTTCTAGGGCTAAACCCAATTCAGTTTTTATATTTGATGATGTGGCTTGCGAAAAACAAAATACCATAAGAGACTATTTCTGTATGGGGCGCCATAGCGGTGTAGATAGCTTTTACTTATGTCAATCATATACACACATTCCAAAACAATTGATTCGAGATAACGCTAACTATATAATTCTCTTTAAGCAAGATGATCTTAATCTGAAACATATTTATAATGATCATATAAATTCTGATATGTCATTTAAACAATTTAAAGAGCTCTGTTCTGAATGCTGGAAGGAATTGTATGGGTTTTTAGTTATTGATAAAGATAGTTGTGTTAAAAATGGGCGATACAAAAAATCATTTAAAGAAACAGTTATTTTATAAAAGTGACACAGTCGCTAAACTGCTACCCATATTAAAACACCTATATTAAAACTTCTATTGAATTGCCCTGTACTGAAAAGTCTTATATTGAACTATCCTGTTTTCGTTTTGAACTACTTGTATTGAATTGCTCTGCATAAAATAGCCCTGTATTGAACTGCCCCCTGTTTTAAACAGCCCTGTATTGAACTGCCCTGTTTTGAACTGCCCTGTATTGAACAACCCTGTATTGAACTGCCCTGTTTTGAATTGCTCTGTTTGGGGGGATACATGCATATATCTACGGACATGGATACCAATATGAATACGCTTAAAAATCTTATAAAGACGAAAAAGGCTTTGAAGAAAAAGTATATGTTCCTCAAGACTGGAAAATTCATTAAAGATACTGAAATTGAAAATACGTTTAAGCCAATTGTTGAACCCTTACAAAAAATCGCAAAAAATATGGAAAGTAAAGAAGCCACGAATGGTGAACTTAAAGAAATAAAATCTACCGTTGTAAAACGTCGTCTTAAATTTGAAAGTTCTATAAAAAAAGCAGAAGAAGATGAAAATATTTCTCCAGAGAGAGATTCCAATTTATTTAAATCGAATTCAGTTTTAGTCGATGATGACTCTTCTTTTAAGACACCTTCAAATAGCTTTAATGAAAGTACTCCGATAAGTCAAACTTTAATTTCAAATTCTGATCATGATAAAATCTATGGTCCGTACTTTGACGTTGAATCGAATTCAAATAAGTTGGGGAGGTCAAATTTTCAGATTAACAATGACAACAATATTGTAATTGATGAAGAAATTTTCAATGGAACTGAGGGTCTTCTTGAACTTGTTCTACATAAAAATCCTCGAAAGAGTATTTATACTAATGAAGATTTAAACCAGTATAAGAAAATATTACAGAAAACATGCGCACACCTGAGAAATCATGATATGAATTCACAGGTTAAAGGTAATAGAGGACAAAAGTATAAGAAAATCATTAAACCTTTGGTTCAGGGTATGGCACAAAGTAAAGAGAAGAAAGTTGGAAATGCATACATGAATTCACCTACAATGATTTACTCAGATAATCCTATTGACTATGTGTATTGGGACAATCCAAATGAGCTTGTAAATAGGATGAGACTTTTAATTGCATCTGAAACATCAGGGCATAACAACCATAAAAATGAGATAAATTCGATTGTGGAAGAATTGCGTGAACAAAATTTAATTTATTAACAAAATGAGTGTTGACAAGTTCGGAAGAAGCGCTAATAAATTTCAAAGACCAATCGCTGGTCCTCCAGGACCTCCTGGTAATGGATTTAAACAAACTGAGAATGGTGACTATGATATTGAAGGAAAATGTCTAAACAATATTGGCACTCCTACAATGCTCAATCAAGCAGTGAACAAAGCATACATGGATGATGAATTGAGAAATAAAGAAAAAATACTAAGAGAATACATTGATCTACAAAATTTTAATACTGTCCGCTTGTTGGATGATCTTCGAAAGTATTTTCTTCTTGAGATAGAAAAAATTAAAGAGAATCAAGAAGGGGAACCAAAGTAATTTTCATATAAGAAAACATAACAAGCCAATCTTAGATTCAGTTATTATAAGTAAATCAAAACGATCCCACAAACATGTCTTATATCAATATATCATTAATTTTAAATGAAATTTTGACTTTTTTAAGGGTTCATAAACATGATTTGCTTGAAGAACATCATGAAGAGTTTTTAAGAAATATTTCATTTTTTAGTAATTACAAAAATATTGATCGTGTTAAATCAAAGTTTGGATGTCATTTCGTAAGCTGCTCTTGGTCTTCAAATACATGTAAAGTGGGACCAGATACTTGTGGATGTTGTTTGATTGAACAACGTTTGATAAGATTAAGAAAACTAATGTTATTGTATCATAGATTAAAATAAATAATTTTACTACACCTGTATGTATAAAACCATACAAAATTGATTTTTTATTTCATTCTTTTGAAAAATGAGTAAACGACAAGTTGTTGAAGAGCTTCACAGGTCGGCAAGAAAGAATTTCAATCGGCGTAGGGTTGTTATCAAGGGCTTTGATGACCTTTGGCAAGCTGATTTAGTTGAAATGATACCCTATCATAAGGCAAATAATGGCTACAAATATCTATTGACAGTCATTGACACATTCTCTAAATATGCGTGGGCAATTGCTCTAAAAAATAAGACAGCTTCATCTGTTGCAGAAGCAATGACGTTAATTTTCATCAAATCATCACGAAAGCCTAAAAATCTACAAACTGATGATGGGAAAGAGTTTTTTAATAAGATATTTCATGATTTAATGATATTACACAATATAAACCATTACTCTACATTCAGCCCACTTAAGGCATCAATTGTTGAACGTTTTAATCGCACAATTAAGGAGAAAATGTGGAAGGAGTTTAGTTTTAATGGTAATTACAAATGGACATCCATTGTTGATGATTTGGTGAATGAATACAATCACTCCGTGCATAGAACTATAAAAATGTGTCCCATTGATGTGAATCAGGAAAACTCTAAAACACTCTTATCTACGGCTTATAATAGAATTAAAATCGCTCCACGGGGTAAATTTCGAGTTGGGGACAATGTTAGAATAAGCAAGTTCAAACACGTTTTTGAGAAAGGCTACACACCAAATTGGACAACGGAAATTTTTACGATAAGAAAAGTAAACCTAACCAATCCAGCAACATATCTCCTTGAAGATTTTAATGGTCAACCTATCAGCGGATGTTTTTACGAAAAAGAATTACAAAAGACTAAATATCCTAATATTTATCTCGTTGAAAAAGTACTTAAAAGTAATGGAGACAATGTATATGTTAAATGGCTTGGCTTCCCATCGGCTAACAATTCATGGATTAATAAATCACAATTATTATAAAAGACAAAAATTATTTGTTTCCTTTCTGTTCCTAAATTTCTTAAATCATTATCTCCCTTCAACCTACCAATGCATCTCAAAGTCAATGAACTCCCATCGTAGTATATGATCCCGTCACCACTCAAAACTCATATCAACATATGCCCACTCCAAATCTACATACCTACAAACCATACAAGAATTCCTTTTACTTGCATATATGTACCTACTACACATCCACCTCGTCAACCTTCAAGCAAAAAACCATACAAATATCTCTGTACATCACTAGCCACAATTCACAGTCACGAAAACTAAATTCACCCCAAAGTTTTACATTTACACCAACAAAATACATTCACCCAAATGCTCTGTTCCTCAAGTCCGATATTTATACTACTGTATAGTTGTTGTAATTACACAGCATTCAATTTTTCCCATCCCTGTAAAGTATATTCCTACAGTCGCGACAATAGTTTTCCTGATAACGCATTTTCCTTACATTTTTCATTGATTTATCAGATCCAAATTTCTTACCACATTTTCTTCAGTTCTAAAAATAAATCGTACACATTTATCCTACACATTTCATCCACCTTTTTCCATGCACAAGCAATCCATTCATCGCTACACACACACACACTACTTCGTACACAGTACTACTTGCTCTATGAGGAGCAATTTTGGCTGGATGAGCATATTTTTTTACACTAGGAGCACAATTTTATTGCTCAAGTCCGATATTTATACTACTGATATCTTCTCTACCGAAAATAATCTTGTCCTAACATCCATAGATAAGTTTTCGAAATATTCGCAAGCTAAAGTTCTCAAATCCAAAGCAGTGGAGGATGTAACCCCTGAGAGATATACTTTTCTTTTACGGTGTGCCCGAAACAATAGTAATAGATAACGAGAAAGCTTTTAATTCAATTGTTATTAAATTCATGCTAGAAGAAGAACTTCAAATTAAAGTATTCACAACACCTCCGTATTCCAGCAGTGTTAACGGACAAGTAGAGCGTTTCCATTCAACGCTCATTGAAATAATGAGATGTTTGAAAACGGAAGCCACTCACCGTTCCTTCACGGAACTCTTAGAACGAGCAGTATATGAATACAACTATTCCATCCACTCTACCACTTCAAGCAAACCCCTTGAAGTATTTTTTGGTCGTAGGGTGACCTCTGATCCAAAACTCTTAGAAAAAGCACGAGATGATAACATCAAAAAAATCGAGCGCAAACAAGTTGCCGACCTTGATTACCATAACAAATCTAGACATAAGATCAAAGAATTCACTCCCGGACAAATTGTTTATGTTAGACAGAATAAAAGAATAGGTTCAAAATTAAATCGACGATATAAGTTTCCGAAAATAGAAAAACAACCATTTTAACTAAATCCGGTAAAGTAGTCCACAAATCTTTAATAAGAAACTGAATTTTATTCTAGATTCTGGGTCACGCCCATTATTTGTGACGTCAAAATGCTTGACTATACAAATTCGCAACTGATCGCAATTGATACGGGAAGCGCAAAAGTGCAAATCGGCACATTTAAGCTTGTACACGTCATCGAAATCCAAGAATACCAACAGGCATTAATTGATTTTGACCGAACGATATTACGGATAAAAAATACCACAAATCCCATCCTTCCCCTTTTAGCCAACGACGTAAAGGAGATACAACGTCACCTCGACCGGCTTGTTCCCAAATCAAAAACTAAAAGATCTTTGGATTTCCTCGGCTCTGCCTGGAAGTGGATCGCAGGTACTCCTGACAAACATGACTTTAAATTGATAAAGGATAAAATAAATAACGTTTTAGTAAACAATAACCAACAAAGAATAATAAATAATTTAATGTCAACAAAAATAAATGAACTTAATAATGTAACAAATCAAATATTAAAAACCTTAAAATCGGAACAACTCCTTAATGACGGAATAATCAGACCTTCACGGTCACCTTATAACTCTCCGGTATGGATAGTTCCAAAGAAAGCGGACTCTTCCGGAGCCAAGCAGTATAGAATGGTTATTGACTATCGTAAGCTCAACACCATTACGATTGCCGACAAATACCCTATTCCCGATATTAACGAGGTAACAGCACAACTCGGAAAAAACAAATTTTTCACTGTACTTGACTTGAAAAGTGGCTTCCATCAAATTCCTTTAAAGGAATCTGATATTGAGAAGACAGCTTTTTCAATTAACAACGGGAAGTACGAGTTCACAAGACTTCCGTTTGGTCTTAAAAATGCTCCCTCGATTTTCCAGCGAGCTCTCGATGATATATTGCGAGATTACATCGGAAAATCTTGTTTTGTGTACATTGACGATATTATAATATTTAGCGAAAATGAAGAACAACACGCTAAGGATATCGAACAAATTTTTGGTACACTCAGCAGAGCAAATATGAAGGTCCAGTTGGACAAGTGCAAATTTTTCAGTTCGGAAGTAGAATTTCTTGGTTTCTTAATATCATCTGAGGGCATTAAAACAAATATAAATAAAGTAAAATCTATCATAGATTTTCCCGTGCCAAAAACTTTAAAAGAATTGAGATCTTTCCTCGGCTTGTCAGGGTACTATCGCCGTTTTATTAATGGCTACGCCCAACTTGCGAAGCCACTGACAATCCTCTTAAGAGGGGAGGAAGGACGGGTGTCCAAAACCCAATCCTCTAAAATCCAAATTATTTTGAATAACGAAGCGCTAGATTCTTTTAATAAAATTAAAAACTCCTTAATTTCAAAGGATGTAATATTGGCTTATCCAGATTATAAAAAACCTTTTGATCTTACAACCGACGCCTCTAATGTCGCAATCGGTGCTGTTCTTGAACAAGAAAACAGGCCTTTAACATTTATTAGCCGGACGCTAACCAAGACAGAGGAAAATTATGCAGCTAACGAAAAAGAGATGTTAGCTATCGTTTGGGCTCTAGGCTCACTTCGAAATTACCTTTACGGTCACGCTAAAGTCCGAATTTTTACTGACCACCAACCCCTAACTTTTGCTTTGAGCAACAAGAATAATAACAGCAAAATGAAAAGGTGGAAATCTATACTCGAGGAGTATAACCATGAATTGAAGTATAAACCTGGAAGGACTAATGTCGTCGCAGATGCCTTATCCAGAGCTCCAAAGGTATCTGACATTAATGCTTTATCTTCAACACAGCATAGTGACGAAAGCTCCTCACATAAACTTATATCAAGTATCGAAGTGCCAATCAATGTATTCAAAAACCAAATTTTTCTTCAAATAGGTGAAACTCCTAGTCAAACCTTCAACATAATTTTTCCTACATATCATAGGCACGTAATCACTGAACCAGTATATAATCAAGTTAATCTGAAATATATTCTTAAAAAAATTTTAAATCCCTCTGTAATAAACTGCATTAAAACCGAAGAACACGTTATGGGAATGATTCAGGACATCTTCCCCTTTCACTTTAATAACTACAAAATAAGATTCACACAACTACAAGTACAAGATGTGCTCAATGCAACAGAACAGGAAGAAATAATAATTCAGACTCATAAACGAGCTCATCGAAACGAGCGCGAAAACAAAGCACAGATCTTAGAAAGATTTTACTTCCCTGGAATGACTACAAAAATTAAAAAAATAGTAAAAAAATGCACAGTATGCAGAGAAAATAAATATGATAGGCATCCCAGTAAACCTGAACTGCAAGCCACACCAATTCCGCAATATCCCGGACAAATTGTCCATATTGATATCTTCTCTACCGAAAATAATCTTGTCCTAACATCCATAGATAAGTTTTCGAAATATGCGCAAGCTAAAGTTCTCAAATCCAAAGCAGTGGAGGATGTAAGGCAACCCCTGAGAGATATACTTTTCTTTTACGGTGTGCCCGAAACAATAGTAATAGATAACGAGAAAGCTTTTAATTCAATTGTTATTAAATTCATGCTAGAAGAAGAACTTCAAATTAAAGTATTCACAACACCTCCGTATTCCAGCAGTGTTAACGGACAAGTAGAGCGTTTCCATTCAACGCTCATTGAAATAATGAGATGTTTGAAAACGGAAGCCACTCACCGTTCCTTCACGGAACTCTTAGAACGAGCAGTATATGAATACAACTATTCCATCCACTCTACCACTTCAAGCAAACCCCTTGAAGTATTTTTTGGTCGTAGGGTGACCTCTGATCCAAAACTCTTAGAAAAAGCACGAGATGATAACATCAAAAAAATCGAGCGCAAACAAGTTGCCGACCTTGATTACCATAACAAATCTAGACATAAGATCAAAGAATTCACTCCCGGACAAATTGTTTATGTTAGACAGAATAAAAGAATAGGTTCAAAATTAAATCGACGATATAAGTTTCCGAAAATAGAAAAACAACCATTTTAACTAAATCCGGTAAAGTAGTCCACAAATCTTTAATAAGAAACTGAATTTTATTCTAGATTCTGGGTCACGCCCATTATTTGTGACGTCAAAATGCTTGACTATACAAATTCGCAACTGATCGCAATTGATACGGGAAGCGCAAAAGTGCAAATCGGCACATTTAAGCTTGTACACGTCATCGAAATCCAAGAATACCAACAGGCATTAATTGATTTTGACCGAACGATATTACGGATAAAAAATACCACAAATCCCATCCTTCCCCTTTTAGCCAACGACGTAAAGGAGATACAACGTCACCTCGACCGGCTTGTTCCCAAATCAAAAACTAAAAGATCTTTGGATTTCCTCGGCTCTGCCTGGAAGTGGATCGCAGGTACTCCTGACAAACATGACTTTAAATTGATAAAGGATAAAATAAATAACGTTTTAGTAAACAATAACCAACAAAGAATAATAAATAATTTAATGTCAACAAAAATAAATGAACTTAATAATGTAACAAATCAAATATTAAAAACCTTAAAATCGGATGAAAAAATTAAAATTGAATTTATGTTAGATTTAAAATTTAAACTGGAAATACTAAAAGAAGAAGTAACAAATGTAGAATATGCTTTGCAATGGGCAAAGGCCGGAATAATAAACACTTACATTTTATCAAATACAGAAATAAAATCAGTAAAACAAATTTTAAAACAGGAAAACATGCCATATAGTAATATAATAGAGGCAATAGAGTTTTCAGATGTAAAAATAGCTCTAAGCAATAAATCACTTTTATATATTTTAAGTCTACCTACTACTAAAGAAGAAACTTGTAACAAAATGCTAATTAAACCCGTAAAAAAAGGGAAAAATATTGTTAAAACAGAATTTCAAGAAATACTTAAATGTAAAGAAAACATGTATGGCATAATTGATAAATGTAAAACTTTCAATTCCTTATCTATTTGTAAACAAGATAAAGTATTAGACATAAGTAATGATGAATGTATTAGCAATTTATTGTCTAGCAAGCCCCATATGTGCATCGATGTAAACAACCAACACATACCCACCATAGAAGAGCTGGCACCTGGAATCGTCTTGCTGAATCAATTCAACGACAAAATAGAGATTGACGGAAACGAAGTTCATCTAAATGGCACTTACATACGTTATCCAGTTCCACAATGCAACAATAAAAGCAGGAAGATACACTCTTACAGAAACAGAGGCAATTGGTCATAAGCCGCTACCAGCTATACTGCAACCATCAGCAGCGAAACCACAGATTGAAGAACTGCTTTCTCTGAACATGCTCAAAGAAATAGAAACCAACAACACCCTCTACATCGAGAAGTTAAAAATAACCAGTGAAAGAAAATCTATAGCAATGCTAGTACTCCTAATCCTGATATGTGCAGTTTTCATATTCACGTTCTTAAGGAAGAAATTGGTCCAATGTAACCGCCAAAATAATAAATCGACCACAGAAGAAGTATCCTTGGAGGAAGTAAACTCCGAAACAAGAACTTCAGATGGCAAGGTAGATAACCCCATCCCAATACCTAGAACAATAGGGATAAATGACCTTCCTCAACATTTAAGATCGTTGACATCGAACGAGGGCGTTCGATTTTAAAGGGCGGAGGAGTTAACACCATAGAAATTGGCAGCATACCGAATGATTTATGATCATTCCCACGCGCTGGAGTATTCTCGCTGACGATGCGTCTGGGCATACAAACAAGTCCAGAAAAGCGCATTCTATCACGTAGAGACGCTGTAAGAGGAGAACACCTGTGGGAACATAGAAAAAGCAACAATGCACACAGGGGATAGATAGTGTTAAGTTTATTATTTTATGAATAACATTAATTTAGTCTTAAGTTGGATTTCAAGTAATAAAGAGCTTCTGCTCCTAAAAAAAAGAATTTATTTTTTTTTAATTAAAACAGACTTAAAATAAATTAACTTATATAGGTACCGCACTACCCGTGGGCAATACAAAAAAAGATTATTTAAGTTTTTTTCTAAAGGGGTTGAACCTCCAATCACGCGGACTACCGAACGACACTGACACGACTGCGTGGTTACTGGACTTTTAACATTGACCTTTTTGCAAGGTTCTCCTGCCCTATATTTTCACTTTATGCGGATCACCCTTGCGCATTGCGCAATGTATTCTAACCGTTCGCTTATTTTCTGTTTTGCGGTTGGTTCTTATTTTTTTGTCGATTGTTTTTAGTGTAGGTAGCCTGGCAAGGAAATTGACAAAAAAATTGAATTAGCTTTGATTTTCTTTTTCTTTTTTTCTACTGAGGGAGAAGAATAACACATTTGTGTTTTTTTATATTCTTTTTTTTTTTTAGCCCTGTTCTACTTTATTTTTGTTTTCTTACCTTGGAGTATTTTCGTTGAATATTTCTTTTTGGGTTTTGTGCCTTTTTCTTTCGTTTACTGTAGGCATCTATTTAATTTTCTAGCCACACTTTTCGTTCGTTCTTGGTTTCTTTTTTTCTGCTAAGTTGAATGTTTTTGTCGCTTTTAATTTATAGAGGTTCACCCCTAATTGCCAGGAAGATATTTGTAATGCTTTAGCATCGAACAATACATGTATATTTAATTTTTAGTCTTACCTTTGCTGGTTTCTCTCGTAGGGGTTGGTCCGTTGCGTTCAGCGTCTGGATAGAAAAAGAACGAGGCAGCAATGGCGACGAAACTTGCAATTTAAGATGCCAAGATGGCGGAGCGGAAATGGCTCGTTTCTTGGAGGTAGTTCCGAAAATGTCATTTCGCAATGAAATCGACCAACACCTTTTGTGAACATTTAAGGTGCAAACTAAATGAAGGTTGATCTCCTGAAGCGTTGGACGGATCGATTTATTTAGAATTTTAGATTTGTTTTGTGTGTTTTTACTAAGGGTGGGTTCCTACAAAGCTCGTTCCTTTTTGAGTAGGCTACTAATCAATAAGGCACGAGAAAAGAACCCCTTGACCCTAGGTTACCTGTCGACCACAAATGGATTATTTCGCTTCGAAGATGTCTCATGCACAGCTGGCAGCCGGGCCATTATCAAACTTGTTAGCTTTTCAGATCTTTGGAATGGACTACCACTCGAGTTCCCTTTTCGTCCTGAGTCTCATATAGATTATTACCGATGGTTTTCGTTATAGCCACTTTTATGAATTTCGGGCAAAGTTTAGCGTTTCTGTGTTTGGAAGCGTTACTCAATACAAAGTTTCTTTTGTAAGCTACATCACCTACTTTGAATGTAATCTGCCTACTTCTCAGATTATACCTCTTGGCATAAGTTTCGTGTGCGAGTTCTAATTGTGATTTCAAATGTTGGTGTAGGATATTCATCTTACAAGCTTTTGGTAACCAGTTTATCTCGGACTGATTCAATCCTCCTAAATCTCGTAAGAGTTCGTACTGCGATCCATGTTCAACTATTTGTTGGCCAAAAAGAGCTTCATACGGCGACATGCCTATCGCTGAATGGATCGTAGAACGTAGAGCGCTACCGATAGATGTGAGATGTAAGTCCCAATTGAGCTGTTTCGGATCTATGTATGAGCGTATAGCTGCTAACAGAGAACGATTCACGCGCTCACTAGCATTGGCCTGGGGTGAATATACCGCAGTTTTATAATGTTTTACCCCAAACTTTTTCATCATTTCCTGGAATTCTCTGCTAATAAACTGCGAACCGTTATCCGTCAGCAGACTCTCCGGAACCCCAAATGTGAGAAAAATTTCCTCCTGCAAAAATTTCACTGCTGACTGAGCTGTAGCTTTTCTTAATGGTTTCACAACCACGAATTTTGTCAACTGATCTAACACTACCACGATCTGTGTATTCCCATTCTTAGACCTCGGGTATGGACCTAAGAAATCCACGTATAGGTGTTGGAATGGCCTATCAACAACGTAGGCATCCCCCATCTCTGCTCTTAAGGTTATGTTTGGAGCTTTTGTAGTCTTACATACCTCACACTGGTTTACAAACTGTTTAACTTGAGAAGCCATACCCGGCCAAAAGAATCGTTCACGTAAGCGGTACAGAGTTTTAGTAATACCACCATGCGCAGCTCGTGGTGGGCAATGAGCCAAAGAAATCAGACTTTCAGTTAGCGCCGTCGGAATCCAAAGTTTCCAGACCAAATCATCTTGGAGAGGATTCCCTGTACAGTGCCTGACTTTTTTGTAAACGAAATTATCCGAAACTTGTAGGTCAGGCAACTGATCTTTGTTTTTACGGATGTGCTCAAGGATTTGGCGATATTCCTCTGACTTGAAGTTAGAGTCGTCCAAATCCACGTAGAGTACATCTGTGGGATCCGTTGTTATCGACCCCGGTTGGGATACATCTAAATGCAGTGCCTCTGCCTCATGCACGCGAGACAGAGCATCTGGCACTACATGTAGCGCACCCTTCCGGTGTTCGATCCCAAAATCGAATCCTTGAAGTTTCATGCTCCAACGTGCCAACCTACCCGTCGGATCCTTCAGGCTCATCAGCCACTTCAAACTGGCATGATCGGTTATCACTGTAAAATGATAGCCTTCGATGTAAGGTCTAAATTTATGGATTCCTTTGACCGCAGCAAGACACTCCCTTTCCGTCACGGAATAATTTCGCTGCGCTGCGTTCAACTTTTGCGAGAAGTAAAATATTGGACGTTCAGTACCCTTATCATCTTTTTGGCATAAAACGCACCCTATTCCAGACGCTGAGGCGTCGCAAAGAATGATGAACTCTTTAGTGAAATCTGGATTCACCAAAACTGGAGCCGATGTTAAAGCCGTTTTAAGCTTTTCAAAGGCTTTAATTGCTTGCTCATCAAATACAAACTTTTTCGATTTCTTCAAGGTATCCGTTACAGGTGCGGTTAGGGTGGAGAAGTTATCCACAAATCTCCGGTACCACCCCGCCATACCTAGGAATCTCCTAACCTGTTTTGGCGTTTTTGGTACCGGAAATTCCAGAATTGCCGCTATTTTTGCGGGATCGGCCTTCAAACAACCCTGCCCCACTATGTAGCCCAGGTATTGGAGTTGCTGGAAGCAAAATTTCGATTTTTCGACGTTAATCGTTAATCCTGCTTCAAACAACTTTTTCGCTATTATACCTAATATCCTTATGTGTTCTTCGAAGGTTCGTGATATGATCAGTAGATCGTCTAAGTAAACGAATACTTGCTCTCGGAGCTCTTGAGGCACAACTTTCCCCATCAGATACGTCAGACTCTGCGCTGCATTTGAAAGACCGAAGGGCATCACTCGGAATTGATATAATGGCCTACCGGGGACGGTGAATGCAGTCTTTTCCCTCGAACCTTTCTCCAGCGGTATCTGCCAGTACGCATCTTTCAAATCCACACTCGAAATAAAGTGTGTCTCTGAAAGGCGTGCTAGCAGTCCCTCAATATTAGCAATTGGGCTCGCATTCTTTTTAGTTACCTGGTTCAACTTCCGAAAGTCCAAGCACATGCGGTTCTTGCCAGGTTTTCGTACCAATACGACTGGTGAACTCCATGCGCTGGAACTTTCTTCGATGACCCCTAACTCAAGCATACGATCCAATTCCTGATACAGCAGGGCTTGTATCGCTGGAGATATAGGGTAGTGCCTTTGTTTTATGGGCGTCGCATCCCCAGTATCTATTATATGCTCCAATAGGTGAGTTTTCCCCAAGCCTTTCAAAGCGAAGGACGGAAACTTTTCGATCGTCGCTTGAAGCATTCTACGTTCTTGAGCGGTGAGTTGACATTCAACCGCTGATTCATGTACTTTTCTTGATTGTGTCTCAAATGTGAGTGCCGAAATCAGACTGGGTGCTATGTGGAATTTCTTCCAAAAATCGACACCTAAATACAAACGTTGAGCTAATGATGGGACTATATAGAAATCTACCCTTTCGACCTCCCCTTTATATTGAACTTCGGCAGAAATCGTTCCTACAATGTTTTGTCTTTGCCCATCGGCGGTGGAAACTGAAGCTGTAATTTTTTTGAAAGGTATTTGTTTCTCATTTAGATATTCCAAAATATTTGACCCGAAACAACTAATACTGGCCCCTGAATCCAAAAGACCTAACCAGTTTTCATTAAAAATTTCTACCGTAACATATGGGCGAGGATCTCCTGATGTACAATCCAAAGTGGCCGCCGATATGTTCCGATAACATTGTTTTTTTATTTTTATGCGTTCTCTTACTCTTTGAATTCTTCTTGTTGGTTGATTATATGTGACTATCCGCTTCCGTGCTTCAGCATAAGCTTTCTGACGCTCATGTAAGGATTTTCTTGGTAAATTCGTAGGTATGTCTAAAGTCTTGTCTGGTGATGCATTTGCAAATGATTTTTCGCGTAAGGGTTTCAATATAGTAATTCTTGTATCGGATTCTCTCGTATCTATAATTCCGGGTTTTGTGTTCTTGAACAACTCCCCCCGGTTGAAGGATTGTTCTGCAGGAAGTTTCCCGTACATTTTGGACAGCTTGGTAAAACTACGTCCGCGAGGCCACAACGGTAGCAAAACAATGATCTCCTCGGATCCGCACAATCCCGAAAGTTATGTCCTAACTTTTTACAATTCCAACACTTTTGGGATTTAGAATCTCCATGAATTGCTTCCACTGGCGCTGGAACAGCCAGTGTCAAATTCATGTTTGAGACCTCGAGCTCGTTTATGTTTCGCCGAGCAGGCGCGTTCTGAATGTTTGCTGTAAATCTTGTCTTAGTAGTATCTTGTTGTTGTTTGTCCAAAAATTTCTCTATCGACCTACATACATAAGCCATTTCAGAAAGACTATTAGTGTTGAATGTTATTAGCAACTCCCCCATTCGTCGGCGTACGTTCTGTTTTATAAGCTCAACGATTTCTTTAGCTGGCTTTGGACTACGTAATCTTGAGTTAATCTGTAATAGATCGTCGTAAAAATTATTGAAAGTTTCGCCTGGTAACTGTTTTCGATCAGCCATCTTCCTTGATAACTCAGAGTCTGTTTCTAATGTTCTATACTGCTCAAGAAGAGCTAAGCGAAGAGAAGGCCACGATGCATGCTGATTGCTCTACAAAAACATCCAAAACCAGTTTTCTGCTGGCCCGCTGATGAAATGATGGAAATTACTAACAACTTCTTCCCAAGAAACGTTATAACTATTTTTAACCCTATCTAAACGGAAGAGGAAATCATCCACAGTCATATTTTTACCATCAAAACGTATTCCCCATTTATGGTACTGTGGGAAACGCGTGTGGGAACCTGCTTGTGATGAAGTGGGTTGAGGTTGATTTAAATTCGAAGTTGAAGCTGGAGAATCATTTAGATTCAAATTACCCAATTGGGCTAGAAAATTCTCAACATTCGACCCTTGCGCCATCTCAACAGGGTGGACAGGTGGGGCATTTGTTGGAATCTCTGCCAGTGGTCGCAATAAATCTGTAGGCTGTGGTGGTACCACGTTATAAAAACGATCACCCGAAGTTTCGTGACGAGTTAGAGGTGGTACGACACTAGCCTGAGTGGGAGGTGTAGTTTTTGCTAATGTTTCCCTCACTATCAAAGCTACCTGTTCCAATATACATGCCTGACTCCTAGCTAGTTCCTCTTTAAGGAAACGTTGGTCTTCAGCCCTCTGCAAACCAATCGAGGCGGAGACAACTTCTTGCACGTAATTAGAAAAGTGCTCGGTATCTTGAGAAGAATCCCCTTCTCTTGGATGGGACCTAGCTGTTGAGTTAGCTTGCCCCTGCCCTTGAACTTGGCCGTCAGGTAACATCATGCTGTTAGTTGGAGGATCTTCCTCATTGTCACTTCGTTCAACGTTTCTATCTGGTCGTCGGTTATTTTCCGACATACTTCTACCACGACTATTTCCGAAATTATTAACCCTGGGTGCCGCTGATCTGCCCCGCTTTCTTCCCGTCATTGAAGCTCGATATTTATCTACCTTATACTAATAAATTTGTATACTTATAAATTCTATTTTTGTTTCTCTTATCTTAAACCTTTTGCGATGCGTATTTCTTATTTGCTAAAAAAAATATATCTTAATTATCTATCTTAAAAAAAATTATATAGGCTACTTCTGCTTGGCTCAGCAAATATGTAATCCAAATTAAAAACGACTATAACCAAAAAAAATTTCAAAGCTAATGCAGTGTAACTATTCCAAAGTATTATATCGAATCTCGAAAAGCATTTTTATCTAAAAATAATCCTCAAAATATAAGTTCAAAAATATCTGTCTTTCGATTTAGGTTTTCATAAACATCTGGAGGGATGTGCTTTCGGATCGTATAGTAAAGAAAAGGATATAGGTACTAAAAAAAAAAAGAAGTTTCTCTATCTTTTAATTCATCTTACAATTCATCCTCTGGGATATCTAAGGTTCATAAAGACTTTCATGACTACACAACGTTACAACAGACGTAAATTGGTGTATTTTACCTGACTCACCGGATAACGTATGCGTGATCATTATATCCTCGACTACTCCCCGATATTCTTAAGTTGAAATTATTTTCTTTTGTTTTTGTTAAACAAGCGGACATGTTTTGGAATAAACTTTGTCGAGTCTCTTGATTCTTGCAACTGACGAAGGTAGAGAAATACTCCACCTACCGGACAAGATTACCTGAGACTAACCCATACAACAGAGATACCCTATAGAATTCGCTTCCTTACTTGACGTGCAACAGTCAACCAAGAGTGAATTTACTTCTTTGGTCCGGACACATAAGTACAAAAAAAAACGTTCTAAGTATAAAGCCATCGTTAAGTCATGTCGTTACAACAGACAGAAGTCTCGAAATCCTCCTAACTTCCCGGATAACGCTCTTGAAATAAACGGCTAAGATGTTGTTCACTTGAGGAATTATCTGATTACAAGTTAAAACTAAAATTTTAATCCTAAAAAAAAATTTTTTAAATATTTATTTCAACACTGAAAATTTCAAAAAAAGAAAATTATTTAAAACAATCAAAATTCGGGCCCCACGTTGGGCGCCATTCTGTAACGATTTGGTACAAATATATTATATTATTATTATACTATATTTGAAGCGTGCAGTAGGTATGACCAGATGTTTCTTCATACTTGACTATTAACCGGTTGAGCAAAGTGGAGAAGCAAAATTAAAAATGTCCGGAGACGCAAGATACAGTCAGCTAGTGAGCTGTCTTAATGATGAGGATACAACCTACTAACTTTTGCCACCCCTTCTTTACTCAAGGACGCATAAAAGAGGAAGAAGGAAATATCGATTCAGGATGTTTAATCCAGTCAGCGATTTCGAATACCCTGAACTTCTCCTTTTCTTTCAAAATATGTCCCTCTTATCTGCTTCCTCTTCACGCTTCCTACCCTCCTGCACCGTTTCCCACCTTTATGACGAAAGGTTACAGAAACCCCTTCGCCAGTCCAGGCAGAAGTCCAGGAGGTTGTCTGTTCATCGATGGTGTCGTTAGGTCTGCTTGCGGTTGCACGATCTTAGCTCGTCTGTGGGGGGGGATCTTGACACCAGAGAACAGAAATTGTTACGTTTTTCTTCAGACCTTAACCTAGGTGTCAGTTGGTTTTAAAAAAAAATTATCCACGAAATGAAAATATTCCGCGAAGCCCGAATTCTGATTGCTATTAAAAGTTGATGGGATTGTAAGAAGGGTTGTATAGATGATAGTACAACCTGAGTGATTTTGTAGCCCTCCCTTTGGTGTGACAGCATAACTTCACACTCACCTATTTCCTTGTCGTCACTCTCTTGTAACAAGGAACCCTAAAATATAATATTCAGCAAAAAAACTTACCGGAACTAACCCAAACAAAAATTATTCCATATTCCCTTACTCAAAAAAAAAAACTCGGGCGTTTCCGAAACATGATAACGATAATTATAACATGCTCATGATGCACCATCCTTATCGCTGACAGCACTGCGTATTGCTTCCTCACCTGTCTGTATCTTTTCCTTCTTTTCATACCCACATATCCTTTTTTATATATTCCCCTTGCACATCCCCCCGTTGATTCACTTTACTCCATCATATTTGGATCTTCAAAACTCAAACTAAATTTACGCAACATTTTTGTTTTGAAAAGCTCCTTTCCTTGGGTTCCAATTTAAAAATATTTCTTTCTTGTTTTAAATTCGAACTCGCTCATTTTCTTTTCGACATCATTTATTAACAATATTATCCTTAAACTATCTACAAAAAAATACTAACTTAAAAATCTATCCGTATCTATTTTTGTCATACTTTTGATTAAATCTCTTAATTCATTTAACTTTCCTAAATGAATGATTTTATTATTCAAAAACGGAAAGCAAAAAAAAATCTTTTCCACTGTTTATCCACGTTACTTATGCACATGCCTGTACTACTATGTACAAATACTTTCGTTTTATGTAATTTCAAATAAATGTGTCAAAACAGAACAAAATTTTGAATACTTTTGAAAGAAAAGTTCAAGATAAAATATATATGTACTATCTACGTTAAATTATTATCTTTCTTTAAATTGTTATGGTTCCTTTCTTTTTATGTGTACTTAGGTATTCGATAAATTTTCATAATTGGCAGTTTTCAAAGTTTAATTTCTCAAAATAAAAAAAATCGTACAATAATATCACTTACCCTTCTTCCAGTGGATGTGCACAGCTCCTGGATCTTGAAGTGATGGCAGAATCCTGTTTAAATTTGGTGGGAAAAAAAAACTTTGAAACTGAATTGTGTTTATCGCGAGATAGGTACCGCTTTTCTTTTACTTTTTTTTTTAGTTATCTTTTTTCCGATCGTAAACAGAACACCACTTTGCATATATATTTTTTCTTTCTTATATTTTTATTTACTTTTATTCTATTTTTCACTTTCTCTTTTCATTTTTCTTTCTTCGTTTTACTTTTAATTTTTACATTTTTTTTTTGGTTTAACATTTCTTGTTTTTTTTTTATATATATGTATATACTTATTCTTTTTGCATTCTGACAAAAAAAAACTTAATACTACAACTACACAAATATATAACCTATGAACTATTATAATAATAAAAAAAAATTTGCGGTTGAGGGTCACGAACTCCTACGGCGACTGCGACACAGCGACGACCGGCGACGGCGTAGCAGACCAGAGACAAGGGTGACGTTCGCGAGCTTCTGGCTCAGCCGTTGCATTTCGTTATGGTTTTGTCTATAATGTAGGTATTTATGTTTTTTTTTCATTTTTTTATGAGCGATAACCGTATTCTTGTTAAAACCGAAGACGCACTTATGTATTTGGATACGGTATGGAGTTTTTTGTAAACCTTTTTTTTTTGTTTTGCTTTTTCGTATCTTTTATTTTTCTTTAGATTTACTTTTTTTTATATATATAGGTACCGCACTACCCGTGGGCAATACAAAAAAAGATTATTTAAGTTTTTTTCTAAAGGGGTTGAACCTCCAATCACGCGGACTACCGAACGACACTGACACGACTGCGTGGTTACTGGACTTTTAACATTGACCTTTTTGCAAGGTTCTCCTGCCCTATATTTTCACTTTATGCGGATCACCCTTGCGCATTGCGCAATGTATTCTAACCGTTCGCTTATTTTCTGTTTTGCGGTTGGTTCTTATTTTTTTGTCGATTGTTTTTAGTGTAGGTAGCCTGGCAAGGAAATTGACAAAAAAATTGAATTAGCTTTGATTTTCTTTTTCTTTTTTTCTACTGAGGGAGAAGAATAACACATTTGTGTTTTTTTATATTCTTTTTTTTTTTTAGCCCTGTTCTACTTTATTTTTGTTTTCTTACCTTGGAGTATTTTCGTTGAATATTTCTTTTTGGGTTTTGTGCCTTTTTCTTTCGTTTACTGTAGGCATCTATTTAATTTTCTAGCCACACTTTTCGTTCGTTCTTGGTTTCTTTTTTTCTGCTAAGTTGAATGTTTTTGTCGCTTTTAATTTATAGAGGTTCACCCCTAATTGCCAGGAAGATATTTGTAATGCTTTAGCATCGAACAATACATGTATATTTAATTTTTAGTCTTACCTTTGCTGGTTTCTCTCGTAGGGGTTGGTCCGTTGCGTTCAGCGTCTGGATAGAAAAAGAACGAGGCAGCAATGGCGACGAAACTTGCAATTTAAGATGCCAAGATGGCGGAGCGGAAATGGCTCGTTTCTTGGAGGTAGTTCCGAAAATGTCATTTCGCAATGAAATCGACCAACACCTTTTGTGAACATTTAAGGTGCAAACTAAATGAAGGTTGATCTCCTGAAGCGTTGGACGGATCGATTTATTTAGAATTTTAGATTTGTTTTGTTTGTTTTTACTAAGGGTGGGTTCCTACAAGTGATAGCAAAACAAGAAGTATAGCCGTCGAAAGCTTGAGTAAAGGGTATTACAAAAATGAAAGTCTTGCAGTCCATAACCGGGGCTTTAGAGATTGAACAGTGCATCGAAAACAAAATATGAATGAACCTTCGAGTGTAATCGTGTTAGCCTCCCCCATACCACGGAATCAGAGAACATTTGATTGAATAGTTTGTCCTGCCAGACTGTTTTCACTTTGAACTTTGAACACGGAAATAAAAAATAAAAGTAAAAAAATCGTCGATCAATTTTTGTTTTCTTAATTGCACTAGAGGCTTTTGAAAGTGAGTACGTAGCTTTATAATATAGAAAATTCTATAAGTAGAAACAGAAGCTAGAAGTGAAAGCCTCTGTTGCAATTTGGAAAAAAAAAATTACATTTTTTTCCGAGTTTTGCACTAAGTGATTTTTTTATTTCCTAGAAATTTATTCTGTATGGTGATAAAAAAAATCTTTTCCGCATCTACTGGCCTTGATTAATCGTATACATATTTTTTTTTATTATGTCAACATTGCAAGAAAAACCAATAAGTGGATGCAATTAAAAAAAATATGTTGCTTCACAACATAATTAAATAATTAAAAAAAATATACTTCATATAATAATGAGTGAAGACTTAATTGCTTTATTTAGTATTACATACCTAGATAATAAAAGTAATTATATTCGAATTAAACAACTTAAAACTACTTAAAAACAAAGTAAATTATTACTAAATCACTCAAGACGATGTTTACCGACGCAAGCTAGGTGGACAAAATTCATGTCCGAGTTAAAATTTGAAAACGGGATATTTTTTCCTAGAAATAGTCACACACTAAAAGTCTTATCTGCTTTTTGCTTTCATTGCTTTCTTTGATCCGTTATACTTGCCCAAAGTCAGTCAATAAGGTTAACAACAACTCATTTGTGGTTTAGCTCTTGGAATGACAGTTTATATAATTTTGTGCAAACGGTGTAATCTCTTGCTATATTATGGAAGATGAAGTTCAAGGTATATTTATTCATTTAAAAGTGTTATGTATTAATATTATCTCCAGTTTGCTTTAATCCAGAGTCCTTAAATTTGATAAATAAAATGCACGACTGGGTCGCACGTACTTGCTCTTATGTTCAAGACACTGTGAGTTTAAGAAAATTGTATACACAAATATGGAAATTATGAGAGAAAAATGTAGAGAAGCATGAAATACGACATTTAAATTAGCTAAAACAACTCTTTTGACAGTTTGAGGTGAAAAAAGAGTATGCCATTTTAGTTCATGATGGAATATGATTGTATGGGAAAAAAATTTAAAATCGTTGGAGCGGTTTTTTTTTAAATTAATTTTTTATATATAAAATTCTTAAAACATTTTAAGAAAAAATTTTGGTATACAGATTTAAGCTATATATTTATGTGTATATAAAAACAAGATTTGAAAAAAAATGTCAACCCGTTTTTGATATATCGAATTTTCAAAAAAATAGTTTGAAGCTTTTTTTAAAAATCCAAAAGCTTTGTTTGGAAAATGTTGATATGCAATATTATTTGATTTTATTTAAAATTTGTATATAAAAAAATCATCTAAATCCGTTCAGCCGATAACGAGAAAATTCAAAATAAAAAAATACGTTCTATGACAGGTATTATTAATAGTTGCAAAGTGTAAAATTTTATAATTTTTGGTAGTAGATCGTACTAATTTTAGTATATACAAAAAGTTTAATCAAAATCGTAGGAGTCGTTTTTAAGCAAAAAAATATTTTCCTTTGCGGTTTTTTAACTTTTGTATGAAAGGTACCGTTATTTTTTCATAAACGTAAAATTTATTGTAAAAATATTTTAGAGAATACTAAAAAAGTCTTAAATATCGAGTTCCAAACAAATCGATCATGTCGTTTTCGAAATATTTGATTTTCAAAAAAAAAATTTGAAACATTTTTTAAAAATCCAATAAACATTTTTTCAAAAATTTTGGTACACAAAACTATTTATATTTCTTGGAAGCTTCTGTGTAAAAAAAACAATTGAAATCGGTCGTACCATTTTGAAGAAAAATAAAAATCAAAAAATGGTTCATTGGGAGGTACCATTAATAACCATTTTTGAAAAATGGTTTTCCACCCAAAGAAAGCCTTTACTAAAATAAATTTATTGAATTTTTTTTAAGAAAAGTTGTCGAGCCGTTTTTGAGAAAAATACGATTATGTATATTTGCCAAAAAAAAGGTATGACAGGTACCGTTATTTTTGGTTCTAAAAAAAAAATGAAAAAAACGTGTCGGCAGAATCACCAAAAACCACTATGTACCAAGTTTGAAGAAAATCGATCGAGCCGTTTAGGCTGTAGACGAACAGACAGACAGACAGAATTTTGCCACCCACTTTGTTGGTGTTCTCTATCATCGTAATATTATGTTTGATTGTTATCTGAAAAATTTTTTTTTGCACGAATCCAAAACTTGCCTTATAGTACCTATAATCGCAAGTAAAAAGTTAGGTAATTTCCATCTTTCTTAGTGTAAAACTATATCCGTGATATTTTTTTTTATATTTTTGAAAAGCTTAATGCTCAATCTTTTTTTTGACACCAAAATCAATTTGCACAAGTTTGCAATAATATTTTCAATTATTTTTCAAAGCTATTCGAATCACGGTACCTCGGATGAAACTTTTCAATCTTTGGCGGATGCATTCCAATAAAACTCAATTTGATGATCTGTGCCAACAGCTTTTGATTCAAACCGGTTCTGTTATTGCCCCTAGTACTACCCGAAGAATTATTAGAGACAAAATTTCAAGATGTATTAGTCGAATTAAATCTCGTTGGGATAAAAGTGGCCGTAATTCAGAAACATTTTTCAAGAAGTTCAAAGATTGGATTAATGATGATGATTTCGTGTTATTTGAAGGTGAGCATGATGAATATTTGATAGAACAAGCTCCAACTTCAAGTTCTTATGTTGGAAGACCTTAGAAGAGCTTTGAGGAGTGTTCATCAAGAAGTAAGAAACGTAGAGTAGCTGAAATCGTAAAAGAGCGACCTGTTTCCGAAATTACTTTTGCTGCAGAGCTAGTACTATACGTTCAGCTGGAAAGAGAAGTGCTGCAAATATAGTCAAAGACGTAGCATCTTGTTCATCAGGTATTGTGAAGGAAATGCAAACTCTTAAAAAAGAGCATTCAAAGCAAAGATCTATAACACCTGAAGAAGCTTTGGCATTTTATGTTGACACAAAAAGCACTTCCTTTTCATATAAGCTGAATAGAAAGAAAGCATTAAGCTTAGGCCATAAAATGTATCCCTCTTATTATGCTTTAGCTAATGCTAAACGTGCCTGTTTACCTCCTCAGAGTGCAATTTCAATTACAGAAACTGGTGCAGAACTCTCTTTACAGTCAACATTAGATCATTGGATCAATCGATTATTGAAGACTAACGTTAATATTTTCAGAGGGCATAAAACCTTAGAGTTGTCTTGTAAATGGGGTTGTGACGGTAGTTCAGGACATAGCAAATACAAGCAAACATTTTCATCTTCTGAAGCCAATGACGAATTTCTATTTTTAATTTCTTTCGTACCTATTTCATTAAGAAGCGAAACCAATTCAGTTTGGGAGAACCCCAGTCCCTCTTCTACTAGATATTGTAGGCCTTTAAAATTTGTCTTTCAAAAAGAAACTGATGAACTCACTAAAAATTCAGTGTCCAAAATTGAGATGCAGATAAATAGCTTATACCCAACTAATTTAGTGGTAGATGGAGTGAACATAATAGTTAATTATAAATTCTTCCTCACAATGGTAGATGGTAAAATTTGTAATGTCCTCACAAAAAAACTAGCTCTGCCATGAGGTGCTATATTTGTGGAGCCACTCCCAAAAAACTCAATAATGAGCCTTTACAAACAAATGTTAAAGTAGCCAACTATCGATTTGGTTTGTCTACATTGCATTTTTGGATTAGGATTTTTAAGTGCTTGTTACATATAAGCTATCGTTTGGATATAAAAAATGGCAAGTCAGAAATGATTTAGAAAAAACAATTTTGAAAGGAAGAAAAGAACAAAATCAAAAAAATTTAGAGAAGAAATGGGCTTGATTGTAGATCAACCTAAGCCAGGCTCGGGCTCCTCAAACGATGGCAACACAGCCCGTAGATTTTTTAAAAATCCTGTCAAGAGCTCCGAAATAACAGGAATTGATATCAAACTAATAGAGGATTTATAGGAACCCTATTGCAAACTTTATCGTGTGGCCAACCTATAAACACAGACAAATTTGAAAAATTTTGCATCTCTACTAAAAACTTATATCTTAGTATGTATGCTTGGTATATTATGCCGGTAACATTGCATAAATTGTTTTATCATGCTAGTAGTGTCATAAAATTCTTCGTTGTTCCAATAGGCCAACTTTCCGAAGAGGCACAGGAAGCGCGCCATAAGGACTGTCGCAGGTTTAGAGAAAAACATACTCGAAAAATTTCGAGAACACCAACCAATTTCTATTTATTATCAATGCTGCTCATTACTTCTGACCCCTTAGTAAATAGTTTTCGTGAACTCCCAAACAAAAAAATTGGTTCATTGTCATCTTCAGCAGTTTCGAACTTGCTAATTGCAAACACTTCTGATATATGTAGTTCAGCAAGGAAAAACTGGGACTGGGACCACAAACGTTGATTTTGATGACAACATTACATCAGATTCCTTTGAAAGTGATGAAGATACTGGAAATTCCGGCAGAATATAATTTTGATTTCATTTCAAAGCCATTAAAAAATTTTAAATGTAAGCATATTTTATTTTACACAATGTTAATATAAATAAAAAATGAAAATGAATAAAGTATCAAACCACAATTTCCTCTAAGTTATATTTATGTGTTTTATTTTAAAAGAAACATATTTACCAGTTATATTTATGTGTTTTATTTTAAAAGAAACATATTTACCATAAAAATAATTATGTTTCGTTAAAAAAAAATACTCATTTTTCAGATTCAAATTCAGATTAATTTTTATTTCTCTTATAAATAATTACAGTTCAAAAAATAATATTAGTTATAGTATTACTATGCATACTTATAAGAAAAAAATGAGACATTCTGTATTAAATTACAATGTAATTAAAATAGTGTTGAATGCCCCTTCAGAAATACAAAAAATAATATAAAATTATGTATGGGTGGGGTACCCCATGATTTATACATTATGTTTAATGTTTATAGTTCACAATAATATGAAATGTAATGCATTTAAAATAAAGTAGAGCCTTACAGTTAAAATTTAAAGAATAGCAAAAAATAATACCTACAAAAAAGTATAAAGAAGGACAATAATTGAGAAAAATTCAAATAATAGAAAATAAACTAGTTACAAATCATTCAAAACCAAAGTACCAGAAGCAAAAGATTCTAGGTTAAGATAATCTAGCTCTAAAAGCCACTGTTTTAGTCTTTTTATAAACAAAGCAGGAGCAGTAATTGTTCTCAAGAAACGTGGAAGCTTGTTATAAAAACGATAAGAGGAGATCGAATAAAAATTACGAAAAGACGTTGTTCGGAATAATGGTACAGTTAAAAGATGAGAAGCGTTTCCACGTAGATCATGACTTGATATACGTCGAAAATTACGATTACCAGATCTCATAAAAAAGACTTGAGTACTTTAAAACAATACAAATGATGTACAGGAAGAATTTTCAGATAACAAAACAGAGGGAAACTTGGATGTCTTCTAGGTTTACCACAAATCCTTCTTACAGCCTGTTTTTGCAAGATTAACAATGGTCTAATTTTGTTTAAATGAGTGCCGTCCCAGCAAACTATTCCGTATTGTAGTTTAGAGTGAAAAATACCAAAGTAAATAGTTTTTAATAAATCAGCTGATACTATATTTCTTAAGTGATAAAAGTATCTCATTGTGGAACGAAAATATTTACCTAAACTACGAGTGTGAGTGAAAAAATTCATGTTGGAGTCAATAGTAAGCCCTAAGTATTTAAATTCATTTACTCTTTGCACTAAAAAACAATTGGCACAACAATTTATGTGACCATTAAAAGTAGACCGAACTGCATTCTCAGGTGAAAAATTGCGAACTGGTAGTTTGAATCTTTCACATTCAGGAGAATGGAAATAAATATCAACATCAAAGTTATTTACTGAAGATAAACTGAAAAACATCAATTTAGTTTTTGACCTTATAACCAAATTATGTTCAGCAAACCAAATCCTTAAAATGCACAGATCCCAATTTATATTGGATATTAAGTCCAAACGACTGTTTGAACCATAAGATAAAGCAATATCATCAGCAAACGCAGTAGGCTTTCCTCTAAAGTTCAGTGCAAAGAGCGAATTGATGTATATCAGGAACAAAATAGGTCCTAACACAGATCCCTGTGGTACACCAAGATTGAGGTATCCAATTTTACTCCTAACCTCACATAACTTCACTTTTTGAGATCTATTTTCTAGGTATGACCTAAACCAGTTTAACATGAAACCACGGAAGCCAGCTTTATGCAGTTTTCTCAATAAATAATTGTGGTTTACCATATCAAAGGCCTTTGTTATGTCGACAAACAAACCAGCTGTGGATTTTTTACTATCCAGATTGAACATAATTTGATCACAGAACTGCAATAAGGCATCTTCAGAAGATTTTCCATTTAGAAAACCAAATTGAACAGGGCTAAAAAATTGTGTCCTAACTAAGAAACTGATCATTCTTGTTTTAATTACTTTTTCAAAAATTTTGCTAAACACAGGAAGAAGGGAAATGGGCCTGTAGTTACACATATCAGAAGTAGAACCTTTTTTAAATAATGGAACAACATCAGCACATTTGAGAGACTCAGGAAAAACGCCTGAGAAAACACAGCGGTTAAAAATGGAAGCTAAGACATCAGAAATTAAATACATAATTTTTTTAACAGTCGCATTGGATATATTGTCAGCACCAGATGAATTAGAGTTACTTAAACTTGTACAAGCTTTAATAATTTCATGAGATGAAATGGATTCAAAAACAAAACTTCTGTTTTCAGTTGTTTCGTCAATCTCAAAAAAAGGTTCACATGGGCATGGTTGTAATCTACTAGCAATATCAATAAAATATTCATTAAGAGCATCAGCGATCAATAATTTATCACTAACAACGCAATCATTAAAATTAATAGCATCCGGAACTTTTGATATTGAAGATTTGTTAAGTATGGTGTTGACTATTTCCCACTCCCTTTTTAAATCGCCCTTTGCGGAGTTGAACTGATTTAGATAAAAGTTATCACGACAAATTGGGATTTCTCTTTTCAATTCGGCACATACATTCTTATATTTACGTTTTAGTAAAGTATTACTTGGGTTTTTATAACATTTATGTCTTAATTTATTTTTGTTTCTGACTTTATTCATTAAATATGTGTTCATCCAAGGTTTCAACCTTTTATATGATTTTCGTGGTTGAGTCAAATTTGACGAGTTAAAAATGTGACGATTAAGGCAATCAATAAAAACCGTATAAGAAGCAGAAACATTAGGACACGAGTACACATCTTCCCAAAACTCATACAGTAGAAGATCTTTTAATTTAATAAAATCAATTTTACGTACAGGACTATCCGAGGGCTCACAATTATTTTGCCTCTTATATACATTATTAATAAGAATACCTGTCATAATATGATCAGTTATCCTAAAATCTAACAAAAATGATTCACATTCATCGGCAGGAACCTTGTCCAAACAACCATAAATATGATCTAAGCAACTACCTGAAACATGAGTAGTCTCATTAATGAAAGAAAAAAGGCCATGAGAAGCTAAAAGTGTTAAATAATTGAAACTAAACTCATTTGTTGCAAGAATGTCAATATTAAAGTCTCCTAACAGGGTTGCAAAAGTCGATACAATTGTACTTTTTTCGATACACTCGAGTCTGCAAAAGTACACAAATACACTTATAAAATTCGATACACTTTTGCATTCAACGATAAACATAACGTAAATTAAAAAGAAATAACATGATCTTTCAAAATGTATACTGTGGAACCTAGGCTAAATTTTGTAAATATATATTAACGGAAGAAATAAAAATGATTAAGATAGTTTGTTCGAGAAGATTTAAGAAAATGGTATCAAAATCCAGGTTTCAACAATCTCGCAATTAAAAAATCGAAAACATTAAATTTATCAAATTAAAATCTCGCAAAATTGAAGGCTATTGCAACAAATTCCTTCACATAGTACTTATGTACCTGATATGTTTAATTACATAATAAACAATAAAGAGAATTGCACAAGTTATTTAACCAATTGGACATAGGTACATAACATACGGTCACAGTTCCCATGCCCAAAAAAATCAAATTTTCAAATCGATTTGCCACCTATTCTGTGCACCAAATTGAAAAAGATTCAAGGCGAAAAACGTTTGCCTTGGTCTAAGTCACCCATTGAGTCATTAATTTACCCTTAATTAATCAACTATAGGCTTAAAAATGGAAAATAATTATTTTTGGATGCAAAAACCATTTGCATGCAAATAATGCCTTGAGGTGAATATTTTTTTTTTTTTTTGAAGTATAAGCCGGCCATACAAAAAAACTATCTTTTTTCGCATCCAAAACAATTGCCGTATCATTGTTTTGCATGACATTCCAAGACAGCAATGTTTTTTTTCTTGCATGAAACTGTAAACCAATCATGCGAACAATTAATTTGGCATTTCACCTCTATTATTTTCGAAATGCCAGAATATATGCATATTTGCGCACGGGAACTGTAAACTAGGCTATATAAGCAAATGTGGACAAAATAAGCAAATCAAAAAGTACAATTCGATACACTTTATTTTTATCTTTCGATACATTGCTGAAACACGATTTTTCATCCCTGTCTCCTAATATGATTAAATTTCTCGAATTTTCCCTCTCTAACAAAGCTGAAAATTCTTCCATAAAAACATGTGCATTAAAAGAATGAAATCTGTACAAACAAAGTATCACGTACATATCACGATTAATTTCAATGGAAACTCTTAAAATATCAGCACATCTAAAGTTTACACAAATAAAATCAAGTATTTGGAATTCATCTTTAGCAAAACACCCAACGCCCCCAGACGCATAATTATCATTCGTTTTGGCCATAAAATTGTAACCAGGCAACTGATAATCGTTAATTTCAAAGCTATAAATCCATATTTCGGAAACAAAAACTACATCTGGCATGCAACAAAAAGACTCAAGATGAGTTACTAATTCATTAAAATTTGCTCTAAGGCTCCTGATATTCTGGTGCATAACAAAAAATTTGTTATTAAAATATGATTTATCAGAAAAAATTTTTTGGTCAATATTTGAATTATTTTGGAAAGAAAAGTCATCGATTAAATAATTATGTTCATCCATAGTTTATGTTTAATTTATTAAATTAAGGCTCTAAATACGAGCAAGATCGTTAAACGATTTAATAGAGATGACTTTTTCTCCCTCAATTTTTCTAACCAGAATTTGATTATTTTTATACCAAACATATTTTACATTTTTCTGTTTGCAGGTTTCTTTAACTTTCATAAATAAAGCTTGAGTATACTTAGTTAGAGATTCGTTTATAAAGATCCCCGCTACATTCTTATTACTGTTGCTGCTCCTGTTGTCACTGCTGCTACTGCTGCTACTGCTGCTGCTGCTATTGTTGTTGTTACTGTTACTACCATTGTTGTTGATGCGGTCATCGGAGTTCGATGCAAAAGAGCTCAGGTTTTTTTTTAATTTTGTCTTTGCGCTCATAATTCTTTGTTTTGTTGTTAGATTAGAGAAACGAACACATATCAATGATTTTTGTTTCGACACGTGATGATCAGATTTGCTGTGTACTTTTTTTATAAAAGCATTTTTCTATGTCACTGTCGCAGACGTCTATAGTTAAGGGAAGGCTTTAGAAAATATTTCTTTTGCCTTTATAAGACAATTAGAGTCATTGACATTGGGAACCCCAGCAATTTCAATGTCATTAATAAGTGTAAGTTGTTGCTGCCAATTAAGCCTACTTTCCAGAACATTAACTTTGGCTTGTAATGCAGTATTTTCAACACGTAGCTCATTTATTTGTTCTAAAAAGCGGCGATTTGTGTTCTCCAATTCCGTGAGTTTTAAAAAGACCATCTGAAGAGTGCATTCTTTTTCAGTAATAACTGCAACGTTAGCCGAAGATGCAACGAGAGGAGCAGAATCTATAACAACGCCACTATTACTCATAGGAGCATTTTTTTGGTTATCCAAAGAATGTGTCAGACTAGGCATATGCAATGAGCGTCGCTTAAGCACAACACATTTATCACACCGAAACAGAGCACCACTTGATTGAAGATAAGCTGCATCATCTTTAGTTAAATTGACACAACCAAGATGAAATATATTATTGCAATCGCCACACTCGATTTTCGAAGATGAGTTGCGATCAATATTCACAGAACACGTGAAGCAAATTATCTTTGTTTGTTTACCCTGAGGCCACACGAGTCAGTACTGGCTAGCCAGTTGGCTACACAGACTAACTGGCTGAACAGAATGGAAACGGAGCTGCAACTGGAGCTGCAACTGGAATAGCTGTCAAAATGTTGAATACCCACAAATTCAATGATGCGAACAGAAAACGACGCAACTGCAGACGGAGCTGCAGACGCAACTGGACAAGTTGGCCAACTTTTAACTTTTGCTTGCAGCTTTTTTGACATTTCGAAATTGTGAGCAAAACAGAGTGTTTACATGTGGGTTAAAGTAATTTTTAAACTCTTTTCAATGTCTCATAAAGACGTAAAGCAATTTTAGCTTCTTTTTCATCATTATTAATTTTTATTATTGTTTTCATTTTTATTTTCGATACTAAAATGTCAGAAAGCTGTACAGCTGCATTGTGGGCGCGTAAAAAAAATCACGTACGACACTTTTTGACAGCTATTCCAGTTGCAGCTGCAGCTCCAGTTGCAGCTGCAGCTCCAGTTGCAGCACTCTATTCTGTTCAGCCAGTAACTGTCAAATTCCTATTCGTGTATATGCTGTGACGTAGGCGACATACCAACTGGCTTCTCTACTGGCCAGCGTTTGGATCTTACTCCAAATGGAGTAAATCTACTCCGATTTTAAGGAAAGAAATTTAACTACTTCGATTTACCACATTTTCAAGACTGAAGATGGAACCACTTCATTCTATCTTCTGTGTGGTGTGGAGTGGCATTTTAAATACTCTATGCTCACTTAACAAGCCTGTCATGTTGCAAACTGTTATTAGGCGTAGTACTTACTGCATTTTTATCTTCGCTTAAAAAGGTAGCATGTTAAATGTAACAACAATTTAGTATAATTCCGTATACCCCTTGTCTTTTAGTACAATTTTATCTTTGTTTACAACAAAATAAGCATGTCAAAAACAACAATAATACGAAACTATACCGGATTGTTGTTGTATTAAAATGCTACTTCTTTTTATGTTGAGATAAAAATGCACTTAAAACACACGCACTGACCCCATGCAACATCACTAGCATAAAACAACAAAAGCCAAAGTTTCGTTGTCATTACTAATGTGTCGCGTTGGTTTTTGAGAGCCTTAACTAATTTTTATCACAAAATAATAACTATCATAAAAACTCTTGTTTTTTTTTTTTTGTGTGCAGCGATACAAAATACAACAGATACACAATGGTAAACAACAACAAAAAACTGCCGTCGGTGAACGTTTCGCGTCGGTTTGGGAGAGCCTTTAATCAATTCATTCGCCATTTTGTTGGCTTTCTTGTCGAACGGAAAAAGACCCTACAAAACACAACAGACGAGACAAGTGTGGTTCCGGGTTTATTCATCTCCAAATATTTTAGATCGCTTAGTCCCCCATTACACGATGATTCTTTGCGTCTGACTCTTGTCAAAATCCAATGAGTGCGAAGGTGAAATCCGATGCTTTTTCTCCTTCGCACTCATGAAAATTTGAAAAGAGCCAGACGCAAAGAATCATCGTGTAACAGAGGTCTTATCAAATTTGAGTTCTTATAGGGATGGGCATAGACTCCTGATTTTTATTTTATTAATATTTTGTGAACAAAATGTTAGTGAACTTAAGTTTTAGTCCTATTTTTCCAAATATGCTACGAAATAGTATTGCCGAACCCTGTTACTGGCTGCTCTACTGGCTTCCCAACTGGCTACGAAAAAGGCAAGCCAGTTGATGAGCCAGTTGCTCAGGTTTGTATGTGTAAGTAAAAAAATGTGAATGTATTGCGACTGGCTAGCCAGTACTGGCTCGTGTGGCCTCAGGGTTAATCAAAATATTAATTAGAATTAGCGTTATATGAAAGTTTTCTTTGAGTAGCTAAAATGAGTAGCTTAAATGAGTTCTCTCTGAAGTTTCGTGGGGTAGAAACTTCAGAGAGAACTCATTTAAGTCATATAGAAGACAAAAATAGTTTTGTCCACCTAGGATGTACCATTCGGTTCACTGTGTGACGGAAGATAAAAGAAAACTTTCTAAATGTCAAAAACTAAAGGTAGAATATATTATATTGGTCCTTGTTATTCATATTAATAGACCAAGATCCCAGGGCCGCCAGACATACGTCATTTTATCATAGCTGAATTTTTGTCTGTGAATGAACCCTATGGTAGGTATTAACGAATGGATACTACGAACCTTGAACCCGGGTGCGTTTAGGAGGTATTGAGTGCTAAAAGTGCATAAAATGATGCAAAATTACGTTATTTTATCAGAGCTGATTTTTTTATATGTTTCAAAGAAAGTTATGATAAGCTTATTTTGACACTTGCCAGACACCTGCGTGGGGACCCAATGCCAGCCAGACACGTTTAAAGTCGTCAAATTTACATTATAGTATCAGAGCTGAATTTTATATATGTTCTTTGGGCAACTGTTTCAAGATATTTCCCAAGCTGCCAGACACCTACGTGGGGACCCAATGCCTACCAGACACCTTTTAAGGTATCAACAAATCATTACATTGCGTTATAGTATCAAAGCAAATTTTTCTATTTTTTTCTATAGACAACTGTTTTAGGAAATTTCCCTGCCAAACACCCACAACAGTGGCACCTTATATCAGCCAGACAGATACACATTCAAAAGTATCCAAGATATTCCCCAAGCTTTCAGACACCTACACCTAAAAGTTTTCAAAATAATCGTGCTTCATACGGTTCAATATCAAAGTTATTTTGATCTAACAAGCAAAAATATGTTCCTTGGATAACATTATTTAACAATATTTTTAGCCAAGAGTGCGAATGATATCCTTATCAAGGTTCCAAAGCTTCACTGGTGCTCAAATATACCTACCTATCAACATTTTCTTAGCATTTATTAAAAAAAATATATTTTTGTCTGCTACGACTAACTTGTTACCTAGCAACAATTAAAATTCTTTACTTTGAAAATGCGCAAATTAGTAAATTAAAATAACCAAATGGGAAATAGAGCCCAAAATAGGAAAAATTGCCAAAAACCACTGCAATATAAGGAAATATCGCCCAAATGTGATGGGGCGATTGCAAACATTTTTAAAAAAGACTCACGGGTCCAGATTTTTTTATTGCAAAAGAAACTTTGCATATACCCAACCTCGAACCCACCCCAAATCCTAAAGTGCTCACTTTCTTTAATTGTTGCTAGGTAATAAGTTAGTCGTAGCAGAATAAAATATTTTTTTTTTTAATAAATGCTTAGAAAATGTTGATAAGTACATAGGTATAAGACCGAGAGCCCACAGCAGATTTAGGGTATGAGTGATTACAAAAAAAGAAGTATAGGCGTCGACAGCTTCATTATCACGTTTTCGAGGTCAATTTTTTCGACTTTTTGACCCCGGTGCTCCCAGAGGTACTGTGATTTTGGATTAGGAATGCCCATTCCATGCTCAGGGTCTAGTATTATGGCTCCACTTAATTAATATGAATCGTACTGAAATACTGTAAGTCTGCCCATCACTGGCTCTTAGACTAATATAATAATAATAATAATAATAATAGCTTTATTTATTGAACTTTAAACAAATTTTTACAATTTAACATATGATAAATAAATTATGGCCTTGGTTTTGAAACCGTCTGCCAGATGCCATCTCTATTTTTTTTTTCTGTTAAAAATTACAAAATATATTTTTAATAATAATAATTCAAGTAAGCTTTTTGATGTGTTTATTATTTTTACATTGTTTATATATATGTTTTTTTAAATAAATAAAGAAAAAAAAAAAAAAAAAAAAAAAAAACATAAAATAAAATAAATTGCAGTACAAAAATGGGTTTTATTTTGTACAATGTGTACGCTAAAAAAAAAAAAAAAACGAAATTGATACATTTTGGGTTAAAATCTTTTAATAATTTATAAAATCTTTCCTGTAATTTAGGGCTTCAATGCAATATTGGGAGAGAAGTTTCCAGTTACTTCCATTTAAGATACTTATCGAATCTGATTCGCTTATTATTGACCTTTCGAAGTATACAAATCTTATTTCCTTTAATATGGGGCACACTGATAAAAAGTGATAAGAGTTTTCTTGTTCTTGTAAGTTACAGAGAGAGCAAAAGGTTAATTGATCATTAAAATAAGGTCTATAATTTAAGTCAAGAAGCTCTCCCCTAATGCGAAAAATTATAGAAATTTCATATAAGCTCATTTTGTCTGTAAAATAATTGAGCTCATTCAAATTATAATTGAGCTTTGGATATAGAGATCTACGTGAAGAGCCTTTTGCTTCCTCAATTAGATCTAATCTTATTTTGTCATCTAACTTTTCGAGAATGCAGTTGATCTTTTCTCTCATCCTCCCATCTTCCATCTCCCAAGAGTGCACAGAAATACCGCTCAATATGGTTATATCCTCCCATTTCTTGAACCAACTTATATTTTTTTGTATACTGTGTTTTGCTAATAGTTTTGGTAACCGATTATCATCATAAGAAAGTATTTTGGCGACATAATCAAGGTGCATTTTCAAGGTGAAAATAAAAATAGGAGGAAGACCTGTTTCAAGCAACAGCATGTAATTAGGTGTTGATTTCGGTAATCTAAAAAGTTTTTTTAAGAAGAGCCGTTGCAGTTTTTCAACATCATCATATTGCTGATATCCCAATACCTGACATCCATATGTCATTATAGTTCTCAGAGCAGCATCAAACACTTTAAATTTGAAACTATGTGCAACATTTTTGTTCCTAAACAAGTTTTGCCAGGTTGAGTTTATAGCAGATAACGATTTCTTCAATTTACTTTGAAAATGTTTTTTTGGGTTGAGTTGGGGTGTTAGAATCATTCCCAAGTAAGTAAATTCATTCACAACTTCAATGTTTTCACCATTTAGAAACCACCTTTCATTTCTACTGTGTCGTCCTCGCCCTGTTCTAAATATCATAACCTTTGTTTTGGGAATATTTATTGCCAGATTCCACATTTTACAGTACTTATCTAGCCTATTTATCATGAGCTGAAGACTTTCTGGGGAATCTGCAAACAAAACGACATCATCAGCATATAGGAGGCATTTTATAACAAGTCCTGCAACTTTAATACCGTTTGGCAAAGCGTCAACTATGTCGTTGATAAAAAGAGCAAACAACAAGGGGGATAAAAGACATCCTTGACGCACCCCACTTTTGGTTTCAAACCATTCTGATATTTGTTCACCGTCCCATACAGCCGATATAGTATTCTCGTAAAGTTTTCTCAGTACGTTAGAGATCTTGGAGGATAAGCCCAATAGGTTTAATTTATAAAACAACGCTCCTCGATCAATGCTATCAAAAGCAGCTTTGAAGTCGATAAATATTGCATACAGCTTTTTCCCATTTTCTGCGTAATAATCTACGATATTTTGGATGGAAAAAATGTGATCCGTTGTTGAATAACCTGCTCTGAAACCTGCTTGAAATTCGTTCAACAATTTATTCTCACTAACCCAAAACTCAAGCCTTTTCAGTATAATTCCTGTAAATATCTTCGCAATCACATTTAGAAAAGAGATGCCCCTATAATTTTCTACATTATTTATGTCCCCTTTTTTGTGTATTGGAAATACAATTGACTTTTTGAAAGTTTCAGGTACTTCAGCTGTGTGCAATATATTTGAATAGGTCCTTGCTAAATTTTCCAAAAAACCATTTGGAGCGTTTTTGAAAAATTCATAAGGAACTCTATCATACCCTGGGGCTTTGTTATTTTTTGCTTTATGTAAGACACTATGTATTTCTTCTATGGTGATATCCCGATCTAAAGAGTCAACGATTATATAGTTTTCAGCGAATTGTATTGGTTCTTCAATCTCTAATGGATTAAGAATATTTTTAAAATGATTAGCCAAAAGATGGGCATCCAAATTGTTGCTAATTTTGAATTTTTTCCCATTCAGTTCCTTCACTACTTTCCAAAATTCAGAAGAATCCTTGGCACTATTTAAATTTGTTGCTATTCCTAAGAAGTATTCGTTTCGCTTTATTTGGCAGAGTTTTTTGTATTCCTTATTTGCCTGAACATAAGCTTCACGGAAAAAATTTCCGTTTCTGATTCTTGCTAGTTTTAGTAGATTGAAGGATTTAGCTCTGGCTTTTTCGCAGTTTTTGTCAAACCATTTTTGTTTGCCTTTAGCTACGTCCCTCCTTTCTGAAAAGGAGGCCGAGTTTTTTATAGCTTCCATAAAAGATTCAATCTGGTGGCTCGTGCTTGCTTGACTTAAATCAGTTTGTACAGTAAACTGACTAAGTTTGGCTTTATAACTTTCTTTTTCCCTATCGTTCCAAAATAGTCTGGGCAGAAGAGCAATGCTTTTTTGGGGCAGAGGTTTGTTTATGGTCAGGACTACTGTGATTGGCATATGGTCCGAAAAAGTCAAAGCACCAACATTAAAACTACCTATTTTCTCAAACCATTTACCACTGATGCCACAATAATCAACAACTGATGCACCTGGACCTCCTACAAAAGTCATTTCTCCAGACAAGTCCCCACTAGTTGACCCATTAAGTAAAAAAATATCAAAATTTTGAAAAAGTTCTAGTAGTTTTATACCGTTTCCGTTCAAAACTTTATCCTTTGAAAGTCTAACCGATTCGAATTGTTCGCCAAAAGAAATCATATCACTTTCTATCTGATGTTCCGCCACTCGAGCATTGAAATCTCCAATAAGCATTATATTGCTAATATTTGAAAAATTTAGTAAGCGTTCCAAACTACAAAAATCCTGCTCCCAATTATTACAATTTAAATAGATAGGGAGAATATAGTAATATTCATCCTCAGAGTTTACTTTAAGAGCCGTATAGTTTTCAATGTTTACAAAACTACAAGAATTTGAAACAATAGATTTGAACCCAAAAAGATACCCTCCAATCGCTCGTCCACGTGTGTGAACCCGTGTCGCTGGGATCCAGTGTAATTTAAAACCTATAAAAAAATGTTCAAAATCCCCATAATTGTCCTGCATTACATGCGTTTCACAAAGGAAAAAATAATCAAAACTGTTTATATATTCAAAAAAGGATGGAAAAAGTAATTTATTTCTTAATCCTCCTACATTATAAGATAATAAATTCAAAGTACTTACATCTAAATAAATATTTTTTTCATTTTCTATTTCTGATTTTTTTAAATTATTCTGGCAGACGTTTTCGTTTCATGCGAGAAGATTATTTGTTGATTGTTGCATAGTTTTAGGTGGATGATTATTTCCTGTTGTATGGTTCTGGTTGTTGGCTTTACTATCATTGGAATTCGCTGCGTTTGTAAATTGTAGAAGCTCTGTGTTGGATAGGTTAAAACCAGAATATAATTCGCCGAGAATCTCACAGCCATCAGATCTGTCAGCGATTAGCCCCCTTACTCTGCACCAATTGAAGGTCTTCCCCGCCACCAACAAAGTTTCACCTTTAATTTGCACTTCCACATCTGCTCTGCTGTTTTTTATCGCCTTTCTTACTCTCAACAGTGATTGTCGTACCTTTCGTTTTGTTAAAGGGTAATCTCTATGGATGAACGTGCCAGTGCCTTTAAGCTTGCTGGAATTATGTAGTATTTCATCAACATAATCTTTGGAATTAGTTTCCACCAGTATGTTGTTTGTTTGGTAATTCGAGGTTAGTAGGCGAATAGAGTTTATCGAGACAGGTTCGTCTGGCTTAAGCGAAGCAAATAGCTTTTTTACTTCGTCACGATGATCGGTGTTCGGCTGCTTAGCAATGCGCACGATGACTAATATTATTTATTGATGCACTGCTTAATCGCAAAGGCCCCAGTTGTGGACTGCAAGACTTTGATTTTTTGAATAGCTTTTAATGAAGCTTTCAACGCCTATTCTTTTTTTTGCTATCACCCAACCCCAAAATCTGCTGTGGGCTCTTAGTCTATATATTTAAGCACCAGTGAAGCTTTGGACCTAGATAAGGATATCATTCGCACTCTTGGCTAAAAATATTGTTAAATAATTCCATCCAAGGAACATATTTTTGCTTGTTAGATCAAAATAACTTTGATATTGAACCGTATGAAACACGATTATTTTGAAAACTTTTAGGTGTAGGTGTCTGATAGCTTGGGGAATATCTTGGATACTTTTAAATGTGTATCTGTCTGGCTGATATTAGTTGCCACTGTTGTGGGTGTTTGGCAGGGAAATATCTTAAAACAGTTGTCTATAGAAAAAAATAGAAAAATTAGTTTTGATACTATAACGCGATTTAATGATTTGTTGATACCTTAAAAGGTGTCTGGCAAGCAGTGGGTCCCCATGTAGGTGTCTGGCAGCTTGGGAAATATCTTGAAACAGTTGCCCAAAGAACATATATAAAATTCAGCTCTGATACTATAATGTAAATTTTACGACTTTTTTGACACCTTTAAACGTGTCTGGCTGGCATTGGGTCCCCACGCAGGTGTCTGGCAAGTGTCAAAATAAGCTTATCATAACTTTCTTTGAAACATATAAAATAAAACGTAAACGTAATTTTGCATCATTTTATGCACTTTTAGCACTCAATACCTCCAAAACGCACCCGGGTTCAAGGTTCATAGTATCCATTCGTTAATACCTGCCGTAGGGTTCATTCACAAAAATTCAAATCAGCTATGATAAAATGACGTATGTCTGGCGGCCCTGGGATCTTACTCTATAAGTAATTAAGATAAATATAATTTTTCTAACACATTCTAACAATGTTCATAATGGCCCAATTAAATGAGCAAACATTATATGTAGTTAGCTTTTCACTCTAAAAAATACTGTTAGAATCTTATAGAGTTCAATACAAATATTGGTGTTCTCTTTGTTAGAATCTTATAGAGTTCAATACAAATATTGGTGTTCTCTTATTATGTTAATTTTATATTAATATAAGAAAAGTAAGACGATCTTCGTTTGCTGAATTCCAAATCAATAATCATAATTTCTATATACACTAGTCAACAATATTAAAGGAACAATTTTTTTTTTCAATTTTTTTTAGCGTTTTTTGAAGAGCTGTATCTTTGTGACGAGTGGTCGTATTGAGTTGAAATAAAAAGCATTTTACAGCTTTATGTTTTTTGTTTCGAGATTTGTTTGCAAACAAATTTTTTTGAAGTACCGTTACTGCGTTATTGCAAAAAATGAGACGAGACAACAAAATTATTTTGTTTTTATTTTTTTTGAAGGTCCTCATTTCTATGGATACATTTTTTTGAGTCAATTAAATGTCATGATCAGATACCTTGTTTATTCAGCTTCAATTCAGTTTTTTTGTTGTTTTCGTACGATTTTTTTTTACATGGTTTATCTGACTTTGAATGAAAAAAGATACTTTTAGCCTTGATTACCAATATCTCAGCAAATAATGACGTTATAAAAAATTCAAAGACAGTTTTTGAAATTTGAAAAAGCGTTTTACAAGATTTTTTTATGATTTTGTAGAAATAATTTTTTTTTTACCGTTCACCGTTAGTTTAAAAAAGTACTAAAAACCGACGTTTTGTGGTCTTTTCGTAAATCTTTTTTTTTCGTTGCAAATATTGATTGCATGGCTTACGTTGGTATGCAAATTTATAGACTTTTAAATCATCAATATTCTTGTAAATTTTCAAATTGATTCATCGAACCGTTTTTCCTCACCAAAACTTCAAAGTCTTACAAACCAGGTAAAGGAACAAATTGTGGTGTTCCTAAACAATGCGAAGTTGTCATCAAAATGACAAGAAAACCGCAATTCCAGTGGATTTTTTCACAGTTTTGCATTAGTTAGATACTTTTTTGAATTGAAATGAAATAAAAAGTACATTAAACAAAAAAATAAAAAACTTAATTTAAAAAAATTTTCAAACAATAATACTTGATTTTTAAAATTTTTTTTTTTTTTGAAAAATGTAATTTTTTTTTTCATTTCCATTCAAAAAAGTATCTTACTAATGCAAAACTGTGAAAAAAATCAACTGGAATGGCGGTTTTCTTGTCATTTTGATGACAACTTCGCATTGTTTAGGAACACCACAATTTGTTCCGTACGGTTCGATGAATCAATTTGAAAATTTACAAGAATATTGATGATTTAAAAGTCTATAAATTTGCATACCAACGCAAGCCATGCAATCAATATTTGCAACGAAAAAAAAAGATTTACGAAAAGACCACAAAACGTCGGTTTTTAGTACTTTTTTTAAACTAAGGGTGAACGGTAAAAAAAAATAATTTCTACAAAATCTTAAAAAATCTTGTAAAACGCTTTTTCAAATTTCCAAAACTGTCTTTGAATTTTTTTAACGTCATTATTTGCTGAGATATTGGTAATCAAGGCTAAAAGTATCTTTTTTCATTCAAAGTCAGATAAACCATGTCAAAAAAAAATCGTACGAAAACAACAAAAAAACTGAATTGAAGCTGAATAAACAAGGTATCTGATCATGACATTTAATTGACTCAAAAAAATTTATCCATAGAAATGAGGACCTTCAAAAAAACTAAAAACAAAATAATTTTGTTGTCTCGTCTCATTTTTTGCAATAACGCAATAACGGTACTTCAAAAAAATTTGTTTGCAAACAAATCTCGAAACAATAAACATAAAGCTGTAAAATGCTTTTTATTTCAACTCAATACGACCAATCGTCACAAAGATACAGCTCTTCAAAAAACGCTAACAAAAATTGAAAAAAATGTGTTCCTTTAATATTGTTGACTAGTGTATTTTTTTTTTGAATGACAAAAATAAAACTAAAACTAAATTTCTTTATCAATAAAAGGGGGTGTTTTTATCAAAGTGAACCGCTTGTGGTTCTTTCCCATTAAAATGCTTCATCAAATGTATATAGCTAATACGGCACACCTAACGCTGGTGTCGATCTCGGCACCTGAGATTGTGTCTTCAAAACTAAAAAGATATGCATTATTACTATAAATAAAACCTTTTAAGTTTATCTTTATCAGTTCACACTCTTTAAGCAGCTGCAACAACACAAGTGAGACAGAAGCCAACACCTGGCTTCAACTTTTACAGTAGGTATAAGGACTATAAAACAAAACTGGTGAGACCGCAGCCAACACCTGGCTCCAACTCTGGCGGTATAGAGACCATTACGCAAACAACAAAACTGGTGAGACCTCAGCCAACACCTGGCTCCAACTCTAACGGTATAGAGACCATAATGCAACAACAAAACTGGTGAGACCGCAGCCAACACCTGGCTCCAACTCTGACGGTATAGAGACCATAATGCAACAACAAAACTGGTGAGACCGCAGCCAACACCTGGCTCCAACTCTGACGGTATAGAGACCATAATGCAACAACAAAAATGGTGAGACCGCAGCCAACACCCCTGGCTCCAACTCTGACGGTATAGAGACCATAATGCAACAACAAAACTGGTGAGACCGCAGCCAACACCTGGCTCCAACTCTGACGGTATAGAGACCATAATGCAACAACAAAAATGGTGAGACCCCAGCCAACACCTGGCTCCAACTCTGACGGTATAGAGACCATAATGCAACAACAAAACTGGTGAGACCGCAGCCAACACCTGGCTCCAACTCTGACGGTATAGAGACCATAATGCAACAACAAAACTGGTGAGACCGCAGCCAACACCTGGCTCCAACTCTGACGGTATAGAGACCATAATGCAACAACAAAAATGGTGAGACCGCAGCCAACACCTGGCTCCAACTCTGACGGTATAGAGACCATAATGCAACAACAAAACTGGTGAGACCGCAGCCAACACCTGCCTCCAACTCTGACGGTATAGAGACCATAATGCAACAACAAAAATGGTGAGACCGCAGCCAACACCTGGCTCCAACTCTGACGGTATAGAGACCATAATGCAACAACAAAACTGGTGAGACCGCAGCCAACACCTGGCTCCAACTCTAACGGTATAGAGACCATAATGCAACAACAAAACTGGTGAGACCGCAGCCAACACCTGGCTCCAACTCTGATGGTATAGAGACCATGAACAAACAACAAAAATTATATACAAATAATAAAATCAAACCTGGACTTTTTTTATTAAATGTAGCTTCAGTTTCCAGAAACTCCAATATTTCTTTCATATCACAGGTAAGGGACCACTCCAAAGGCCATATCCTCAATTGTTCTTTTGACACTTCGGTTACAATGTTAGTGCTGACCTTTTGAATTTCAAAACGTCCATTTTTTAAACATCTAAATATTTCATAGGGTCCCAAAAATTCATAATTTATTACTTTTACTATCATGCATTTTAGAGTCACGATGCATCAAAACAAAATCTCCAACTGAATATTTAATATTATCTCTTCTTTTATTTATTATATTCCTTCATGCATCCTGGTTCAGGGAACAATTTCAAAGCAACGCGTTCTCTATCAAGTTTTCGATCACGAATAGGCGCTAAGTTAGGGGATATATTTCTCAAAATTGCCTGAATCAAGGGAGTGGAACTTCGAATTCCCAAAAGAAGTTGTAAGGGTGTTGCTCCAACTGCCTTTTGAATGGTTGTGTTTAAGACTAGCTGAATTTTCCATAAACCATTCGGCCATTCTGCTTAAACTTTTATCTCAATTCTTAATAAGTTTCTTATGGTTCTCATATATCTTTCCACTTGACCGTTACTCCTGTGTATATCCGGTGTAGTAAAATGGTAGTCGATATTCCACTCTTTTAAATATTTTGGAAAGCTTGTATTCTTAAAACATGTACTAGAATCCATAATTATTTTCTTAGGCGTCCCAAAAAGGGAAAGAACATGCTGTCAATTTTCTCGAGTTTCAGCCGTGGTGACCGATTTCATTGGAACAAGAATGCAATACTTTGTGAAAGCGTCAATTATTACTAAAATGTGCTTAAAACCATTATTCGATGTTGGTAGTGGACCAATGGTTGCTTGGGCTTTTCAACTGGATGAATAAAACCCTGCAATGGTCCAGTTCTCGTTTTTTTGACAGCACAAATTATACAATTCTTTACATAACTCTTGACAAAATTTCTCATTCGAAGAAACCAAAAGTGTTAAGCAATTGATTGATAAGTCCTATCAACGCCAACATGACATTGTTCATTATGAAATATTCGTTACAGTCCCAAAGGACTTTATTTTGGAACAAACCATTGTAAATTCACAGTACCATCTTGATTTACTTGTTTCCGATACAGCATTTCATTTTTTTCCACATACTGTTTTGCATCGAGTGTGCCTGCTCTTAATTCTTCCAACATATGAACATAGAATTAAGATTTCGCAAATTCGATTTATTCCAGGAAGCTGGCGGCGAATAACTATAGACCCTTCATGATCTGTAATAGTAGCTAAACTATGATCCTCAAATGAGTTGCGTCCAATAAAACATCATAGTCAAGGCACCCGTCTGGAACAATTGCGTAGATATGCTATTGATGTTTCAATACTTGATATTTTGGTATGTCCTTTAAATTTTGCAGTTGCATCAATAGTAACATTCCCTATTCCTTTGAGCATACCATCACAAGGAATAAGTTTGTCTTCGAATAGATGTTGAAATTTCTTAGACATGAGAGATAGATCAGCCCCTCTATCAATTAGCGCCCAAAACCGATGTCCTTCAATGGAAATTTCAGTAGCACCAAAAGATTTTCCTGAACTACAAAAATTTATATTACGCCGTTTATCTATGGCTATTTTTGTAAAACTGTTAGAAATTTCATGACCCTGTTTTGCACAAAACGAACAGATAGTTCCCTGGCCTGACTTTGATGACACAACGGGCTTAGTTAGAGTAGTTTTATCCGAATCAAACCTTGTATGTTTAGCATAGCAATTAGATTTGACATGACCGAGTTTTTCACACTGAAGGCATTTCTTTTCACTTGAACCATCATCTTTTCGATCAGTTAATTTTCGTTTTAACACTGAACGATCAATATTTATCCTGCTAAAATCTTTACTACTTGCAGGTTTTTGAAATGAAGACAAATGAACTAATAGCTCGCTAATAGTTTTGCAGTTGGAATTCATTGCAGTGTTCCGCACATCAAATTCAGCAATGTCGTGAATTACCAGTTCTATTAAATCATCTTCACTCCAATTAGCACGTAAACTCCTAAGCATTGAAGTCTTCTCATGCACATCAGTTGCATAAGTGTTTACACTGGAACTTTTAAAATGTGATGCCTTTCCAAGGAGTTGCCCTAAGTTTCTTTTTGGTGAAAATGCTTCTTCTATGTCCTTACGAAAAGAATCCCAATTTCTAACGCCAGGGCTCCAACGTTCATACCACCACCTAGCATCACTCGACAAATAACTGCCGAATTTTCCCAAAACTTGTATATCGGACCAACCTAATTCATTTTTAATTTTTAAACTTCACTCACCCATTTAGAAGACTCATTGATTTCGGGTTTGAAAACGATAGAAATACATGTTTATCCGATTTCTGGGACCGCAAGGCCTTGATTAGTTCATTCAATATTTGTGATGATTCTTCGGTATTACGAGCTGATGGATTTCTTCTTGAGTTATCTGTGTTGCAATGCATTTCCAAAAACTTCCCTTTAGTCCTTCTTTATTTTCACAGTAGTTATCTTGAGTCTTAAGCCCAATTTAATTGTTTAAGGATGTGAGGTTTTATTTTATATTATTTTTTTTAACGAATCCCACTTCTGATGTTAGAATCTTATAGAGTTCAATACAAATATTGGTGTTCTCTTTGTTAGAATCTTATAGAGTTCAATACAAATATTGGTGTTCTCTTATTATGTTAATTTTATATTAATATAAGAAAAGTAAGACGATCTACGTTTGCTGAATTCTAAATCAATAATCATAATTTCTATATATATATTTTTTTTTATTGACAAAAATAAAACAAAAACTAAATTTCCTTATCAATAAAAGGAGGTGTTTGGGAAAAGGTCAAAATCCCGCCGATCAAAATCCCGCAAGTCGAAATCCCGCCAAATAAAATTACTAATTATGTACACGAATCCCGCCAGTCAAAATCCCGCCGATCGAAATCCCGCCGCAAGAATCCCGCCAGTAGCCTGCTACTATTTTGCGGGATTTTCAATACTTTTTTAAAATAATCCCAACTTTTTAGATACTTTTTCATACTTTTGAAACAATATTTTATTTTAATAAGTGAATTTATTTTTATTGAAAAAAAAGTATATAAGCAGTTGTGTATTGGCAATTTGGCATTTATGTATCTTCAGTTCTTCTTAGAACTCCGTAGAGGTAAGACCTCGAGGTAATTAGAAGATAGAAATTGGATTTTATTTTGGTTTTGTGGGGACGGGTGACAACGACAACGGGATCTGGGCATATGTGGGTCTGGATCTGGGCGGAGCGGAAGTGGGTCTGGATCTGGACATAGGTGGGTCTGGATTCTGGACAGAGGTGGGAATTTTTTTTTCGGTTTTGGTGATGGGGAACGGTAGTCTAAAAGAAGACAGAGGTGGGTTTGGATCTGGACAGAGAGTGGGTCTGGATTCTGGAAGCAGGTGATGGGATTTTTTTTTTTAAATATATAAAAATATAAATTTTTTGGATTTTTTTTTGAAATTATAAAAAAAACAAGATTTTTTGAAGAAAATTTCAATGAAAAATTAAACTTTTCTCATATTTTTTTTTCGGTTTTTAATTTTTCTTCGAAATATGAATGATAGGTACAGTTGCTCAAAAAAACTTGACATTGGCGCTCAATTGATGCATCGAATCATGCGAAAAATCAAATTTTATCTTTAAACGCGATTTGCGGCTAAACTAAGCGTCCTGAGGCATCAAAGTTTGCATCTTTAAACTTGATTTGCGGCTAAACTATCCGTCCAAGCGACTTTAAATGCAAAAGAAACTTTACATACACCCAACCTCGCACCCACCCCAAATCCTATAATGAGCCCAGGCAGGGGGGTTGCAGGGTGGCAGCTTGCCTCCCATACATACCTCACTGTTTACTCGCGTTTATTTTCCACCCAAGGTAGCTTTTCTCAAGAAAACTTGAAACTGGCGCTGAATTGATGCAGCGAATCATACGAAAAATCAACTTTCATCTTTAAACGCGATTTGCGGCTAAACTAAGATTCCTAGAGGCATCAAAGTTTACATCTTTAAACTTGATTTGCGGCTTAACTATCCGTCCAAGCGACTTTAAATGCAAAAGAAACTTTACATACACCCAACCTCGCACCCACCCCAAATCCTATAATGAGCCCAAGCAGGGGGGTTGCAGGGGGGCAGCATGCCCCCCCATACATATCTCACTGTTTATTCGCGTTTATTTTCCACCCAAGGTAGTGTTTCTCAAGAAAACTTGACACTGGTGCTGAATTGATGCATCGAATCATACGAAAAATCAACTTTCATCTTTAAACGCGATTTGCGGCTAAACTAAGCGTCCTAGAGGCATCAAAGTTTACATCTTTAAACTTGATTTGCGGCTAAACTATCCGTCCAAGCGACTTTAAATGCAAAAGAAACTTTACATACACCCAACCTCGCACCCACCCCAAATCCTATAATGAGCCTAAGCAGGGGGGTTGCAGGGGGGCAGCATGCCCCCCCATACATACATCACTGTTTATTCGCGTTTATTTTCCACCCAAGGCAGTGTTTCTCAAGAAAACTTGACACTGGCGCTGAATTGATGCATTGAATCGTACGAAAAATCAACTTTCATCTTTAAACGCGATTTGCGGCTAAACTAAGCGTCCTAGAGGCATGAAAGTTTACATCTTTAAACTTGATTTGCGGCTAAACCAAGCGTCCTAGCGACTTATAAAATGCATATTCGTGATCTTGGAATGTGCCCGTTCCCAAAAATCAAAATAAAATTCGTAAAAAAGTTTTTCCAAAACTTTCAAACAAAATATTTTCAGTTTTTTCGGCTAAACTTTAGTGATTTTTGTTGTCTTTTTTTAATTTTTTTTCGAATTATGTTGAATGATATTTTTTTCTTTAAATGCAAAAGGAACTTTGCATACACCTAACCTCGCACCCACCCCAAATCCTATAATGGTATGCCCCTCCATACACACCTCGGTGTTTATTCGTGTGTATTTGCCATCCTCAACTATTGCATCGCATTATAGGAAAAAATCGACTTCAATCTTTAAACGCAATTTGCAAATTGCATAAGAAACAAAAATATTAATGAGCTGTCGCATAGTAGTAGAAACGGCGGGATTTTGATCGGCGGGATTTTGATCGGCGAGATTTTGATCGGTGGGATTTTGATTTTCGGGATTTTGATTTCCGGGATTTTGAGAAACGGAATTTTGATACGCGGGATTTCGACATACGGGATTTTGATTCGCGGGATTTCGACCCCAACCCGGGGTGTTTTTATCAAAGTGAACCGCTTGTGGTTCTTTCCCAACAAAATTATTCATCAAATGTATATAGCTAATAATACCTACTTATAGGGGGCATTGTTGAAACAAAAACATAGAACTATGAGAGTGTATAGTATAATATTTCAATAATGCAATTTACACTATCAATACACAAGCAATTTTTATGTATTTAGTTATTATGTATAATGACTTATTCTTTTTAAAAGGTTATGGAACTCTATTATGTAAAATATATAGCACAGCTGATTGAAAATCAGAACAAAGACACCAAGGCTAAAAGTTTTCGGCCAGCAGATTTTATATACACTTCAATTTTGAATGTAAAACCATAAAGTGATTTTAATACAAAAAGTGAAAGATAGTTTGTTTTGATTAATAATTGTTAATAATAGTTAAATATAATAATAATTAAAAATAATAATTAAAAAATTATTAATTGGCTAGGTCTTAGTCATAATAATTTTAATTTAAATATAATTTTGAGGTTCAAAATAAAATTTTACAAGACAAGACCTACAACGTGTGTAACTTCCTTCTCTAACGTTTAAATGAAAACTATCTAAATATAATTTATTTTTAGCTCATAATTCCTTAAACCACAGAGGGATTAATGAAATGTACCTAGAAATGAAAGACACTTACTACTGCCCAAACTTAAAAGAAAAAATTCAAAGATATATAAATAACTGCGAAATTTGCAACAAGTCAAAATATGAAAGAAACCCATATAAAATTCCTTTGAAAATAACAGAAACACCACACAAACCTAACCAAATTTTACATTGCGGCATATGGTATGCAAATATCAATTTAATGTATGTCACAATAATCGACAAATTTACAAAGCACGTAACTATACAGGAAATAAAACATAGGACATGGCCATAACTATTGAATACTTTAGAATGTAGATTCGCCAATAATGGCATACCAGATAAGATCATTACAGACAATGAAACAGGATTTTCATCAATTGCAATCAAGGAATTCCTAAAGGAAAACCATGTCGACCTTCATATTACTACACCCTATCACAAGACTAATTCGGATATCGAAAGATTCCACCAAACTCTTAACGAGCATATAAGGACATTTAATGCCGATGAAAACAATAAAGACACCCTACGAAATAAAGTATTGAAAGCTGTAGCAATATACAATAAGACAATACATTCAACTACAAAACAGAGACCCATTGACTTTCTTAATGGAACTATAACAAACCAAGACTACCCAAAAATTATTGAATTAGTTAATAAAAATAAAGAACGTTATATAAATAAAGGAGGTGGCCAAAAAAAAACCCAGAGTCGACAGAAAAAATTCATATGCAGTTTTTGAAGGCTGAATAAGTACATACAAAATATGTAATCGTTAGATCGAAAAACCATGAGGGGTCATTTATATTAAGAGATTAAAAGTTCGAACTTACTTTAATGCAAAATCTGTTCAAAACAGTATTTTATGAATAGTTTATGGGAGATAATGGTTAAGAAAGTTTGGTATTTATTGTTAAATATAAACAAAAAACTAAACAATGAAATGTAGTTAGCAAAAACTATTATAATTAAAAAGCAAAAATCAACGATTTCAAGCTATATCTAGATACTTTTATTATTAGCTATATGAAGTAGGAACAAATAATTTTAGTCTTAGTAGGTTATTTTTTTTATTATTTTTAGTGTTAATTATTGAATTTTTCGTTTTTCATAGTGATCTAAAAGATTTGTTAGTTTTTGGATTTTTTTAACTTGACCTCTGGTTGCATCTCGACTACCATTTTTTTTTTTTTTTGAAAAACTACCTTTTTCTGTTTAAATGGCTAAAACTGACCAATGTATGAAACAGAAAAATCGTTGATATCTCACACACAACTTCTGTATACCATTTTATTAGCTATCTTTTATACAAAAACAAAAAAAACACGAAGGAGATTTTCCTATACCTAGTCGTATTTGGTGGCTCATAGCTCATATACTAGATGGATTTCGGGGTTGCCCTTTTGGTGACGTCAATTGCTAATTATAAGGTACCCATTGGCTAACATTTCTTTCTTGTTGATTCTGGGTTTTTTGTCCATACAATTTTGGCCATCTCCTTTAACAAGGACAGGACCGACATTGATCTTAGAGAAACAGACCATTCTTATCTTAAATGTAGAACAAACAATAAACTCAAAATTAAACATACAAAAGATAATCCTGAAGTAGTAGACGATGACCATACGTAATTATTGACAGTAGAGGACGTACATTTTATAAGACACAAAGAAGACACAAGAAACTACAAATTCGAACAAAATTCTTAAGATATTTTCCTTTCAGATTTTATTCATGATCTTGCTAATAACTACAATGACACGCGGACAAAACATTGAAATTCAAAATGTTAACGATGGAAATGGATTTCTAACCATAAGAGGCGAAGAAGTTAAGGTTATAGAAAACTATTACAAACTTCTGCACATTATTAATCTAACACTATGGACAGACAGTTTCAAATTGATAAAACACAACGTTGACAAATTAGAAGACAAAGACGAATACCCAACTATTGTACATGGACTAAATCAACTAGAACATGAAATTAATAGCTTAATTCACAAAGATAGAAAAAAACGAGCATTATTTAATTTTGTAGGAAAAAGCTTAAAATATTTAGCAGGAACCATGGACTATGAAGACGAACAAGAAATTAGGTCGAGACTTAGCCTAAACGAACAAAATAATAATAATCTAATAAACGGATTAAACGATCAGGGGCCTATAACACAGAACAACAAGACAACTAGTCAACAATTACTTGTTCAACTACGTTTGTTCAACAAGTGAAAATCATTTCTGTAACACAACAAAAACCGTAACAATTGTCAGCAGAAAAAATTTCCCTTCACTTGTTGAATCAGTTGAACAAGTAAATCCGCCGAGATGAGTCGTAAGATTTCCGAAGAAAAAAAAATTTGCATTTTGTATAAAATCAGAGAAAACAAACATATTTTGTTTGGGGCTTTCTCTGATTCCTTAACTAAAGCCCAAAAAAGTGATAAATGGCAGGAGATTTTCTCGCTGTCAAGGAGCTTAAATATAGTTCCTGCGGGAAAAAATTGGACCTACATTAGGGATGTGTTTTGGCAAAACTGTAAGAAGTACGCGATGGTAAGTACAGATTGCAAAAATATATGCCCAAAAACATATTATTAGCAAACAAATAAATAGTTGGCAGGCCAAAGTTGATAACGCAAAGAAAACCGGTTCTGCAGGGGGTAAGGAGTGCAAACTCAATTCATGTGACAATATCGTGCTTGATATTATTGGGCGAGAGTCTGAAATTATTATTGGACTCGGCGTTGAAGAGTCTCTGGACTCAACAAAGAATGGTATAATTGCAACAAAAATATAATTCCATTTTGTACTCACAGTTATAGCTTACATTTCTTTTTTTATAGACTCTCGTCCAATTGAAAGTGAAAGTACGGCACAGAGTAATGCTCCATCTCTTATGTAAGCTTACATTGAGATATAGCAATGATGTTGTTTTATTTGTATGTTATGTATAATGACAGGAAGAAAGCGAGCAGTCAAAGAGGAATGTCCGATGGCTTTGAAAAAAAGAAAGCTAACTATGGAACATTTAGAGCTGATAAATTATAAAACAAGGCTTGAGATTGCTTGCTTGGAAAAAAAATTGGGCTATGCTATGCTCCCTCAACTTTTACCAAAAGTTTGGTGGATGGTGAAGCTGGTAAACCTGCTGCTCAAGATGGATTGTCAAGTGAATTAGGCACAGACAACGACAATGAAGATTGTGACAGTGTTTTATCCTTTGGACAATATTGACGATTAAGCTTATTTTTAATTGAAAATTAAATTTTATTTCTTTAAGTACAGTGAATAACGAATTGAATACCTAAATATTTCTTTTGTACAACTAAATTGATGTTATTATATAGATTATAGATATGTTTATTATTATTGCTGATTCTGAAAAAAGCTCAAAATCTGCTGTTGTCTTATCTGCGCCTCTTGGGATGGTGATGGGAACAAAATATTGGCTTCGTTGTTTGTTTCCTCTTGTTGTTGAGTATCTTCTTCATCTAAAGTATAGGTGTCGGTCACATAATTGTTAGACATGTTGCATAGAGTAACACAGCATTTAAATACATTTGCAGCAAATTTGGGCTCAAGTCGCATGTGATTAAGGCATGGGAACTTTTCTTTTAAAACTCCGAATGCACACTCAATTAAGCGACGAGTTTTTTTGTGAGCTCTATTATAACGGGAAACAGATATTGCATTGTTATTTGATGTCGATGGTGTCATTAACCATGTTTTTAAGGGGTAAGCACTATCACCTAATATTATGGCATTGGGAAACGGCCTCCATCCATTTTCCATTTTTTGATACAGCGTACTACTTCGCAGTACTCGTGCATCATGAACACTGCCCGGCCAGTTAGCACTTGCATATTAAAATCTTAGGTCTGGTCCGCATACTGCCATACAGTTAAGGGAATGCTTACCATGCCGATCCACAAAAGCTGCTTCATTGTTTGAAGGTGCATCGATATTAATCAAAATACCATCGATAGCGCCGCAAACTTCTGGCATTCCACCTTTCTCAAAAAAGTCTTGTATTGTTAATTGAACTCTTTCAGTTTCAGGCCAACACACTTGCTTTTGAAATTCAATTTCATTTATTGCCAATGTGACTTCTTTCACACATCGACACACTGTCATTTTATGAACACCATGAACGTCACCTATAACATGGTATTGAGATCCAGTTCCAAACCAATGCAAGGCTATCAATATTTTCTGCCTTACACTTAATGCCTTACTTTTATTAGTGGGGGAACGTAATTTGAGACAGAAACTTTCGGTAAGATAATCAACAACTTCTACGGGTACACGAAATTTTTCAATAAACACATGGGGTTCAATTTCAAAGTTAATTCTTTCTTTGAATACTTTTGTTTTTTGGCTCTCATTATCACTGTCACTGTCCGATTCAGAATCAAAAAAAAACATTTTTTGAACAAAACTTTAGACCAATAAATAAATTCTAAATGATCTTTCCGACGCTATCACTTGATAAACACTACTGCAAGTGTCTATTTTTAACTTGTTGACCTTGAACAAGTCCGCAACTGTCGGTTGAAATTCATCAACTATTCAACAAGCTTATTCCTTTTTTTTTTAACTCTTGTTGTTTCCAGTTACAGAAACGGTGAAATTGTGAAATTTCCCACTTGTTGAAAGAAGCCACAACAATTGTTACAGTTCTGCTAGACTAGTTGTTCCATGTTACACAAATTTTTAAAAGTTGTTGAATTTCACTTGTTCAACAAGCACTATATGTATTGTGTTATAGGCCCCAGGTTAAGATAAATACAAAATTTTACGAAAATATTTTTAACGTTACAAACCACATTAATAAGCAACAAAGTGAAATAAAAGACCAATTCTCAGCCATTAGCAATGCAATAGACAAAGAAAACCTTAGAATAACAACTATGCAACATGCGTTCCAAATACAATACGATATACAGTTATTAAATAATCAAGTAGCAAAAGTTAAAGAAAGTATTGTATTAAGCCAATTAGGTCTCCTAGGTAAAAATATGTTGTCAGAAAAAGAAATTCAAAATTTTAATATAACACTCGAAAAATTTAAAGATATTAAAAGTTCCACCATTTTTCACAATAATCAAATAGTTTTTATAGTAATGATTCCAAATTATAGCAATACAAAGTTTCATCGAGTTCTTATAGAAGCAATTCCGAATTTTAAGTCCCTTGAGCTCTCCTCTACTTACAATAAATTAATTACTGATGGAAAAACTAATTACATAGATAATAATAATATACTTAAGAAAGAAGATCTAAAAATAATAAACGATGAATGTATACAAAATATTTTTGAAAAAAATACTTCATGTAACTTCATAGAAAACAAAAATACTGAAATTAAGCAATTAACAAATAATATTTTAATTCTTAAAAATATGCCAAAAACTGTGGTAAACCATAATTGTAACGATTTTAAAATAGAAATTGAAGGAAATTACGTTATTAAGTTTGAAAATTGTATAATTAAAATAAATAATATTAAATATGAAAATTTCATGTACTACGAAAGTTTCGTAATTCCTAACTTAAATAATGCTAAAATCAAATCAATCGAATTGAACTTATACACGACAGAAATACACGCGAAACATATCGAAAATAGAAAATTGATCGAAGAATTAAAATTTAATCAAATTAAAATATTAATTACGGGTTTAACTTTATAATTTTGACAATATTAATTTCGTTTCTGATACTTTTTTTCAAAAAAACTAATAAAATTAAAATTAATATTGAAAACAAGGATTCTCCGGAGCAGAATCTTAAGGTGGGAGGAGTTTCGTCCGAGACACCACCCGAACCCATAATCCCGTTTCCCCGGAAACTCCCCTTTGCCTAACGGCACATTAACAAATTCCTAACGGATTCCCACGCCATTTTTGCATGCATTGCAAAACCAATCCACAATGGTTACACCCCTTTTCCCTCTACACCCAACACACGCGCATCCCGTTTAAATTAAAATATGAAATCGTGGGAAAGTTCAAATTACATATTTTTTGCAAGATAAACAATTATAATATATGAACATAGCTTAGATAGAAATAAAATGTAATTAATTAAGTTAGTCCTAATTTTCCTCTTGACCTAAGAAGTGCAGCCTCGCTTTGGACAGCGGCTTCTTTTGTTCAAAAATAATAATATAAAAATGTAAAGATATAAATTGAAATAAATAAATTAATAAATAAAAAAAGAAAAGAAAAAACGATTAATTTTTTTTTTTAATCAAAACGCTCGGTCACAAACTTAAATCTACAATTTTAGAATTTCAGAAAATATAAAAAAATTGACTATAGTTCTGTTCGCATACTGCCCAAAACTACGAGTTTCTGCGAATCAAGTCCAGAGTCGGTCAAAGTTCATATATAAAAAAAAAAATATACTAAAATTCGTAGTTTGCGGAAGTAAACGAAAAGACTGATTGCTTGGAATAAAATATCTACGTAAGGATTATTTAAAATTGGGGAAAAATTAAATTATGATTTGATTTGAAAATCGCAAAAAACAGTCAATTCCCTTTCGCTTCGCTAAAACAGTAAATATGAATGGCTTTTTTTTAGATTATAAACGATGCCAAACTCACTTTATATTTAAACATTTTCATTAAAGTTAAAATCGTCAAAGCCTGATTTTAATTTGTCAGTATAACTCTAGCTCGTATGACATCTGTCACATTTTTTCTCAGGAACTGTCTTTGATTTAGTTTAACTTAAACTTGTTAAAAAAAATGGCTTTAACGCTCGTGTTTATAGTTAAGGAAAAGTTAGAGAGTGATGCAGCTCTCTAACTTTTTCTTGAGTTGAAAATTGTTAATTATGGTCACGTTTATAAAAAAAAAAATAAAAAAAAATGGCTTTAACGCTCGTGTTTATAACGGGTGATTTTTTAAGAGGTTTAGAACTTTAAAAAAAAAAAAACACAAAAAATTCGAAAAAATGAATGAAATATTTATTTGAATTGATAGTTTGAACCTTGCAATTTAATGTTTAAAGATAATTTCATGCAAATGTTGACCGTGGCTGCGTCTCAGGTAGCCCATCCGCTGTCCAATTTTGGCATACTCTTTCACACATATCGGCCGGTATCTCACGAATGAATGCATGGATGTTGGCTTCCAGTGCGTCAATCGAAGCGGGCTTGTCCCTATAGACATTAGCCTTGACATACCCCCACAAAAAATAATCTAATGGTGTCAAATCGCACGATCTAGGCGGCCAATTGACCGGCCCGAAACGTGAAATTAACTGTTCACCAAACTCGCCTCGCAATTGCGCCATTGTTTCGCGTGCTGTGTGGCATGTGGCACCGTCTTGTTGAAACCACATATCATGCAAGTCAAGAACTTCCATTTCGGGCAAAAAAAAGTTTGTTATCATCGCTCGGTAGCGTTCACCATTGACAGTAACGCTGCGATTCGCATCATCTTTGAAGAAATATGGCCCAATAATGCCGCCGGCCCATAAACCGCACCAAACAGTGGCTTTTTCGGGATGCATTGGTAGCTGTTGCAATGCTTCTGGCTGATCTTCACTCCAAATGCGGCAATTATGCTTATAGCCCGATCATCCTAGACAATATTTGACTATATATCAAAGTTAAATGAAGTACAAAATGTTTTGATGCAGTTTTGTTCCAATGATAGATAAGAATATAAAACCACAGTTTTACACCAAAATTTGTAATGGCGTCTAGGGTAAACTGGGGTAAAACTGAAAAAGGGCCAATTCTAAACGGGAGTTTCTAGAATTTTGTTTTGTTTTTTGTCGATAGATGTTAAAAATATAAGAAAGTTATGCATATATTTTAAAATTCTTAAAAAATTTTTGAAGGAGTTATGATTGTTTAAAAGTTGAAAACAAGAAAATAGTTATTTATAAAATAATTCACCAAAAATCAGAAGTTCAACCGATTTTAATTAAATTTCTATTTTTAGAAAGATAATAAGAAAAAAAATTAACCATATTTAAGAATATTTTGATGCTCCTTTTTTACAATTTTTCTTGATTTTTTTTAAAAACATGCTTTTTTAGTGTCAATTTTTGACACATTTTTGCCTATATCTTTCTAAGGGGGCGGTCTAAAAACTTCAAATTTTCACAGTACATACATAATGTTGATTTAAATTTTTGAGCAAAATTTTGATTTTTCAAAATACCGTTAAGCAGAAATATTTACAATTTAACAGTTAGTTTAAAAAACACATCATATGTCTGGAGTTTATGAATATATAACTTTTGTTTTTTTTTAGTTAAAAAGTTTAATATCTTTGTTTCGTATTCGTTACCTTTTTTAATTGTTTCTTTTCTTTTCGTAAATGTCCAGATATAAAATGAAAAAACGACTGTGGTATTTTAAATTATAAGTACATAGGTATTTATATTTATTTGCAATTATTGATATTAAATTCTTATTCTTAAATCGCGACCATATTCTTTCTTCGCCGATGCGTTCGGGTTAAAAATCAAGATCATACTACTGCTTAACATAATGATTATACTAAAAGGAAAAGCATGAATATATACATACATACATCGTTAGGTTACAAGAAAATTAATATGAGGATAAGTAAAAAGAGTACATAAATATGATATAATTGGATAGTTTTTAGTTCTTTACTTGTCAGCTTGACTTTCTATATGCCTTCTTTCTGTGACAATCTTTTTGTTATTCAAATATATAATACATAACTGTACATGCTATACAAGCTTCACAAATCGAGTCGAAAATCGAAAAAAATATCACCTATTTTAATGTCTTTTAAGGGTAATAACCAAAAATAATAATAATAAAAGATTATAACGGTTGATTTTTCGTCAAAATTTTGTCTTTCCAAAACTTAGGTATTTGCATTTAACAGTTAGTTTGAAGACAACTCATAACTCTGGAATGCAGTAGCGTATACAATGAATTTTTTAAAGAATCAACTTCGATGCGGGAGGGGTGGGGGCTATATGGACTAAAGCCCCCACCCCTCCCTTTGAGTTTTTTAAATCACCTGTGGGGAAGGGATTGGGTCCATATAGCCCCGGGGCCTTTTGTCCATATAGCCCGGGGGGGCTTTAGTCCATATACCCCCCCCCCCCCTGTATACGCTACTGCATTCCAGAGTTATGAGTTGTCTTCAAACTAACTGTTAAATGCAAATACCTAAGTTTTGGAAAGACAAAATTTTCACGAAAAATCAACCGTTATAATCTTTTATTATTATTATTTTTGGTAATTACCCTTAAAAGACAGTAAAATAGGTGATATTTTTTTCGATTTTCGACTCGATTTGTGAAGCTTGTATAGCATGTACAGTTATGTATTGTATATTTGAATAACAAAAAGATATTAAACTTTTTAACTAAAAAAAACAAAAGTTATATATTCATAAACTCCAGACATATGATGTGTTTTTTAAACTAACTGTAAAATGTAAATATCTCTGTTTAACGGTATTTTGAAAAATCAAAATTTTGCTCAAAAATTTAAATCAACATTATGTATGTGCTGTGAAAATTTGAAGTTTTTAGACCGCCCCCTTAGAAAGATATAGGCAAAAATGTGTCAAAAATTGACACTAAAAAAGCATGTTTTAAAAAAAAAATCAAGAAAAATTGTAAAAAAGGAGCATTAAAATATCCTTAAATATGGTTAATTTTTTTTTTCTTATTATCTTTCTTAAAATAGAAATTTAATTAAAGTCGGTTGAACTTCTGATTTTTGGTGAATTATTTTATAAATAACTATTTTCTTGTTTTCAACTTTTAAACAATCATAACTCCTTCAAAAATTTTTTAAAAATTTTAAAATATATGCATAACTTTCTTATATTTTTAACATCTATCGACAAAAAACAAAACAAAATTCTAGAAACTCCCGTTTAGAATTGGCCCTTTTTCAGTTTTACCCCATTTTACCCTAGACGCCATTACAAATTTTGGTGTAAAACTGTGGTTTTATATTCTTATCTATCATTGGAACAAAACTGCATCAAAACATTTTGTACTTCATTTAACTTTGATTGAATTCCTAGATTTATCGGGCTATTATTTACGTACCCATTCAACCAAAAATGAGCCTCATCGCTGAACACAATTTTTCGATAAAAAAGCGGATCCTCGGCCAGCGAACCGAGCACGAATTTTGATAGTAAAATTCAATAATTTGCAAGCGTTGTTCATTTGTAAGACGATCCATGGTTAAATTGCAAACCAAACTGAAGCTGTTTGACAGTGACACAAGGTCACACGTCAGCTGTCAAAACCAGTGTTGCCAAAACCAAACCAGCTAAAAAATCACCCGTTAGTTAAGGAAAAGTTAGAGAGTGATGCAGCTCTCTAACTTTTCCTTGAGTTGAAAATTGTTAATTAGTGTCAAGTTTATGTCCTTAAAATAGGATGTTTATAATTTTGCGCCACTAATTCTAAAGAAATGATAAAAATCTGCAATATCTATTCTAATTTTGAAGTGATTTTATAGTTACATAGGCTATAAAAGTAAAAATTTTAAATTATTTGATATGTAATTTTTATTAAAATTTCTAAAATTCGATAGGTTTAAATAATTCAATTAGTGTATTTTGTACGTTTTCAAGTAAACTAAATCAGCCACGCTCACGCTACATTTTCAACCAGTTGGGGGGGCAACACTGATTACATCATATAATAGGTGTGTTTTGTTGACCTCCTTAATGTGAACATTAAGAGACGTTCCACATTCAGTCATAGACTTACTGGAAGTGAAGTTAACTTATTGTTGTTGGGATATGCATTGGAAAATTTGCCTTAATGTGAAGTTTTTCTTAATTGTTCACATTAAGGAAGTCAACAAAACACGCCTAATAAAGTTTTATGGTTTAAATCAAGTTTTTATTGAGGTAATCTTATTGTTGTCAATGTCCATATGCAAAACATTAGTTGAGAGTATCTTTTTTATCAGTGTTATATAATGTTAAATAGAATTAAGAGCCAATTGCAAATGTATATACATTTCAGTTTAATAAATATGTGTTATTAATATTATTTTATTTTTCATTCATTATTTGCAGACTTATTATAACAATTTGTTGAAAGCCCTGTATTCTGGAAAAGTTGGTGGAAAATATTCGGTTGAACTTCGATCGTTCGCGTTAACACTGCATTTTTACAGCCCTAGAGCATATAATTATGCTAGGGGATTGTTTTCAAGCAACCAGCACCGAGTACTCTGAGATCCTGGTACTCCCAAACCAAAATTTCAGCTGGATTTACGCATAAAAGTCTTGAAGTTTTGACCTTAAAAGCTCTCACTATGGAAAGAGCAAATACAAAAGTGGTTGAATCTTTGATGATGGATGAAATGGCTATAAGAAAACACATCCAATGGGACGACTAACGACTTTAAGAAACGTTACGTTGGACCAATAGATTTCGGGACAGATTTCAACGACACGGAAGACCTTCCTCTTGCTAAGGAGGTTTTAGTTTATTTATTGGTAGGATTGAATGCGAATGGTGCGTGGAAACTTCCAGTACGCTACTTCCTAACCAATGGTCTTGGGGCTTCCGAAAAAGCGAATCTAACAAAACAGGTTCTTTGTTTCTTATCAACCGCAAATGTTGAAATAATAAGCCTTACATTTGATGGACACCAATCAAACATTGGCATGGTCATTCAAAAGGGGGCAACACTAGACAATTTTGAGCCCATGATTAAACACCCGGAAAAAGAAAACGATAATTGTGTCTCGCGGAAGGCGTACATTTGAAATGGTATATCTTTTCACTGGCAAGTTAATTTAAATAAATATTGACAAAAATATAACAAAAAGTTTTTTTTGGTTATTCGTACTAAGCATTTTGAAAAAGTATTTCAAAGGAATGTTAGTAGACATATCCAATTGCTTCCAAGTGCCATCCCATCCATTTTTCCGAACTCCATTGAACAAGAAATGTAAGTGTGTTGAAACTAACAATATTTTGGTAGATAGCTTAAACATTAAATTTATAAAATTATAGCACACTTAAGACTTAACAACGAGAATAATCCGCTATATTCTCTACCAAATTGGTCCTCCACGGCTGAAAATATTACAACGTATGTAACTTCCTTCTCTAACGTTTAAATGAAAACTATCTAAATATAATTTATTTTTAGTCCACTTGACATGGAAATTCAATATTCCAATATTATTGACCATTCACCCGAAGAATTAGAAGATGAATTCATTTGTATATCAACTGAAAAGTAAGTTAGATTTGCTTCTTACTTATAAACAACTTTTTTAATAATATCATATAATTTCAGTGTACTAAACAACGAAGGTGAACATTTAAACCAGCCATTTATGGCTGACATGGAAATTGAAAATTCTAATAACGAAGTTTTAAAAATGGATAGTACTGAAGCTGAAAAGTATTTTTCAGCTTTAGTACTATGTAAAAACATCTCAATCAAAACATTTTATTTTAGCATTGTGAGAAACCAAACTGAATACTTAGACCAGCCTTCAACTTCAAATTGGAAGCGGAGACAAATTGAAAGGTAGATTAATTTATTTATTTAAGATTAAAAGTAATATAATTTAGCCAAAGTTACTCCTTCGCCAACAAAAAATCACGAAATCTTTGCAAAAACATTTCTAAAAAATATAAAGGGTTTTTCAACAAGGACGCTACAAAAGTAGAGCGACAGGGACAGCAAACGACGCCATATTTTTTGCTGCTCTTTTGAAATTTTTCTTCAGAAAGGTTTGCCATTTCATGATGGAAAGATATACGAGCCAACAACGAGTCAAAATTATTAAAATTTACTACCGAAATTCGGAGTCAGTGGCCTCAACTTTAAGAGCGCTACGTCCAATTTATGGTCGTCATAATCGTCCTAGCAGATCAACAATTTATGGTCGTCATAATCGTCCTAACAAATCAACAATTGGCTGAATCCTACAACAAAATAAACAAAATATGCGGTATTGGTCAGGCAGCAATCCACACGTACTCCATGAGTCATCATTGCATCCCGGAAAAATTATGGTTTGGTGTGGTTTATGGGCCGCGGCGGCGTCATTGGGCCGTACTTCTTCCATGATGATCAAGACCGGCACGTTACTGTGAATGGGGATCGCTACCGTTCAGTGATAACCGAATATTTTTGGCCCCAATTGGATGATATGGACTTGGAGGATATGTGATTCCAACAGGACGGGGCGCCACAAGCCACACAGCGAATGTCACAATCAATTTATTGGAAACCAAGTTTGGAGAACGTGTTATCTCACGAAATGGTCCAGTCGCTTGGCCGCCTCGGTCGTGCGATTTGACGCCGTTAGACTATTTCCTGTGGGGCTACGTCAAGTCTATGGTCTATGCCAACAAGCCAGCGACGATTGATGAACTTCGTACGAATATCGAACGTGAAATTGCAGCAGTATCGGCCGATTTATGCTTGAAACCGTCGAAAATTGGGTTCAGCGTCTGGACTTCTGCAAGTGCAAGCGTGCCCGTGGTGGCCATGCAAAAGAAATCGAGTTCCATACATAATGGCATCGAACGTACTCTCACATATATAAAGAATTTCATTGATATCCAAAACCGTTTTTGTTTAATTTAAAAAAACTTTTGTAGCGCTCTTATTGAAAAACCCGATATTTTAAAATTTTTAGGGATACAACTGAATACTAAGACCAGCATTCAACGTCAAATTGGAAACGGAGAAGAATTGAAAGGTAAATTAATTTATTTTTAATCAATTCATCACATTGAAAGTAATTAAATTTAGCCAAAGTAACGCTAAAAATAAATTTAAAGGTTTAGTGTGCCATCGACACCAAAAACTCCTGTCCGACAAAGCGCTAACATTCGAAGGACTAGGAGTCTCCATCAAACAAATGAGCAGGCAACACCTGGGACACTCAAAAAACTGAACTGCAGTTTAATGGATCGCTTGAGAAAGAAAGCGAAAGTTTTAAAATCAACCCAGCGAAAAGTCCAACGAAAAAAAAAAGATTCATGGTCTAAGGGCTCTGGTGTTTGATCTTAAAAACAAAATTATGATTTCGGAAAACGAAGTCCTAAATCTTCAAGTAAGTTCTTGATTTTTTGTAACGTTTTGGTTGATTTTTTAAATATTTCATGTTTTCTGTTAACCGACTATCAACCGAGAAATAAAAACAACATTGGCTTGTAATATAATGTTAAGCAAATCTTAGTTATAAACGTACTTTTTAAATAAATTGATTTAAACTTATAAGCAACTACATATAATTACTTTTAATTACATCATATAATAAAGTATTATGGTTTAAATCAAGTTTTAATTGAGGAAATCTTATTTATATCAATTTTTGCCATGTCATGTGAAATGTGATTGTTGTCAATGTCCATTTATGCAAAACATTAGTTGAAAGTATCTTTTTTATCAGTGTTATATAATGTAAAATAGAATTAAGAGCCAATAGCATTGTACATATATACATTTTAGTTTAATAAATATGTGTCATTAATATTATTTTATTTTGCATTCATTATTTGCAGACATGATAACAGTTTGTTGAAAGCCCTATATTCTGGAATAGTTGGTGGAAAATATCCGGTTGAATTTCAATCGTTCGCGTCAACACTGCATTTTTACAGGCCTAGAGCATATAATTATGCTAGGGGATTGTTTTCAAGCAGTTTACCAGCACCGAGTACTCTGAGATCTTGGTACTCTCAAGCCGAAGTTGCCGCTGGATCTACGTATAAAAGTCTTGAAGTTTTGACCTGAAAAGCTCTCACCATGGAAAGAGCAAATAAAAAAGTGGTTGCATCTTTGATGATGGATGAAATGGCAATAAGAAAACACATCGAATGGAACGACTTGATGATGGATGAAATGGCAATAAGAAAACACATCCAATGGAACGACTGTAAAAAACGTTACGTTGGATAAATAGATTTCGGGACAGATTTCAACGATACGGAAGACCTTCCTCTTGCTAAGGAGGTTTTAGTTTATTTATTGGTAGGATTGAATGGTGCGTGGAAACTTCCAGTAGCCTATTTCTTAACCGATGGTCTTGGAGCTTCCGAAAAAGCGAATCTAACAAAACAGGTTCTTTGTTTCTTATCAACCTCAAATGTTGAAATAATAAGCCTTACATTTGTTGGACACCAATCAAACATTGGCATGGTCAATCAAATGGGGGCAACACTAGACAACTTTGAGCCCATGATTAAACACCCGGCAAAAGAAATCTATTTTTTTTTGACGCATGCCATTGCCTTAAATTAATTCAAAACACATGGCGAAAATGGTGAAGCTATTAAATGGGAGTTTTTGGAGAAATTAGTTCAGTACTAAGGTAAACTAGGTCTTCACTTCGCCAATAAGCTAAGCGAAAAACATAAGAATTGGAAATCCAAAATCATGAGCGTTTAGCTTGCGGCGAAACATTAAGTGAAAGCACTGCTAATGCCCTTTTTTTTTGCTTAAAAGTGATGTGAAAGAATTTAATGATTGTGAAGCCACAATTAAGTTTTTGAAATTTATGAACAATACGTTCGATTGTTTAAATAAAAATAAAAAAATAAATTGGGTGGCGCAACGGCTCATGGAGAACCAGGGCCTAGTGACTTACAACTCACAACCATTCCTGTGTGCGTCTTTGTTGGCAGGAATGGAGGGGACCTACAGTTCTTAGCCGAGTCCGAACGGCTTAACTGAAAAGCACTTTTTCATGACAAGTATACTCTTGGAGGATTTCTCAGTTCCCCGCAAGAGGCAGTACCTCGAATAAAACATTTCTGTTTTTAGGTGGCACGGCTGGGAATCGAACCCACACCTTCGGCATGACAGTCCTACGCACTAACCATCAAGCCACGAGGTACTACTTTGTTGTTTAAATACAAAATCCAAATTTGGTTTCAATTTTAAAAAAGGATTGTGTATCGAAAATAAAAAGGACATTTTCGAGTTTTTTTTTTAAATCTATTGAATATATTTCGAACTTAAATTTTGGAGATGTCAAAATAATAAGTTCGTAAAATAAAACCTGATTTATAGACTTCATCATTGCAATGAAAAAAAAAAAATGTTTGAAACCTATGTATGTGGAAAAAAACAAAATTGTTCAATACATTTTAAGCTACAAAAGCTCTCAAGATCACCTCGAACTATTTTTTTCAAGTGCTGGGCAATTTGCTTCAGCATGTAAGAGATTATTGATTCATAATGAAGTTAAATCCTCAAGTGAAGCGAACTGCATTAATTTCAATGAAACTTCTATTTTACTGGCTTCTTCATCAAAACAAAAACAAATACCAACATATAACATTCTTAATGACGATGAAATTATTATTTTTGACATTATCCCGGAAAACGATTTAACAAAATCAAAGAAATTATTATTTACATAAGTGGTTTTGTGGAATCAAACATAATAAAATACTATGGGTGCAAAAAATGTGTTCAACTTCTACAAACTTGTTCCACTGAGGAATCAGAATTTATAAGATATCCCCATGGGGATACCGTCAAAATTTGCAAGGCTGTGCAGAAAATTATTTCCATATTGAAAAAAGAAAACAAAATAAAATGTTAGAACACTTTTGATATTATAATTTGTAATACATTAAGGCATTGAATAAATACAAATAGAAGGTGACACCCGGCAAAATGTCCGCATAATCTTCCAGTAGCTCTCCTTTCGCTTAAAATAAATTTAATTTCCTTAATAAATAAAAAGTTGGTGTATTCGAAAGGGAATTTTTCAATAATAGCATTGTTTGTTATTTTTGTTTATTATGAATAGCTATGGAAACGGTGGGTGTCAGGACGATTGTAGTGTTTGTTTTGGATGTTAGTTGTGTTTTTATATGAAATTCATTTTTTTTTAGAATTTTGTAGTTTTGAATGACTTTGGTTGTCTTTTCAAATTAAATTTTTATTTAGAGCGAAGTATATAAATAATAATAAACTGATTTTCTTGATGCGAAAGCTGCAAAGCATTGCTTACTTGAGTTCAATTGATCTGATCATTTGGATAAAGTCCTTTACATACAGGAGATAGAATAAGCTATATTCTAGTACCACTTTTTTGAGATAGGCATGGGAGAAGATTTTAGGTTGGTGAACAAAATTTCCAAACGCCAAAAACTTTTTACTAATTTTTAGAAAATCGTTCGATTTTATGATGAATATTTTTAAAGATAAGAAAGTTTTTTTTTTACAATACAAATTCTATATACTACTGAAATAAATAATTCAACAAGTCCAATCCCTAATGCTTAGTCTTCTACTTGGCTGATTTATTTCATTAGTATATATAGAATTTGTATAATAAAAAATCCTTACAGAAGCTATGCCCGGGCCCGGACAAAAAAACTTCCAGCTTAATGATGTTACGGATACCCATCGACGTTTCCCTTTAGTCGTGAAGCTAAGCGACTACTATAATAAGGCTCCCATGTCCCATAGTAGTCTTTCGATAGGGCCATACTCCTGATTGCTCACCTGTAGATCGGTAATCGTGCATACTTGCTTTCTAAGCCATGATATCCCAAAATGAAAATCAAAATTGGAATCATGATGATTTTATTTCAATTTCCAGTTTCATATTGGTTAAAACATCTTGGTGCGACAGGTGTACGTGGGTAGGGTAGTAGGTGCACGTGTAGGGTAGTTGGATTGCTCCTGAAATTATCTCCTCTCCCTACGATGCGTCCGGAGTTTATTCCCAGTTTATGGAATAATCTTCCTAGGGAAATAAAATTAAAAGAGAAAGTGAGGGGGGATTAGGTGTTAGGTTTTAAAATTACGTACCTGAATTTTTTTTATTAGTAAGGGATTTACATAGTTCCGCTTCCAGGAGAACGAAACGATGAGGTCAATGTCCTTTTCATCGGAGCCCATAGAGGGCAACAAGGGTCCATTATTGTTGATAAATTCGACTGACCAGTGTGTAGTGGCTCTCTTTTATAAGGGGCCAGCCTTAGAAGTGGAGGTAGGATGGAAGCAGAACAAGGACTGGCTCCAAAGCATTTACGAGTATATCTCCAGTTGGATTGGAAGCGGGTGACATTTTCTTGAAGCAGTAGAGTTCCTGAAAAGAGAAGAAAAGGAGGAAAGGTAGAGTTGGTGACTTTCTTTTGAAGTAAGTGGCCAGGAACACCGACGAATATCCACTCATCATGGTTAGATCGAGTTTCCGGGCTAAAGAGACCGCAGGAGTACTTATCTGAACGAAAATGCATGTTATCCACAGGCTGAGTCGAATTGTTTTTTGGGGATGAACTCGAGTTCAATCCTTGCGGCGACGAGGGTTTCTCCAGGACTCCTCGTCGGCGGTGGTCTTGCCTGGAAGAGTTACGAAGACGGGTAGGAGGAGAGAATCACAGAAGTCTAGCAGGAAGAGTTTTGAAGGTTTCCTTTAGAATTTCACAATTAAGTTAACTTCTGGAACTTACAATATCCGCGGAATGCGATATTTGGAGCACGAAGACAAGAATTCGGCGTAAGAAATCGAAATTAATTAGACATTTTCAGCGCATGCGAGCTATTTTTCGAAGAGGACGCGATTGAAAATGAAAATAAAGTTTTGACAAGGACAAATAGCAGAGGATAAAAGGAGATAAAAGTACATCTACTGACTGTAGCTTTCGCCCATAGGCTGAAAACTGAAATGTAGTATTAAGAGACGTGAAGGGTATTATAGGGGCTAGAGCTTTAATGCAAAGTACAAAATAGTACCAAATGATAATCTGTTTATGAGATAGGTACCCATACCAACAAATAGAATCGCGTAGGTGTTGAGTTAGGTCAATGATCTTGGGAATTCCCTAACAAGTGGATTGTTAGACAAGAAAAAAAGATGGTGAACATATATCTGGTGAAGGTGAAAGGGTCATTTTCTTAGATGGACGTCATTGTAAATCCATCTCGCCTAGAAGCTGGTTCGGCTGAGTTGAGTAGTTACTGAGAAAGGATTTCCTCTTAAAAGTGCGGCCACCAGTTGGTTTGAATTTTTCGTTTTTTTTGCTTAACGACTAGAATTTAAACGAAAACGAAATTGACTATTTGCGAGGAAGTTATTTGTGCCATTATTACTTATTTTTATAAATTTTAAAAGGGTGAGATAAGAAAAGAAATTATTGTATGTGTAAACAGTGGTATAATTTTATTTGTAGTGAGGGTGAATAATTTTGGTGATAGGCGAGGTGAGCTAGAGGTCGTGGCCACCTGGTTCGAGGTTCTACACCGGACGATACATAAAGCATCCCCAAAGAGAAGAACTCTACCAAGTCTTGTGACACTGATCCATCTAGGAGACCAGTGTAGAAGTGGCGGGTAAGTAGAAGGTCGTCGAGGAGTATAATATGTAAAGTCCGTGAAAGACCCGGGCATATCAAGTAATCCGAAATTTTACTGAACATATAGCCTATTGAATAGACGGGAAAATGAGGGGTATAAAGGAACAATTACGTGCAAAGGTTTTTATTATTGAATATGTTTGTTTGGCCCATAAGCATGCTTAAAACCGAAGATGCTACAAAAAGTATTATATTTAAAATTGTTAAATTCGGCTTAGTTTTCGAGTTATACCAAAAATACTGAAAAGTGGCCAGTGTGACCATTCTCTCAGAAACGCATGGGTGAATTTAGTAGCATTTTCGGTCTTAAGCATGCTTATGGGCCAAACAAACATATTCAATAATAAAAACCCTTGCACGTAATTGTTCCTTTTTAAAAGGTCTATTCAATAGGCTAATAGTCTTTATTCCAATTACATACAAGTATATATACCATACAGCATACCCCCGTTTTACCAAAAAAGTGCGCACTACAGTCTGTGTTGCAGCCCATACAGGTTTTTTCACCCTCACCGGTAAAATTTAAAATTAATTTACAATAAATACTGATGTATGCCTGCAACAACCAGAACACATAGTTACCAGCGAACCTATTACCGTTCGATTGATGTCTGTTCCTTTTGGAACTAGGTGCGGAACTCCAAGGAAAATTCCGCCAATGCTGATTCATTCAAGACATTTCCCTTTTATTTATAATTTTTGGCGTGATATTTTTGTCATTTCTTTTATATCTTTTGTATAACTTAAATTTTATTTAACGTTACGTGACTGCAGAGTGAAAAAAAAGTGAAGGGAAAGAAAAATAGTTTTCTTTTTATTTGGTACCGCTAGCCTGAAGTGGATTTAGGTGGTTCATCACACCCGTTAATAGCGCAACATTTTGCGAACCCCTTGAATACATACAAAGAGTTCTCTGTAGGTAGGAAAGGGGGGTCGGGAAAGGCCCTCGACCGAGAAAGGAAGGCTCCCCCTGGAAAACGAGGACTTAAAATAACAACACCTACCAGGGCGTGCCTAATTTGATAAGCGGGTTAAGTTAGTCGTTTAATTCCTACGCTTTTGGCCCTCTCAAAAGTCGATATTTTAAATTACCTTTTAATCACTTTTCGGATCACACTTTTCATTTATATATCTTTTTGCGTTTGCTCGTGTATCTTATTCTAGTACCTTTGTATCTTGTAATTTAAAACTTTAAATAATCTAATTGTTTTTACTGTTCATTAATTAACTATAGAAATGTTATTTAAATTGTCAAGAACGGTAGTTTTTTCTTTAAATTTCTAAATAAACATTTGTAAATCACGTCAATGTGGATGAAAACTTTTTTTTTTTTTTTTGGTAAGCTTCCGAGAAGCATGAATCCTTAAGTTATATCTTTCAGTGGGGTGCAAAAGTGCCCATAGGTAACGTAAGTATGGTTCAACAGCGATAGTAAGGACTTCGTTTGGGCTAGAGGGATTCGTTGACAAGGCCGACCGGATCCCAGGTTGGGTGGGGAATGGCTGTACTGCACCAACAGCAGCAGGGTGGGCTCCCAAGGTGTTGTGTTTGTGGTGGCAAAGTTTTTTTTTTGTTTTTGCTGGCATGTTTTTTTTTGTTTTGAAAGAGGTGAGGTCCAGCTACGGAGGCAAGATCCCCCCCCTTTAACCGGCGAGTTAAGTCGAGCACAACGAGCATGTCATCGCCTCCGTAGCGGACATTCAAATCCCTTCCGCTTTCCTACCCTTAACCCGTCCACATCCTGGTTTCTTAGAGACTTCCTCTCCACTTCCTACCCCATTTCTTCCAAATTCCTTACCTATTGTCTCATTTCAATGATAAGGAACTCTAATCTTGTTTGATATAGTTTACAGTGGTTTTTTGCCAAAAAGTTAAACTGAGCTTAATACAAATAATTGCGTATGGCAAAGGCCCGCACTATGTCACTGATGAGTGAGTAAGCCAGACGAAAGGCCAATTTTTGGACTAAAGGCCATACAAAGCAATTTTAAAGATACATATTCAAGTTCAAGGTCTATCAAGGCTTTTGAAAAAATAATTAAATATGTTAAGATGTAAGTACAAGAACTAAAAATAAAAACATTACCGTCAATTACTTTAAGCGCTTATAGTTAGTTTGGCTGTGGATGCACACCAAAATATGAATATAGGGGTCTGGTACGTGCGTTTTGATATCGAGTGAGTCGAAAATCGAGGAATTGAAAAAAAGAGACATAACATACTAAGTTCTTGTACTACCTATATTACAATTTGTTTACACAACATAATCAAATAGGTAACGGCGTGCGGTTGAAAACGAAATTAAAAACTTATTTGGGCATATTCATAGATGTTGTTTACGCTATAACTAGACAAACTTGATGGAGATTATCTTATATAGTTATAAGGTTTTGATTAGCAACAACTTATAATTTTTTTCTGTTGACTGTAGCCGGATATAATTGATATAATCCCTAAAAATGGCGGGTGGAATAAGCTAATATTCGATTGCAAGACTTCCAGCGTGACAGATCCCAATGCACAAATAAAACAAGACACTAAACGAAAATGAACCCTCCATCCAACATAAATAATAAAAATAAACAAGTCTCTAAACTCTCACACATATTTTTTTATCTAAGCACATTATGAAATAATGTTCTATATTTCAATATGAAAAAAAAATCTTCAGCTTAGCTTGAAATATCAAAGTCATGGCAACAACAAAAACAACCAATACGGCAATACCACCATACCTTATAACACAAACTTTAAATACAAAATAATAAATTGAACTATAATCGTCATGGAAACCAGTAATAAAGGAAATATTTAATAAATAAAAATATCCCTTTGAGAATATTGGTTTGCGTACGCAAAAGTTTCATAATTTCTATTTATTTGTTTCTATTGGCCAACACCTTCCAGTAGCGCTTTGAGTAATGAGGTGTCACTTCTATTTATTTTATTAATTATTTATTCAATGGTCAAACTCTCTGTAGTCAGTCCTTTAGAAGATAGAGAGCAATGAAGTTTCCAAAAACCACTCATGTTTGTGTGTTTACCTGAGTGGTTCTTGGAAAATTCATTGCTCTCTACCTTCTTAGGGACTAACTATAGAGAGTTTAACACCAACTCGGCTGGAAAAACAAACTAATTTTTAGCGAGGGGCTAGAAAGTTTTACATAGATACTAGCAAGGGCCCAACAAGGGTAACTCTAGAAATTCTCTAGGGCCTCGCCAGTGAAGTAACCTTTTTCCTCGAGAGACAGCAAAAAAAAAAAAAGTTGTTCTACTTGGATTTGATCAAGTCCTATACCTTAACTACTGGATTATTTCGCAATACAGTTGTGCAATGTTGAAAATGAAAAAGTAGGTATATACTTTAATTTTTCTTACTATTGTACGATGGGTATAAAATATTTGTTTTTGTCATATATGGGGTATTTGTGATGGGATAACAAGACCTCTCCAACAAGCTTTTACTAGCGAGGGCCTCGCGAGTATTTGACAAGTTTTCCTTGTCTAGATTTTCCCTACCGAAGCCTTTCCAGTGCCTCGATTAAACTCGACAAAAACTTGCCATTTTTCCAGGCGGGAATAATTGCAGACGGCTTTTAGACAAGTAGATACAACTAGTAGGACTTTCATCATACTTTTAGTGGGAAAAAAAGAAACTTTGTGAATCATGGTAATCAACATGTAGGTACCTACATTCATTCGTCGTCGTTCAATGAAACCTCCATAAGACCTTTTTTTTCAAAACCGAGAAAGCTCTCTCAAATAATAGCTACGTTTTATTATCTCTGGGTCTGGGTCGAGGTTATTACAAAAACAACATGGGATCTAGGTTTCTATCGAGGTTAATTTCAATAACCCAGATAGCGGTTTTCACTCTGACTGGCAGAGGGCTTTTTACCAATGTGAATGATGCCAGTGATTTGTCAGCAGTTTTAGGAGTAGAGAGGAAAAGAGACAAGTGTTTACATGAAAAACAAATAGGTAAACATAAGAAAAAAAGAGACCGATATACAGCACTATTTTTTAACTAACCCGCATCGTTTTATTTTCACGAGGTGAACCATATTGGCCAAATCACAGTGCTTTGACGCGCTTTTTATCGACTTTACGATAATCTGTGTCATTAAGCACGACCCTAAAATTTGCAAAACGAAATGTAGCTTCAAGCTTGGCTTTGACAAATTACGAATATGACAGAATAAAAGTTCTATTTCCTTAAACTAACATTATGAAAATTTTTCGCAGAAAAAGGGGATAAAAAGTCTCTGTTTTATTTATAAACAATAAAGTATTCTCGATGAAAGAATATTCAAAATAAATTGTATCAGTGGGTCGCATGTACCTACTTACTATTATGGTGATATAAGATTGCTTAGAATAATTACATTTGAATACACATTGAATAAGAGAAATGTAAAAATTATATTTTTACAAAAAAATCGATTTTTTGGTTATAAGGCCCTTATAACATTACATTTTGTCTTCATTTTATTTATCATTAAATCAATATAAGCGTCAGTAGAGCAAAAAAGTGTTTTTTAAGAAGGTAATAGAATTTCTCTAAATTAGTTTTCGTAATATTGCAATGTGTCCCCTAAAGTGAATATGGGCCAATATTTCAAAACATTAATTTTTTCACAGTTTTGCATTAGTTAGATACTTTTTTGAATGGAAATGAAAAAAAAAAATACATTTTTCAAAAAAAAAAAATTAAAAAAATCAAGTTTTTTTGTTTGAAAATTTTTTTAAATTAATTTTTTTATTTTTTTGTTTAATGTACTTTTTATTTCATTTCAATTAAAAAAGGATCTAACTAATGCAAAACTGTGAAAAAAATCCACTGGAATTGCGGTTTTCTTGTCATTTTGATGACAACTTCGCACCACAATTTGTTCCTTTACCTGGGGCCTGTACCACAAAACAACAAGTGCGCTTTAACAAGCAAATTTTAACAATTAACAATATTTTCTGTACCACAAAAACATAAGTTAACGATCATCTTAACAATATATAATAAGTGAAAAATTTGATGAATTCTTGTGTTCTGTACCACAAAACGACAATTGTTAAGAATGAATAAGATGCGATTACCTCTAAGCAACCGAACTTACTTTCTAACAAGTAGTTTCTAAATATGCAGAGTTAACAAGATAGTTAATTTCTGTACCACAAAACTTTTCGCTTTAATAGTTAACAAGTAAAATTTCCCTTAAAACTTGTTAACTGCGTTATTGAAGAAAAAAAAGGGTTGAAGTATTATATTCTAGTTGCTTTTTTGCGCAAACTAACGATATTTAACAAATTTGAAATTAAAAAGGTGATTTTTAAATTAACGTAAGGTTAAATTACAGTTTAAAAACGTCTGTTTTAATCTTATTTTCCCAGTCAGACTATATTTAAGTTCTGCATTAAAACATTAAAAAAATCATTTTTTTTCAAAAGCAATGCTTACATAAGCTGAGCATGCACAAAAAATAATTAACTCACTAACAAGTATTCTCATAGCAAAGTAAGCAAGTAATGTGAGTTCTGTATACAATGAAATAGGATTTTGGTGCTTTTTCTGATAAATTTACAAAATGTTACAAAATTGAAAAGTTGAGAGGTATTTTTGAATTGGCGCAAAGTTTGAATGTTGTCCCAAAGAAAAAAGATTGGACATAATACGAGATATTTTTTTTGGCAAAATTGCAGGAAGTAGGGGAAGTACCTACGTACAAAATGACATATACGGACATAATGACATACCAGCCATTTCATAAAAGCACCCAATTCAATTTTATTAGTTGGTTTGGATGATTTTTGAAATCCTATAAAAATAATGATTTATTTGTCGGCCGTGTCTCCTCACAAAAAATAAAAAACTATTTACAAATAAAATAATAGTTTTTTTTTGGACTTGACTATTTTTCGTATTTTGGTAGTTTTATACCTTTTTATTTTACTATTATTAATTTAATTTATTTTATGACAAAATTCGTAAAATAGTCTTATCACCATATCATTCGAGTTATGTGCAATAAAATATTGTCATATTATAGGAGCAAAATGACATACCCTAACTATGGACAAAACGACATACCTTAATTGAGAACAATATTTAAATTTTAGTAGTAAAAATGTCTCGGAGTTACAAAAGGTCAACATATCGTCAGTCTTGGAGCATTGAATCGATCAAAATAGCAATTAAATTGGTTACCCTGCATAATGTGCAACCATTGGGTTCGTGAATCTTGTGCTTACGTGTCAAAAAACAAAGCAATTCATTTGCAAACTATGTATCTTATATATATGAACCCAAAGGCAAAATTTGAGGACAAAAGTGCCAAAAAACAAATTATAACTAATAAATTTATAAATTTTAGCCAAATTGAATCCTTCTAGAACTATGGAACTAGAAAATATTTATATCCTATGTCATTTTGTCCATATGAAGTGTGTCATTTTGTCCATACTATATGAACGAAAAAAATTTTTGTGTAGTTCTGAAAAAGTATTTTTTTTCTTTTATATGTTTGTTTTTTTAAACTTTAAAATTATTGTTAAATGTTTGCAAAGAATCAAAAAAGAATAAATATATTTTTCATTACGATATATTGTCTAAACAATTATTCTGATTCAAAATCTTTATAGTCATTTTGGACGTACTTCCCCTACACTTTGCAAAGTTTTGTTGATAAAATACCTAGCTATTCTTTAATATTTTGCAATCACATTCTATTTTTTTTTTTCAGGCCAAAGTTGTATGCACAGTTACACGTGAAAGCTTAGGTTAGGTTAGGTAGAAGGGCTGACAATTGATCTCGTTACCGTCACACTTAGATCTATGTAGATACGTTGTGATACCCTAGGAAATTGCATTCCAATTAATGTAAAAACCTATGTGTTCTGTTAGCAGTCAAGCCATTTAGAGGCGTTGCGTTGATGAAATTCAGAAGGCTATTAGCCGAGGTTCCAGAAAGTTCCTCTAGGTCGTCATAGAAATGATTTCCTAGGTGTTTCTTTCTTAAATGACAGAGGACATACTCGCAGTTGGGTGAGAGCCAGGTGGAGGCAAGAGGCCATCCTTTCCTTTTTCCCCCTTTCCTTGAATATTCCTCAAGTTCGACTTGTCCTGGGTCTGTCCGTACTCGTATTAACCGTCCGTGACGGATTTTCGTCTAGCCTAGCTCGGTTGGACATACTCGCAGTTGGGTGAGAGCCAGGCGGAGGCAAGAGGCCATCCTTTCCTTTCTTCACCTTTCCTTGAAAAGTCCTCAAGTTCGACTCGTCCTGAGTCGGTCCGTACTCGTATTAACCGTCCGTGACGGATTTTCGTCTAGCCTAGCTCGGTTGGGCGTACTCGCAGTTAGGTGATAGCCAGGCGGAGGCAAGAGGCCGTCCTTTCCTTTCTTCACCTTTCCTTGAGCAGTCCTCAAGTTCGGCTCGTCCTGAGTCTGTCCGTACTCGTCTTAACCGTCTTCAAGCAGATCTAAGAAATTCACAGTTGGCCAGCTGAAAACCTAAACGTAAGCCTCCCCACCACTACAAGGTGGAAACCCGTCGAGGAGGTGAAAGCTTAGATTCACTTAATTGTTCATATAAAACTCTAAAAATTAATTTAGAAAACATAAAACTGCATATTTATGCTTCATATAAAGTTAAAAGAGCATTTGTTATGAGCTAACAATTTTGAATTCATCAGTTAATTTTTTTTAACAATCTAACTATCATTTTTAACAATTGTCGTTTTGTGGTACAGAACCTGAGAATTCCTAAATTTCCCACTTGCTCTCGACTGTGTTAATTATTGTTAAGAAGATTGCTAACTTTTATTTGGTGGTACAGAAAACATTGTGAATTGTTAAAATTTGCTTCTTTAATTATACTTGTTGTTTTGTGGTACAGAATTCTCGTGTATTTTCTTTAAGTTATTTAACAATCTTTAAAGGAAATTTAACTTGTTAAATGTTAACGCATAAATCTTTGTGGTACAGAAATTTATTTTCTTGTTAAATTTGTATGTTAAGAATTTACTTGTTAGAAAGTTAGATTGTTGTTTTGTGGTACAGGCCCCTGGTTTGTAAGACTTTGAAGTTTTGGTGAGGAAAAACGGTTCGATGAATCAATTTGAAAATTTACAAGAATATTGATGATTTAAAAGTCTATAAATTTGCATACCAACGCAAGCCATGCAATCAATATTTGCAACGAAAAAAAAAGATTTACGAAAAGACCACAAAACGTCGGTTTTTAGTACTTTTTTTAAACTAACGGTGAATGGTAAAAAAAAAAAATTTCTACAAAATCATACAAAAATCTTGTAAAACGCTTTTTCAAATTTCCAAAACTGTCTTTGAAATTTTTATAACATCATTACTTGCTGAGATATTGGTAGTCAAGGCTAAAAGTATCTTTTTTCATTCAAAGTCAGATAAACCATGTCAAAAAAAATCGTACGACAACAACAAAAAAACTGAATTGAAGCTGAATAAACAAGGTATCTGATCATGACATTCAATTGACTCAAAAAAAATTATCCATAGAAATGAGGACCTTCAAAAAAAAATAAAAAAAAAAATAATTTAGTTGTCTCGTCTCATTTTTTGCAATAACGCAATAACGGTACTTCAAAAAAATTTGTTTGCAAACAAATCTCGAAACAAAAAACATAAAGCTGTAAAATGATTTTTATTTCAACTCAATACGACCACTCGTCACAAAGATACAGCTCTTCAAAAAACGCTAACAAAAATTGAAAAAAAATTTGTTCCTTTAATATTGTTGACTAGTGTATTATTGATTCTTCTAGAGTAACCAAAACGCAATCAATCATTATAATGAAAACTTGAAAGTCAGGGGAATGACACAAAAAATGATGTTAGGGGAATGACTCCGAAGGGTGTTTTATGAGAATTAAATGGAGGTTATTAGAAAACTAGATGCTTTATATAATTTTTCACGTAGGCCCTTGTAAAAGACACAGACGAATAAAAGTTATTAATTTTTAGACCACACGGTTTAGTAAAAAAACACGCGTTAGAGGAATGACAATTTCGCTTGACGAAAAACAAAATCATTCAATTTTCATAAAGAGCAATTCTGTACCGTTAAACGACAAAAAAATCAGTTTTCTATTTTGAGCCTATATATATTTTTTCTTAATTTCCACTGGTGGGATAGAAATGATCAATTTATGGGGGACACTTACTTAATAGCTCCTATTTAAAAAAATAAAGCAGCTAAAAATCATTTAACTATTTTTTAGTTAGGATGCATATATTATTAAAAAGACTGCATCATTAGATTTTTTGTATCGTTTTTAGTTTCGTTGCTAAAATTCAGACAGTGTGGTTAGTAGGCCTGGGGAAACGTCGTCAGGGGAATGACATTTTGGGTGTTTAAATGGAGATAGCGGGTATGATATTTTTTTTAACTTTACTTTTTCTAGAGTGAATATTAGAACCCGTTTGTTTCAAACCATCCAATTAACAAACTAATAATAAAATTTTGTACTTCGGTTCAAAAATATACATTATAAACTCTAGTGTTCTCTGGGGTTAAGTTTGTATTTACTTTTGTGGCTGAGTGTATTTTAAAATTATTTTTGATCTTTAATTCTGAAAAGTAAAGAAAAAGCTGCCAGAACCTGACAAATATAATTTGAAAATAACATTTTTCATAAATTTTTGGTGAAATTTCACATAAGTGAGATTAGTGCGTACTCATTCACACGTATTGGACATTTCAGTGCTTTTTCGAAATACTCTAGTCTTATTTTCAATATGTAGATTAAAAATGAGAAAAAAATGTAATATCATATTAATTGCATACACACATGCAGCAAAATTTCTTGAAAATAGTTGTTTTCAAATTATCAATTTATCAGTTGTGTAGAGAAAAAAGATAACACACTATTAGAAATTAAAAAGCTAAAGAAAAAAACATAATATCCTGTTTGTTTTGTTTAAATATACACTTATAAATGTATACCACATTTGTAAAACTTACCCTTTAGGGCCTGAAGTGTTTTGTAAAAACCTTTAAATTAAAACACGCCTTTTTAAATAGTTAATAAATTCATTTAATAAAGTTCTTAGTTAAAAGTATAAAAAAGTAAAACGTGTTAATGAAATGGCGGCCTACGATTGAATGATGTAATATATTACATGTCAATGTAAGCTGTCAATGTTGACATTTTAGGATGGCTGCGTTCAAACATCACACTCCTCCCGTCTTAGATTGAACTTCCAACTCCAGAAGTCTCTTAGAACGTCTAGGTGTAGGTACGGCTTGATCAGTCTGAGATGCAGCTTTGGTTGTTTTGAATGTGGTTGTGGTTCAATAACATTTCTGTTATCGTTATTAATACCTTGTATTGGATCCGGTTCTTCATGAGGTTCTGGGCTCCTATGTCGAAGTTGGTATGCATGGCGGCGAACAGTATTCCCATCTTCAGTTGATACCAAGTAAGATACTGGACCCGTTTGCTTGGTTATATTGGCTGGAATCCAGGTCCCCTTGAATAGTTTCGTATCCAAACAGGTTCATTGGTTTGTAGTTGGAGAGCATTACCTTTAACGTGATCTCTTTTTGTTGAACGAAGTGATTGGTTATCAGGGTGGATCTTGTCAAAGTAAGTCATCGGTCGGCGCTTGAACAAAACTTCTGCTGGAGACTTACCAGTAACTGTTGATGGTGTAGTGTGGTTGAGTAGCAGGAATCTTGCTAGGTGAAGCTTAATACGTCTTTTGGTTGAAGGATGAAACGGAGCAGATAGGATATGTGTAATTAAATTGCTTTTGCAAAACTGACTAAAAGCCTCAGAAGTGAAGGCTGTACCATTGTCAGATACAATTGAATCTGGTAATCCATGGGTTGCGAATATAGCGCGAAGACTGTTGATTGCACAACTAGTGCTTGTTGTAGAGACTAGTTTGACCTCTAGCCACTTCGAATAAGAATCTACCAGAATAAAAAACATCTTACCTTGAAAAGGTCCTGCGAAGTCTACATGTAGCCGTGACCATGGCTTAGAAGTTTCTTCCCATGGATGAATAGGAGACTGAGACTTCTCTGGGCGAGATTGTTGGCAGGTGATGCACCTCTTGACTGTTGACTCGATGTCTGCATCCATCTTTGGCCACCATATGTAGCTTCGGGCAAGACTTTTCATTCTTACTACTCCTGGATGACCAGCATGTAAAATTTTCAGCATATCTTTCCGGGCAGCTTCTGGAATTATAATTCGGTCACCAAAAAGTAAACAGTCTTTGTTTACCGATATTTCATGACGACGCTGATGAAACGGTCTAAACTCCTCGTCCATTAGCACATCAGGCAACCCTTTAAAGGCCCAAGAAAACACACGCTGTAGAATTGTGTCCTTTGTAGTCATCTTCGCTATGTCGCTTGATTGAAGGATATTGGCATCGCACTCCTCCAGCATATTAATTTGAAACTCGTCTGCAAACGGTGAGGGTACGGGCAGTCTGCTTAGCGCATCAGCGTTGCAATTTTGATCACCTGGCCTGTGAATTATCTTGAAATTATACCCATTTAAAAACACACTCCATCGAAGCATCCTCGGCGAAAGTATAATTAGAGTTGGTTTCTCTGGATTAAATAACCCAAGCAACGGCTTATGATCCGTCACTATATGAAAATCTCTTCCGTACAGAAAATTATGGAATTTCTTTACACCTGCGATAATTGCCAAGGCTTCCTTGTCGATCTGCGCATAGTTCCTCTCCGAAAGTGTAAGAGTACGAGAGTAAAAAGAAATTGGACGCTCCCGGTGGTTAGGTAAAATGTGCGACAAGACAACTCCTAATCCATATGGAGATGCGTCACACACTAATGCCAGCGGTAAATTTTCGTTGTAATGAATCAGAATACTTTCACTGGTAAGAAGTCCTTTAAGTTGTTGAAATGCGGTTTGGTGGTTTGTATTCCATTGCCACTTGTTGTTCTTATCCAACAGTCTATGGAGAGGTTCAGCAATTGTCGCTTTGCCTTTAAGAAAAGCATGGTAAAAGTTGATGAGTCCTAGAAAGGCCTGCAGTTGCTTTTTGTCTGTTGGAGCTGGAGTATCTCTTATTGCGATAACTTTATCATCTGATGGGCGAATTCCTCTGCAATCGACTATATACCCCAGGAAGTTAACAGATGGTAAGTCAAAGTGACATTTGTCTTTACGCAACCGTAATCCAGCCTCTTTTAATCTTTGAAAAACTTCTCCCAGAGTCTCAATGAGGTGTGAGGAATTTTCGCAGGCAACGATGATGTCATCATAGTATACCATAACACCACTTATTCCTCGTAAGATATTCTCTATTCTTTGTTGAAATATTCCAGGTCCAGCAGAGATACCATATGGGACCCTCTTAACTTTGAAAGCATTTTTATGAGTAGTGATTGTAAGTACCTTGGCCGTTTCCTCATCAACAACCAACTGTTGATAGGCCTGAGCCAAATCTATTTTTGCGAAGGTGTTACCTTTTGGGATTGAAGCTAAAATATCGTTTATTGCTGGGGTTTTGAAGCAGTGTGGTGACAGTGCTTTATTTACAGTGCACCTGTAATCTCCACAAATCCGAACTGAACCGTCAGATTTGGTGACGGGCACTATAGGAGTGAGCCACTCGCTGTATTCTGTTGGTTCTAGCACACCCTGTTGAACTAATTTGTCTAGCTCAGCTTCTATTGCCTCTCGCTGAGCGTAAGGAACTTTCCTTGCTTGCAGTTTGATAGGTCGTATAGCTGGATCGAGATTCAATGTAATTTTTTCCCCCGTATACGAACCTAGTTCCTCGGAAAATAAAACTGCATACTTTTCCAAAAGGTCTTCAATTGGAGCACGCACGCTGTGAACACCTTGGACGACAATTCCCAGCTTCTCAAACCAGTTTCAACCGAGCACATTTGTACGATTTCCACTTGCAATGTACAAAGGGAGGTTAAGAATATTCTTCTTGTTGTAAACAACATCGACGTAGGTAAGACCTGTAATGGGAATGTGATTATTACCATAGTCAAAAAGATTCAAGTCTGTGTCAATGGTTTTAGGTAGGTTATGGCTCCAAAGTTTATTTGCATAAGCCTCTGACATGATTGAATAATTTGAGCCTGTGTCGACCTCAAATTCACATTGTATATCATTGATGGTTACAGTCGCCACTTTTTTCAAGCTACCGAAACGATTTATTGCATTAACTTGATGCTTTGTTGTATTAGAAAAATTGTTGTTCTGTTTAGTACGACAGACTCTTTTGATGTGTCCTATGCGTCCACACTTGTCACACTTGGCAGTACGAAATGGGAATGCGGAACGAGCATGACTGTTCCCACATCCATAGCAGTTTTGTTGTTTTAGCCTAATCCCTTTGGCCTCTGTTTTCCATTCGTCAGTACTTCGTGAATGCTGGGTTTGGTGCTTTTGTGATTTGGTTTTAATTGCATGAACCTGATCTTGCTGAGGGGCTTGTTGTATAACTAGTTGATTTTTGGCTGCGGTCTCTGCAGCAATCGCACGGTCTTGGACTAACTTAAGGGTGAGCTTCGTTTCAGCTTAAAGACTCTGCTGTAAATGAGTATTACGTAACCCACATACCAACCGGTCTCGGAGCATTCGATCTACCATATTGCCATCAAAATTACAATCGATTATAAGATGACGTAGTTCTGCAATGTACTCTGCAACAGATTCGTTGTTCTGTTGATCGCGCTTAAAGAACCTATAAAACGACGCAATTTCTGATGGAGCCGGAGTGAAGTGCTGTGTAAGTTCTTCTACGATGGATTTGTAGGTATGATCTTCCAATTTTCTTAGAGAAATGAGTGACTCCACTAAGTTGAAACCTTGAGCTCCACAAGTTGTGAGAAACGTCGCTTTCTGGATCGCCTCGGTTGTGATGCTGTTAGCCAGTAGAAACATTTCAAATCGTTTCTTATATGAGCCCCACGCTGCAGGGTTTGTTATATCAAATGCTTCTATTGATCCAATCGATGCCATTTTACTTGAAATAATATTAGAATTAGAGTTATCTGTTTGAATTTGTATGGATTCTGTATCGGCTTTAACCTTTTTCCCGGTTTTCGCCATGTGATTGCCCGCGAGGTACAACCACAAAAAAAAACGTAATTTAAGGCTTCAACACTTGTATTAAAATTTATTGCTCGGAAAAGCAATTCCCAAATCCTCGTCGCCAGTGAAGTGTTTTGTAAAAACCTACGGCCTACGATTGAATGATGTAATATATTACATGTCAATGTAAGCTGTCAATGTTGACATTTTAGGATGGCTGCGTTCAAACATCACAGGGCCAGTAGTACAAATAATTAATCCGTTGTTCAGCAATTCACGCTCACCGATTTCCCAAAATTTGCTGTCGGCTCTTAGACTATTGTTGAAAAAGAATGTGGAAATAAAGGGAAGTCAAGAATTCTTACCTGGTTGTGATAATTTGATGATTATTAAATAATCTAGCCAGTTTTAGATTTGAGATCTCAGAGGACAGAGGACATAAATGTGGTATCAAATGAAAGCTAAGAGCCTCTACATGATACCAATGGTCGGATAGAATTTTTTGTTTGTTGCCACGAGTCCTACCACTTTTATAGTACCTAGTTGATTATATTATAGGTACACTTAGCGGAAAATGCAACTCAAAAGTGCATTTTCTAAAAATTGCCCCCAGACAAAGCTTGTCCGACCAGTAGTTTTGCAAATGTTTGGACTAAAACTGTCGGTTGGCATGCTGTTTTTGTGCGGATGCGATGAGATACGTAATCTTACGGTCGCCTTCCGAACTATAAGTTAAGGAGGATTTGTGATTACTCAAAACTATCAACTGTGCTCGCTTACTTGACGGGAATCGATGGCAGTATCTGTTCTTTGGACAATCGATGTAGTCGACATAGTTTCGATCATTTATGATGCCGAAGAAAGTGGGTTTGCTTCACCGCCGCCTCATAAATAGGTGGTAGGTAGTTGCAATATACCTACGCAAAGATGAAAGTTTCCTTGTTGTTACTAAAATAAAGAAGATGTTTGAAAGAATTATGTATTTATCATAGAATTAGACAATCATAAGGGTTATTTGATTAATTTAAAATAATTTTCAACTTAATGTTGATGTCCATTGTAAAAACTGCAGGATTTTCTCCTTGGGGAGATGGGAACTTGTTCGGGAACACAATGAGTTGGATGAATTTTCGAATGTATAACAATCAGCCCGGTATTAGAAAATATTTCTGTCGAACGCGGATGACTAACAAATTCGCATATTTGGTAGTCGTGAATATGTAGCTTCCCGCCGACCAACATACATAACCTCTATGCAAAAACCATTTTGCAGTAGAGTTTGGAGGATTTAGATAAGGGTTTATAAGAAAAATTATTTCACATGTTGGGTAGGTAATAGGTATTATAATTTACCCAAATTACAATTAATTAGGAAGAACTTAACAAGCTCTTTTATTGGGACTTTGGGCCACATGGAACACCTTAACAACATTATTAAATACATTTGTTAAGAATAATGACAATAACAAAATAAACTCGCATACACATTTAACTTACTCCACGAAAATGTCTATACCTAATTTATTGAATTATTTCTGTTTTGTTTTATTAATACAAATTGGAGAAACAAGAAACTCTTTTCAGTTTTCAATTCGGAAATCAAATGAAAAAAAGAAATTATTGTAATGAAAAGTCAGTTGTCAGCTGTCAAAGGGCCACCAAAATAGAAAATAGATCTATTCGAGCGTTTAGCTCAGGCTTACGATATTTACGATCTGAGGCAAGCCCGACGCCTGAGGTAACATTTAAGATTGCCCATAAGATCCCATTGTTTCTATTCAATATGTCAAAGTCGGCGCGACCGAACGCTTGATTGTGGTTTGGCTATATGGGTTATGACTATGAGCCATAATAAAACGCGGCTAATGTATTTAAAAAAATATTAACATTTTAGTTCTGCAAGGCTGTCACAAACCAACGTGAAATTATAGCGAATCGTTCGCAAATATAGTTTTTTGTTTAGCATCTTTCATATTTTGTATCGTTACGAATGATTCGCTATGATTGCGCGTTGTTTAAGGAGGGCCTTAAAAGGTCTTTTTCTAAACGAAAAATTTCCCTCAATCAAACACTTTCAAATCTTGCTCAGCTAAATTCCATAAAAAAGTATTGATGATGTTCCCACCAAAATGAAATCCAAGATTTTGCTTGAAAACTTTTGGTATTTTGAATTGATGGAACAAGATTTCCTTAAAATGTCTACGTCATCTCAATTAAAACTCAACATTTCAAAGCAATCTTAATGAAATCGTACTCCACCAATTTGAGATCTCAAACATTTTCGTCTAAAATCTCAGATTTTGGTGGGAACATAGAATATAGAGGAGTTTTTATTGAACGACGATGATACCTATATACATATATGTTCAAAACTTTTCTTAATGCTTGGCACGTTCCAATTATGTATTAGAATACTTAAAGTTGGCTTCGTAATCCGTGTACAAAATTCAAATCCGCAAAGCTTTTCCCAGTCGTCAAAAACCTTAGCGTAGCGGAGAGCCGTTCGTTGGCTGAAACGGCATCCCTCATATTTGTATCTTTTTTTCAATGAACGGCTTCACCATAACCAACAGCTCCTCATATATTTTAGCATCCATCCGCAAAAAAATTTTGTAATCTGGCGAGGCTGTCAACTGGACCTCCGTCATGAGATTTGTATGGGAGTATTTTGGCCTGTTTAAAAGCCATATTTTTACCCATAACCTTTTTTTCTTAGTTGCTTTTTTTATTTTCTTCCTCCTCTTCACCAATAATTTCCTTCATCATTAAAGCAAAAAGTAATTTTGCCATCTGCCTGGCAAAAATCTCGCATCAAACCCTCCAAGTGGGTGCCGGGCGGTAATGATCACCACAGTTGATCTTGTGCTTTGACAAGATTGGGGATCAGCTAAGGTCAGGTCGAACTGTTGAGGTGTTCCTTTACTCCTCAATAGTTCAACCCTCAGCAATTCGATCTGACCATAGATGCGAGTCCCTAATTTTCAGTGGTGGTGTGAGCGATTTTCATAATCCGTGCCGAAGAAATGGAAGGCTGGGGGGCAAACCAGTCACTAACGAGCTCATTCGGGCGCCTTGGCAGGGTCCGTCTTAGACTGCCTTACCCCGGTATATCGGCTCTGCCGGGGCTGACCATCTTTTCCGACCTACTCGTGGGACCTTCATTTATTTTTTTAACAACAATGGACGACTTAGACATGACGAACTTACCATCCGCTGACACTGAGGATGAACTTTTGGCCTCCAGTCAGGAGACCATCGTAGGGAAACCTGCAAGCCCAGGGAGCACTGGTAGTACCAGCCATAGTACACCTGTGCCCCGACCGACCATCAATTCCGAACCAGAGCCTTCGTGCAGCAATGCCAGCCAAAGCAGCGCTGTACGGCGTAGTAAAAAGAAATCGGCGGGTACTCTTCTCAAGTTCCAGTTCCGGAAGGCTACCTTCATTCTTGACAAGATTGCCAGGAATGAGGAAGCTGGGACTGTTCTTGAGAGAGACCTAGCTGATAAAATCAAGTACCAGAAGATTGTTGAAGAATACAACAGTTTTCTGGCTACGCAAGAAAAGTCAACCCAGGAAAAAGCTGTCAAACGAAATAGGTCTCGAGACGAGACCAACCAACCTCCGAAAAGGAGTAAGTTTGATGGCCAGAAAAAGAAAGTGCCACCTCCCAGAGCAGCGCAACCGCGTACTTTAAGTGAGGTCGTCAGAGATGACCTCCAAGTATCGGTTGTGGATGAGCTCTCCACCAACAGCAGAGGTCTGCTGGAAGTGTGGAACTCCATCGAGGCCAAGCTCTCGTAGATGACGTTTTCCTACACCGTGACGGCAAGCGAGGGACCCTACCCTAGTTTTGACTCTGGTGAGATGCTCAGGGGACACAGGGTTATCAAATGCGCGGACTTGTTCTCTAGGGATTTCCTTAGTAGCTGCATTGCTAAGATTAGCAATCACTGGGATGGCTTGAGGCTCAAGCTCATCCCAGCTAAGGATATCCCTAGACAACCAAAGGCGCGTATCTGGTTGCCCCTCATGAGCATTAAGCCAAGCGGACAGGAGCTGATCCGCGGTCTTCAGAGGCTAAATCCGTTAATTCCGATGCGGGACTGGGCAGTCATCAAGACTGAGGAACCGCAGAAGAACAGCGCTTCTTATCTTCTGAAGATTAGCGAAGAAAGTGTAGGAGAACTTGAGAAGGCTGACTTCAAACTCCGCTTTGGCATCAGGTTTGCCAAAGTCAAAATTCTGCCCAGTCAGGGTACTGACCCCGACAAAGTTGATGACAATGTCGAGTTCGACGATGTCATCGATGGAGTCGAGGTCCCCAGCGAGCCGCCGGGCCCTGATTGTGCAGAATTCCATCAAAATTAAAAACGCGATGCTGAGGGTCATTCAGATTAATCTGAAGCACTCGAAATGTGCATCAGATAATCTGAGGGTTTTCCTGAGTGAGGAGAACATTGACGTCGGCATCATACAAGAACCGTGGGTTAACGGCCGTAGAGTGAGAGGTCTCCAAGACAGCCAGTATGATCTGTTCTACAAAACCACAAACCAAGACCAAGGTAAGCCTCGAACTTGTATTTTAGCTAAAAAACACTTAAAAGCTTTTTTGTGTCCTAACCTTAGCACTTCCGATCTGACAGTCGTCAGATTGGACGATAAAAATGCAGACGGCTTACTGGTGGCCTCAGCGTACTCGGCGCACGACAGGCTGTCACCGCCGGAAGAGTGGCGCACGCTTTCGTCCGAGGTCAACACAAAAGGGACAAACCTCCTGATTGGATGTGATGCTAACGCACGACATACTCTCTGGGGTAGTTCGGAGATTAATGAACGAGGTGAGTCTCTTTTTAATTTTATTATTGAAAACAACTTAACTGTATGTAACAGAGGTACTACTCCTACTTTTGTCTTTCCGAGCTCGGATAGCTACGAAGGGTGGGAGGACATACTTGATATTACCGTCATTAATAATAGCTTTAAGCTATCAGTGGAGAATTGGAGAGTATCCCCTCTTAATTCCTTTTCGGATCACAGATGGATCCTCTTCAATATTAATTTCGAGTCTGAAACCCCTGCTCCCTATAGAAACCCGAAAAGAATTGACTGGAAGAAGTTCAGCCAAATCGTAAATTCCAAACTGCGCAATATACCGAATCTGAGTCCAGAATCAGTTATAGATCTAGAATCAATGGTGAAAACCATTGAAGTGTCTATGAACACTGCTTTTAAGGTCTCTTGCCCAGTTAAATATAGCCGTAAAACCCTTCCTCCATGGTGGAATGAAGACCTGTCTAGTCTGAGAAAAATGACTAGGAAGATCTTCAATATCTGCCACAGACACAAGTTTTACCAACCTTATAAAGACTGTTTGAAAGTCTACAAGCGTGCTCTCGCATCAGCGAAGAAACTTGGTTGGAGAGATTACTGCCATTCTATTGAGAGCTTAAAAGATTCCGCAAGGCTTAGCAAAGTTCTTTCTAAGGAGCATTGTAATCCTTCGTTCTTGAAAAAGCCTGATGGATCTTGGACAGTTTCTCCGACGGAGTCCTTAGAACTGCTGATGACGACACACTTTCCGGGCTGCGAGAATAGCAACCCCGAAACGCATAGAACTTATAATTTACCTTTAGCTCGTGTAGAGCATATCAATACCGTTATAACTAAAGAAAGAATAGCCTGGGCTATTAATACTTTCTCCCCGTATAAATCTCCAGGCCGAGATGGAATTCTGCCAATCATGCTTCAAAAGCTACAAGATTTGGTAGTCCCACGGCTAGAGATGATTTTTAAAGGATGCCTCCTTCTCAACCATGTGCCAGAGTCTTGGAGACATGTAAAAGTGGTTTTTATTCCAAAAGTAGGCAAGCGAGGACACGAATCCGCGAAGGATTTTCGTCCAATTAGCCTAACCTCTTTTGTACTTAAAACTCTAGAGCGTATTCTAGACACACATATTAGAGACATACTTGTGGAATGTCCTCTAGTAAACTCTCAACATGCATATCTCAAAGGTAAGTCGACGGAGACGGCCCTTCATGAGGTAGTGCGTACAATTGAGAAAACCATCAACTTCAAAGAATATACCCTCGCTACATTCTTAGATGTAGAAGGGGCTTTCAACAATGTGCTAACCGAATCTATTCTTGAGGCACTCGTTGACTTTGGTGTAGAGGACTACATCAGAGAATGGATAATATCCATGCTCAAAGATAGAAAGATTCATGGCACGTTAGGTAATGCAAACTCGACAAAACACGTCAGGAGAGGAACACCCCAGGGCGGTGTTCTGTCACCACTTCTATGGCTTTTAGTCATGAACAAAATCCTCTTTAAACTGGAGAGATGTGGTGTGAAGGCGGTTGCGTATGCGGACGACTTGGTATTATTAGTGTCAGGGAAGTTTACTCCTGTGATAAGCGAAATCACAGAGATGGCTTTGAGAAAAGTTAGCAACTGGGCTACGAGTTGTGGTCTAGGAGTCAACCAGAGCAAAACTGAACTGATGCTTTTTACTACCAAAACTAAGATACAACCCTTCACTCCACCCCAACTTAACGGCCAAACACTCTCACTATCAACCAGTGCAAAATATCTAGGTGTCATCCTAGACCCTAAGTTAAACTGGAAATTAAACATCGAAGAACGGGTCAGGAAGGCCTGCATAGCTTTCTACGCCTGTAGCAAAACCTTCGGTAAAAACTGGGGCCTTCAATCAAAGATGATCTTATGGACGTATACTGCAGTGGTACGGCCGATTCTAACATATGGTTCGATTGTCTGGTGGCCCGCACTAAATAAGACATATAACATCGACAAACTAAAAAAGGTTCAAAGAACAGCTAGTGTTGGTACCACAGGGGCTCTTCGATCTTGCCCAACGGATGCCTTAAGCGTTTTTCTGCACCTTCTACCACTTGATCTACACATAAAATATCTAGTATCTTGCAGCGCCCTAAGACTTAAAGAATCAAACTCTTGGGTTGCTAAACCTTATGGTCACAGCAATATCACAAATTTGATTCCCGCTGATATACTTTCGACTCCCACTGACTACCGCGCTCCTACAATGAGCCTCAGTAAAGATTTTAAAGTCTTATTCCCATCCAGAGGGGACTGGGATGATGACGCCGTGACGAGAGACTTCGACACAACTATCTATACTGATGGCTCAAAGATGGAGTGCGGTGTTGGCTCAGGAGTCTTCTCTGAGTCTCTCAACATCTCCAAGTCATTTCGGCTACCGAATTTCGCTAGTGTATTTCAAGCTGAAATACTGGCAATCAGGGAGGCTTGCAAGATGCTAAAAGCAGATCCAAACCAAAATCGTAATACAGCCATCCTTACAGACAGTCAGGCGGCTGTTAAAGCCATTGATTCGGCTACATCATCCTCTAAATTGGTCCAACAATGCCGAGATGAGCTCGCAAGTCTAAACATTAACCTCAAGGTCACTCTTATCTGGGTTCCTGGTCACAGTGGCATTGAGGGTAATGAACGGGCAGATGAACTAGCCAGGCAAGGATCAGCCCTTCACATCTCACTTGCGGAAAGAGTCTACATTCCCCTTGGAGTTGTGAAGGGCAATATATTGTCAATTTTCCTTAGGGAATCTAACCGTAGGTGGAGCAGTTTGACCAACTGCAAAATATCCAGAACGATCTGGCCCGCCTTAAATAAATCCCGAACAATTGATCTCATATGTAGACCCAGGCGGGACATAGCCAGGGTCGTAGCAACCTGCACTGGACACTGGCCAATTGGAGAACATGCGGCGAGGCTGGGTATTCCTTACAATACTCACTGTCGCAGTTGTGGAGACCAGCAAGAAAAGGAAACAGTCCTACATTTTCTCTGTAAATGTCCAGCTCTAGCCAGAATGAGAGCACAATCGTTTGGAATGGCTTTTTTTGACGACTTAAACGAACTTTCCGAAATGAAGATCAAAGACTTGATCTCTTTTCTTAACGCCACGAAATGGTTCTGAGACAGAAATCTGTTGCGTTCTGCATCATGTTCCCCCCCAGATCCAAAGTCCGCGAGTAATCGGAACCCGGGTTTCTGAGGAGCTTCATGATGCTCAATGGCAATGATGACCACATGATCTGATCGATCGCTTCGTTGCTACTCTACAACCTGCCGAGCTCGGCATAATGTGGCAAGCTCGGGCGAGATGCGATCCGATCGAGTGAGTGTCCTATGACCCCAACTCACAAGATACATTAACCATACTCCACAGCCGTCCTATTTCAAAGCAAGGAACGCTTTTATCTACTTTCATACACAGGTCAAACGAGTTATGGTATCAAAACGGCGCAATCCAGCGCTAATTGGGCAACAGCGAGTGTTACGCTCTTGCCACCATTTTTACCTACCTACCTAATTTTGCCATCTGAAATTTTGTTGTTTTTGTTGTCCTGCTTTCACAATCTCAATAAAAGAGATGTTGGAAAACATCTATATCCATGTAAACGCATAATTGGGTTTACAGTTATTTTTCCATCAAGCAATGTTTATGTTGTCCAACCATGTTGTTCCATGTAAACCCCCCTAATCCTAATGGGAAAATTTATTTGTTTACTTTTTTTGACAAGAAGAGTCCAAGTGGAAGAAATGTACATTTGTATATCCATGTCACTCGCACTCAATTTAGCATCCTTTCAATGTTCTTGCTTAGTCCCCCTATTACACGATGATTCTTTGCGTCTGACTCTTGTCAAAATTCAATGAGTGCGAAGGTGAAATCCGATGCTTTTTCTCCTTCGCATTCATGAAAATTTGAAAAGAGTCAGACGCAAGGAATCATCGTGTAATAGAGGTCTTACGCATGAATAACGAAAGTGTTCAGATGTGAAGAAAATAACTAGGTGTTCTACAGATTTTGTGTTCCTCTTTGTGTTTTTCGTAATTTCATAATGGAAGACATCACGATGCGATTGGATTGTATAGGTACGGTGACCATCCGTCCCGAGTTTACCGGGACAGTCCCGTATTTGTATAGCCTGTCCCGGTTTATTTTTTAAGAAACCCGGGACGTACAAGTGTCCCGTATTTAGTTATTCGTCCCGTATTTGTACATTCTCTTAAGTTTCATATAATTTAAATAAATAAAAAAAAATATATTTGAATGTCCACTGAACGCATTCATTAATTCATTGATTTTCCAAAAATCTTGTTTTGAAAACAAAGAAACTAACATGTTTTAAAATTTGCTTAGTGTGCATTACGGAACGTTATTTCTTAGCTGTAGGTATATATAATTTACATTTAACTTAAATGTATTATTTAAAAATTTAGGGTCAGTTTTTCAGTGTGATCTCATCCTAGCTTTGGCGTTAAACCTAAGTTAACTCCAGAAACGTGTTTTTCAATAAATCTAAGTCCTATGTTAACTCCGAGCTAATTTACCTAATTCGGCGAGTTGACTCAGGATATAAACTCTCAATTGTGGCACGATGGTGATTTCGATTGTGGTATCCATGTATCGTACTGTCGAACATCTATTTCAATAGATTATTAACAGCTGAAAGAATAAATTAATACTCAACTAAAAAATACTTCTGAAATTGCTCAAGGTTAACTTATTTTCAGTACCTACGTTCTGTTACTCTCGCATCGATAAAATCAGTCCAGAAACGTTGAAAAATGGAACAAAACTCATGCATTTTGTTTCAATTTTCATCGTTTCTCGACCAGTTTTTTCGATGCGAGAGTTACAGAACAGGACTAGCTAACTCTGAATTAAACTAAGGGTTAACTCGGCACTGAAAAACTGGCCCTTAGTTGCTTTGTTAACAGAAGACTGAATTATTCTAATCTATACATCTATACATCTATACATCTATACATCTATACATATAAATAAAATTGGAGTGTCTGTCGTTAATATTGAAATGATTTCAAGTTTAGGTGGTTGTTTACTTGCAAAGAAACATAACTGCATCATTTAAAAAATTTTTGTCTGTCTGTCTGTTTGTCCGCGGTAACCTTCAAGACAGCAGAACAGGTTATAATGACATTTTACATACATGGAGTGGACAACTCTGGGAGTAATCTAGGCTACTTTTAATTGTAAAAATGTTAATGGTATCCTTAAAATATTAGAAAAAGAATGAAATTAAGGGAAAATTATGTCGAAACAAAAAATTGATATATAGGAAATAATTACAAACAAGTAGAAATAATCGATTTTAAAAGTGTCAGACAATTAAATTAGAACAATAAATTATATAGGTAGTCTTAAAACTGGTGAAGGCCTTGCTCAAAATTTTGTCGACGTACTGTTTGGATCTGTGCAAACTACATGCTAGATGCCACCAACACGGCAGCGATGCGACGGCCTTTTCACCAACACAATGTATTTTCAAGATGCAACAAAAAAAAAAGTATTTTGTCCTTACACTTTTTATTCGTTCAAGCTACATGCCATCGACCTTGCAGCCTTATGACGGCCCTTAAACAACAATAATGCAGTAATGCAATTGAAGCGCTGCCAGGTTTTATTAACGTAATAATTTAATTAGAGTGTTTGTCTTTAATTTGGAAATAATTGAAAGTTGCTCAGGTGGTTGCTTATTTGCAAAGAAACATAAGTGCATTATTTCTAAAAAAAATAGTCTTTTTAAACACAATAGTCTTCAAAACGATTCCAACGAGACTTTACGTTAATGTAGTGGAATACCCTAGAGTACTTTTAATGGTAAAAATGGTAAGGATATCTTTGAAATAGTAAAAAAAAACAGTGAAATTCCGGAAAAATCGTGTCAAAAAATTAAATTAAAATTTTTGTATTGAAAATTAGCCTTTATTCAAAACTTCGTCAGCAAAAAATGAAAAAAGTCTTTTCGTTGTACCAATATTATTACATTTATACTTCTATGAGGACGACATTAATTAAATGGACCAAGAAAAATCCAAAACTGATCTTCATTTTATTAAAATAAATTTCTTTGCATTTTATAGCACACAACAGCTTAAAGCTGGACGTACACCATTCTTCGTTCTTCATTTGGTGAACTTTGTTCCACAAACAACGAGTAAAGTTCATCCAAAATTCAAAACGTCTTTGAATTTCTTCGTTGTTCGTGTTCGGTGTTATCATTTACACCTTCTTTGTTCCGCGTACAGGCAAAAATGAACAACGTACACGGACGATGACAACGAAGGTGTAAATCCAGCTTAAACTGCGGCGGCGTACAGTGGGGCCGAAATTCGCTATTGTGATATACTTTTTTCTCAGTATTTTTCAGAAGAAATCTGGCTGCTATAATGATTTTGGGGTAAAATATAGCTTTCATCTAAAACATGTTTCAAGCGGATCTTTGAAATTTTGACCCTTAAAACTAATTAGGTATATAAATAAAAATGAATCCATATTTCCCTAATTCGAATCTGGATTATCCGGAATTCGATTAATCGAGGACACAAAATTAGAATTTTCTTCTCTTAATTTTTTCTCGAAATTTTTGTCTACGCGGGCGGAGGCGGGGCGGGCCAGCTAGTAGATAATAAAATTAAAAATCATAAGTTTTTTTTTGTTTTTAGTTTGTTACGTTGTGAAGAGATTATAATTCAATTTAACGTTCCTTTCTTTTTAAGAATTTCCTTTCGTTTGTTTTTCTGTAATTTTTTAAACTTAATTTTAGATATTACTTGATAAAAATAATAGAAGAGTCAAATTTTTTCACTTTAAAAATTGTTCACTTTTTGTCCCGGGTTTTGCTCAAAGAAATATGGTCACCGTATGTATAGGAGATGCCACAGAAAAGAGAACGTCAATTTTCTACACCGAATATTTTCAAATATTTCACCTCCCTCCCTCTTCTGCAAGTTTCCCCGCTCACCATCACAAATCGCAGAAAATACTTCATTTTTTTCACGTGTGATCAGGGATGAAAAATCTAGTACAATGGATAAGGTTGTTTACACATGCACTACTGGCGCTTCCTTTGACTGTGTTCAGACAAGCTGTATTAGGGGTGTCAGCAATTTTAACTAACCGACTTTGGCGAATTAACTGAAGTTTAACGATGGCTCAAGTATTCAATAATTGGAAACTATAATATACTTGAGCCTTGAACCTAGGCCTGCCAGACGCCCCGATTTTGGCGGGACAATCCCGATATTTGAACCCTGTCCCGATATATGTCCCGATATACAAACTGTCCCGATTTTGTCCCGACTTTTCTTTTTACTCATGAAAATTAACTTTCTTGTATCAAAGAATTTTATTAAAATGATTTCCCGAATTAAGAAGAAAATATGTGATGTAGTATATTTAGTTTAGTTTATTTCGACGGTATTTCTTGCAAATTTCTTGTAAAGGAGTAAGACATGCACATGATCTTTGCCGAACCTGGAGTTTCTGCCACCTTCGGAAAATTGAAATTTTGCCGCCCAAAAGTTTTAAAAAAGAAAACCAAACAAATTAATCAGCCTTATCGCCAATTCCGAGAGAGAAAGCTCTCCTTCGGATTTTATTTTTTCCCAGGAGTTGAATACTCTCATCGCCAATCTCCCCCGAATAGAATTTCCTCCGGAAATAACTTCGAACCAGTTTCGAAATATTTGAATAAATTAATGAAATACAATTATAAACCTATATTTTTGAAATATTCAGATCGGTATTTCTTAAAATCTCTACCATAGGCTTCAGATTAACCTCCGAAGAAAGAGATCGGAGAAACCTAAACAGAATTCGAAGAAACTTAAGGGATAGAAAAAAGAATCGTTTGCATTGATTTTCAAGCTCACTTAATTAATTTTTCATGCTTGTAGGTTTGTAGGGGACTGCATTCTGCACAAAAAGATAGACGTTACGTGAAGCATTGACGATCACGTTAACGGTAATCGTTTTGACGGTTATCATTTTTAAAATAACGGTATGACCCCCTTACTGCATATTTAAATAAATTCAGTGCCACCACCCAAAAAAGCGTTTGGCATATTTTCTATCGTCAAACTAAAAGCATGCTTGCGTTTTTTTTTGCAGAAGGTGGCTCCCAAAAAGGTGACTCAATCCAGCTTCAGGGAAGTCTTGGCAGAAGTTTAATTAATTTTTGAGAGAGAGATCTGCCCCAAATGTATCACTTTGAACACGGAAGATAAAAATGTTAAAATAAACAAACTGGAATAAAAAGACAAAAGAAAAACTTCGTGTTGTATTTTCAAAATCCTCCAGCTAAACTTAAGTGAAATTTTTCCAGGGAAAAATCACTAATTTTCCTTCGAAAAAAAATTGGCGGTACCTACTTTTTTCCTAGGAATTTTTCCCTTTTTTCGAAAATTGTTTATGATTGGAGAGTATCGCACGGGGGAAAAATCCGGGGAAAATTAATTTGCGATAAGGCTGAATATTTACGGTTTTATTTAATATTGCCGGGCATGATAATTGCAATTAGTTTTTAAATTTTGTTAATTAATCCTTCAAACAAAAATTGTGGAAATAAGAAATCGAAATTTTTATTTTTAAGTGATCATTAGACAACAACTAGGTCAATGCTTAAATATTTTACCAGAATTGCAAATCTCTCGAAATGACAGACTTTTTTGTACAGTACGATGTACCAAAGAACCCGAAGATATTTTAGTAACAAAACTGAATTTTCAATGATATAATCTTTTTATTTCTTTTTTGTCGTACATAAGTGTTAGCTAGTAAACATTTTTCTATTTGTTGTATATTTAACAGTTCATTGCCTTTTCTAAGTCCCGATTTTTTGTCACTGATGTCCCGATATTGCGAACATTTTATCTGGCAGCCCTACTTGAACCAACCTCAGTAAATCCGACGAAATCAGAGAGTTAAAATTGGTGAACCATGAATTAAATATTTGTTCAATTGGCCTAATAGATTTTCCATACAGCTTTTTGGGAGCCAGTTGAACAACATGAAGCTTGATTCACAATGCGATGAGGAAACGAAATGTGAGCATGACGAAATCATGTCGTTGCTGTCAAACAAAGCAAAGCACGTTACGCCAAGGATTCCAAAAATTGAAAAAAGACGTCACGAAACGACGATTTTCTTTTTTGAAAAGTAAATTACATAATGGAACAATTTTGTTTAAAGAAAAATACAATAATTTGAAAATAATAGATAAAGTAAATGATAATCTGCTGTCTTCAATAATAGCTGTATTTTATTTTCCCCCAGATCAGATCTGGATTTGATTTGCATACGAAATGTTCGAATTAGCTGCATATCGGCACTGGTTTAAAAAAATCAAAATGGTTGATTCAAACTAATAACTTTTTGGCGCTTGCAAGTTTTTCAACTTTTCTTACTTGGGGCCCAATTCCGCAAAAGTAAGTTCTTCCTGTATATACATCGGTTTTCAAAACCGCACACTACTATAACACAAGTAAATACGTCCCAGCAAACATTTCCCTTCAGAAATGATTTATTAATAATTCACAGGAGTGAAAGAAACCCTCATTTATGAACTCATTTATAAACCGGTTTGGATCAAATTTACTGGGTAGCATTACCTCGAATTCGAATCGTTTTTATGTTTCATTAATAATAGAGTAATTCTTCACTTTAGTGAATGTAAATAGGACGCTTATATATTCATTTCACTGAACAATTCATGAATCTTTTTTGAATCATTTAAATGAGACAGATTTGATTCATTCATATGAATATAAATTGGGGTTTCCTCATTCAGTTTAGTGAATATAAATTGAATCATATTTAATTCATTATAATGATTCTTTAATAATCCGAATGTATACCGTAGAACTGAATGTAAATATTATTTCAGTGTGGTTATACAAAATGCTATTTTAAAATGGTAAAATTATCTGCATAAACAGTTTGATTTCCCTAGATTTATCGAATGAAACTTATGATAAATTTCGCTAAAGTAAAATGGAATATTCGCTGCTATTCTGATATTCGGTCGAATTAATTCCGTACGGAATGAAAATGGAAATCAAAAAGATACTCCAATTGAAAAAGTTAAAACAAAAGTTAAATTATTCAATTTATCTTTTTTTATTTTTTTTTTTCACTGCCACAAAGAATATAGTTCCGTCCGTACAATAACAAATAACAATACGCAAAATTTAATGAAAGTGACAAATTTCCTCTTTACATAACTTTTGTTTTAGTTTTGGCACGACTAGGTCCCGTTATGGCTTTTCAAAACAAAATGAAAGGGACATTCAGTTTATGTGAATAAAAATGGACGCACCCAAGATATACCTCTTTTGAGGATCGCTTGTGCGCGTTCACTTTTATTCATATTATGTGAAGGAAATAAGAATCTCGATATTTTTTTATTTAAAAAAAAAAATCAACACAAATCCCCTTCCCCGCGTATGAGGTAAAAGTGGTGGAATATTTGAGTATATTCACATTTGATTCACAGAAGTGAGTGTTTCTCGAATATATGTTCTTCATTTTCACTGAATGTTCTATGAACGTTCACAAAAATGTTTGCTGGGGTAGAAGAAGAAATACACGAACACAAATGCATTGACTCAGGGTCGGCGTGCAGTTGGCTGTATGGTGGGGCGCTCAAGGAAAGAAAAGATTTCAAAAAAGAAAACGAAAAAATCATTGAAATTTGTTTGTGATTTTGCCCCGCTATAAGAAAGTGTAAAGATTTTAAATCGTTAAAATAGTTAAAAAAAAAAGATTTTTAAACATATAGAGTGAATACTTGCAATACTTTCTTATACAAAAATTTATAAGACTTCATGCGGTGCTGCGGTAAATAATGTAAAAACATATATATAAGACGGAGTGAACAATTTTTTAATTTCACAGTAAGTTTTATCATATTCTACATAGTTATGCTAAGTGATGTTTCAAATACATTATCGAAGAATATTTTTAAACTGACATAAAACTTCTTGACGAAGATACAAAACTGATATGATAAAGAGGGCCACCAGCAGAAAAACGTCTAATGCTACATTTCCACTAAACGCTAATCTGAGATTTAGGAGCCAGTTATAGCTTTCATTGAAAACCATTATTGAAAATTTTGTCCATCGATTTTAAGGCATTTAAACAAAGAAAGTTGATAGTATTTTGATACCAAATTGAAGAAAATTACTTAAATAATTTTTTTGGCAAACAAAATATTTCATTTGCATTACCACTTTCTTATAAAAGCAATTGTATTATTTCAATGATGAAAATCGTTTTCAGTGAACAGTTGATTTTTGTTTCACAAAAGTGGAACACAATCGTTCCAATGAATTGTGTTCTTTTCTCTTTCTGTTCTCAGCTGTCATTATTTCATTCAATGATCAACTCTAACCTCAAAAACAAAAATTACTTGTTTTTGTGGCTTTGGCTTGTGGTTGTGCGGTTGTGCCAAAAAAAGAAAAGAATTGTGAGTGTGATTTATTTATATACCTTTTTTATTAGTTGTATAATTTATGTATTTTTATTTTGTTTTTATACTTGTAAATATGTAAATTTACGATATAGCCTATTGAATAGACCGGAAAATGAGGGGTATAAAGGAACAATTACGTGCATTGTTTAAAATTAAATTTTCTATTGGAATGGATAGTTCAAAAAATTTTACAAAAAAATTAAAGCAGGAAAAGTTAACAAAAACCAACCTAAAAAAAAATCAAAAACTCAAGGATAACTACATTTCTTATAAATGTGCATAACATTTTTTGAAGCAAAGATAGGATCAAGGCATGCATGGACAAAATAAAGTAGAGACTAAAGGCTTTAATATGGCATGTTCAGAAATTAGTATTTTTTCAAAATTGACAGAGATATTCCCATTCAAACCTTATCATTTTTTATAATTTTTTGCAGTTTTGACCCGAAAGTCCTTTTTTCGGTACAATATGGAAAATTTCACATTCGTAAAAATGTTAGAAATCAAAATTTTGATATAAGATGATATTACAACTATAGAGAATTTTTAAAAAGTATGTAAGCTCGCAATTTCGTTTTTTGGCTGTTTTTAAATGCTTTCAGACCTACAGACCGAACGGCTGGTCCGATCAACATAAGATTTGGTACTAGGTGCTAAGAACCTCAAATTTGTCATAAAGTACCAAATAATAGGCTTTCGGGCAAAAACTGCGAAAAATGATAAGAAATGGTAAAGTTTGAATGGCTATATCTCTGTCAATTTTCAAATAATATGGCTTTTTTAGCATGTCATATTAAGGCCTTAAGAGCTAAGACTCTAGTTTACTTTGTTGATGCATGTCTTGAACTTATCTTTGCTCAAAACAAAGTTATGCGCAATTTAGAAAAAAATCAAAAAATCTTTGATTTTTCGATTTTTTTTATGTTGGTTTTTGTTTACTTTTCCTGCTTAAATTTGTTTAAGAAATTTTCCAAACTATCCATTTTGATAGAAAATGTAATTTTGAATAAAAAGTTTTACATGTAAAATTGTCAAATTCGGCTTAGTTTTCGAGTTATACCAAAAATACTTAAAAGTGGCCAGTGTGACCATTCTCTCAGAAACGCATGGGTGAATTTAGTAGCATTTTCGGTTTTAAGCATGCTTATGGGCCAAACAAACATATTCAATAATAAAAACCCTTGCACGTAATTGTTCCTTTTTAAAAGGTCTATTCAATAGGCTAATACAGCTGTGATCATATTCATATATATTTTGCGAAAATTACTTATGAATCCGCGAACGGATTCTATACATTTTCTTTGGAAGATTTTAGATTTTATGTGGATTTTATGTGTTGTTTGAGGTTGACCAAGGAAAGAAGGCCCCAAATTTGCGCGATTTCTGATCATACACCGGCTGACCAATCAGTTTGTCGAGGTTCGGAAGAATTTCTTCTGCAGTTGGTGGTGTTTGCCCTTTGCAGTGTGCTTGGTGTCGGCTCATCGGCAGTTGACTTTGCGATCGTCTTCCTTTTATTGATAAATCGTCACTCTGCCCATTGCTAGTGGTGAAGATAAACCCTCTTCACCAGCTTTGGCATTATCTATTCTCTTTATTGCGTTTTTCTTGTTTTTATCATCAATTGTTTGAAGAAATTTAAGATTGAATTCTTCTATAGAGTAATTTGTTCACAAGATAAGATAACTTTTGCTAAATATCAATTCTCTTTAATAGTCCGTATCTTAAGATGGCCATACACGACCGAGTTATCCGATCCATTTGGTTCGGTTGGATTTCAGATTGATTCTGAAGGTTGGGCTTCGTTGTTGCTCTGAATATTAATATTCCTCATAACTGCAAGGAGTTTCTCCATCTGGAGTCTTTTACTTTAAGTAAATTCTTTACGTAAGCACAAATTCCACAGCATCGCATGAAGATGACGATGATGCAGAGTTTCAGTTACCTATTTTTGTCCAATACAAGCATACAAACAAACTTTAAATGTAAGGCATCTATTGTGTCGAACGTTCGACTGAACTGGAGCGTTCGACTTTTTCAAAAATAAAAACTTCGATTTTGTTAAAAATCACAAAGAATTACAGTATGTCTGTTCGCGTACCTCCCAAAACTACGAAGTTCTTTCAAAGCTCATATAAAATATATAAAATTCGTAGAAATTCGTAGTTTTCGGAAGTACTCGAACAGACATAGTAAGACATAGAAAGACGACAACGTTTGCTAAAGGTATTGAGTGACATTCAAATTTTCCAATTTTCATCCATTTAAGGCGAACTTATTTCAGGCGTTTCGCAAACGATAATTCCACATAGTCACATTCGAAAGTTCGGCTCGGCGAAACGGAAGTCATAATAGATGCCTAACCTTTTAGTGCAATGGACAATCGCAATTCCAAAATAAAAAATGGGGCTAGGTGCGACGTGACCCAACTGTTAAGCTCCCATTGGTGCCCTCGGCAGCTAGAGGCCCAATGATATTTTGTTATGAATACACTTCACCCCAGCCCTAGTTTTTATTGAAAAAAATAATAAACATTAATATTCTTTTAACAAAGAAATATAATATAAAATCTGTTGTGCCCTCTTGTAGGCACAATTTATTTCTTTTAAATTAAACACTTTTATTTTTATTTAATCTAAATTAATTTTAAGTTTTATTTAGTTTTAAGTTTATCTATTTTTAAGTTTTTCTAGTTTTAAGTTTTAGTTGGCCAAGAAGAAAAAGGTGAACTCGCCACAGTCACGTTTGAGAGAAAAAGGAAAAAAATTAAGAAATATGGCGAACGTCGAAGGTACTTTTATGTACAGTTCGCATTAAAATTATTTTAGTACAGTTCAATATGAAACTGTGATTTTGATACAGTTCGAAGTGAATCTGTGTTTGGAATGGTCGGTAGGTATGTAACGCGTTTACACGTTTGTTGTAATTTACGTGTAGACACGCTACATCACTCCCCGCCGTATAAAAGTTCTGTGACGGTGACAGTTTACATTAGATTTATACTCTTGTACAATGTACTTTAATTTTTATATACATTTTAAAATATGGAATTCATTATTGAGATTGCAAATACATTTGTGATTTTTAATAATTTTTACATATTTCCTGTACAGTGAGTTTTGGTTGAAGACCTTACAATTGGATTTTTTTTACATTTTGGTATAGGACCTTACAATGAAATTTGTCATTTCTTTTCGGTGGAAGACCTTACAAAATGTTTGTTTTAATAGTTATAAAAAGCATAGGTACATTGAAAAATCTGATATATAAGTTTTTATTTTATAAATATGTTTTGGTAGATACAAAAGTATTATATTATACATTTTATTTTGGTAGAAGACCTTACAAAAGTTTTATAATAGGAATAGTTGAAATTGAAAATAAATGAAATAATTGAAAAATAAGAAATAAACATCCTTTTTTTCTTTTGTGGAAAAATGTTACTGAAGGTTGAAAGTTACTTGTTTGGTATTTGGCTGCGAATCATTGTCTTTCGTATAAAAGGCTGGTTTAAGTCGATCGATAGATATTATTTGCTCTTTGTCATCTATGAGTACTTCAAACGATTTTTCGAATCGATTTATTACTTTAAATGGGCCTTTGTACGGTGGATTCAGACTTCCGCGGTTCACCTCCTCTCGCACAAAAACGTATTTGCATGTTTTCAAATCTTTGGGAACGAATATGTGTTTTTGTTCGCGATTTCTACTAGAACACGGTCGGGTTTGCGAAATGGCTTGAGTGATTTCACGAGCTGTCGATGAATTTAAAATTGGATTCAAAGGTTTGGGTTCGATTAGTTCTGCAGGTAAACGTAAATTTTGTCCGTACAATAATTGAGCAGGCGTGACGTTTATGTTGTCAATTATTGTAGAACGAGTACCGAGAAGAGTCCAAGGTAAGTTTGAATACCAATTTTGTTTGTCTTCGTGAGCACGAAGAGAATCTTTAAGCTGTCGGTGAAACCTTTCAACTGACCCGTTTGCTTGAGGATGGTACGTTGTAGTTCAGATCCGTTTTAGTTTCTGAAATTTCTTTGAACAGACTAGATTCGAACTGAGTTCCTTGATCAGTCGTGATAGTTTGAGGAACTCCAAATCTGGAAACCCAGTTTTGTACGAAAGCGGATAGAACGGTGGAAGCGTTCATATTTTTCAACGGAATGGCCTCAGGCCAAGAAGAAAAACGATCTTTGATGGTTAGTAAATACGTGAAACCCTGAGATGGTGGTAAAGGACCGACCAAATCCATATGGATATGTGAAAATCGACCATCTGGGACTGGAAAAGTTCCGTGTTTCGAAGTAGTGTGCCTGGAAATCTTTGACTTTTGACAAGAGATACAACTTTTTGTCCATCTGTTAACATCGCTGTTCATTTTAGGCCAAAAGTATTTTGCTGTAATTATATTACGCATTGCCTTTGAACCTGGATGTGATGGTTGTCAAAAATTGTTCGTCAAAAAATTTCAGGCACATACGGACGAGTTTTTCCAGTCGATGTTTCACACCATATTTCAACGTCGTTTATCGGAATATTTACTTTTTCTAGCTTGAAAGATGTTTTAAAAATGACTTGAGCTCTTCGTCGTTTTCTTGCTCTTTTAAGAGGCTTGGTATACTGACATTGTTGAAATCGATTAATTCAACATACGATCTCGATAAAGTATCGGCAACGATATTTTGTATGCCTTTGATGTAACGAATGTCGGTAGTAAATTCTGCGATAAATTCTAAGTGGCGCGTTTGACGAGGTGATTTTTCTGTTTTGGAGCATATTGCGTTTGTGAGCGGTTTGTGGTCGGTGAAAACGGTAAATTGTCTACCTTCAACATAATACCGAAAATGTTAAACGTTTTTGAAAATTGCGAGGAGTTTGCGATCAAACGTCGAATATTTTCTTTCGGCCGGGCTCAAACGAGTTGAAAAGAAACATAAAAGCTCCCAAAAGCTATTATGGTATTGCTGGAGTACACCTCCGATAGCGTCGTTAAAAGCGTCTACCATAATGCTGATTTGCGCTAGAGGCTTTGGATGAAAAAGCATAGTGCGCTGGGATAAGTCTCTTTTGAGAACTTGAAAAGCTTCTTCGCATATGTCTGACCACTGAAAAATCGGTTTTTTAGTTTCTTTTTTATTCGCTCTTACACCTTTTAAAAGTTCGTAAAGAACTTTAGCTTTAGATGCCATATTTGGCATAAAACGATTGTAGAAATTTATCATGCCAAGAAAGCGCTGAAGTTGTTTGATGGAACCCGGACAAGGAAATTCGTTGATGGCTTTTACTCGTTCTTGCGAAGGAATTATTCCATTTTCGGAAACGCAGTATCCCAAGAAATCAAGTTTGCTAACTCCTAGTTCACATTTCGCCAAATTAACGTTTAGCCCGTGCTCCTGCAATCTTCGAAAAACTTCTCGTAAATGCGTTTTATGTTCCTCAACCGATTTACTTGAAACAAGAACGTCGTCCAAGTACACGAAAACAAACGAAAGATCACCTAAAATGCTGTTCATAAAACGTTGGAAAGATTGCGCACCGTTGCGCACTCCGAAAGGCATTCGTAAAAATTCGAAAAGCCCGAAAGGTGTTATGACCGCCGTTTTATGAACATCCTCTTCTGCGACCGGTATTTGATGATAAACACGTTTCAAATCGATTTTCGAAAATATTGAACAATCGTCGAGGTTAGCGGAGCAGTCTTGAGCGTTAGCGATCGGATGTTTATCTGGTATTGTCGCTTTATTTAACCATCGATAGTCACCGCACGGTCTGAAGTCGAGTGAGTTCTTTTTGGGAACCATGTGAAGTGGTGAAGCGACGTGAGACTTTGAAACGCGACAAATACCTAAATCGATCATTTGCTGATACTGACGCTTCGCGATTGCTAACCTCTCCGGATTGAGTCTTCGTGCGCTGGCTGGAGGGAGTTGACCAGTTGTTTGTATCCGGTGGACAACGTCATGTTTGACCGGCAACGTAAAATCTGGTGGAGCCTTAAGCTCGGGAAACTCGTCAAGGATAGCACCGAATTCGCTCGGAATCGAAAAAAGTTTGGGAGAACTAGTGTTGGCGCATTTGGAGAGACAGTTGACTTGAAGACTAGTATTTTTATCCACTAGTTGTTGGCTACGAAGATCGACGATTAAATTGAACTTGTGCAAAAAATCAGCTCCTATAATAGGGTGATCGATATCGGCAATAACAAAAGTGAAGTCGAAAGCGCGTCTAAGTTTCAAGTCAACTGTCAATCGTTTGCAACCGTAGGTATGGATTCTTCCACCGTTCGCGGTAAGAAGAATGAAATCGTTCGGTTGGCTGATGTGCTGGCAGGATTTACGAGGAATGATCGAAATCTCAGCACCAGTGTCGATTAAAAATTGGAATTTTGAATTTATGTCCCTTATGAAAAGACGGCGCGAAAAGTTTGCCTCACTCATAGCCGCGTCTGAGATCTGGCGAACTAATTTTTTGAATTTTTATTTGCTTCTGAGTCAAAGGTGCAGGATTGCTTTTTTTAAGATTTTTTTTTTTTAAGATTTTTAAGATTTAAGATTTATTTCCATTTCATGTTTACAATTGTTGACTTAGCAAAATAATGTTTAATTATAATGATTAATAGCGTAAAGTTAACAATAAGTATTTAATTATATTTTGTACATAAAGTATTAACAAGTTCGTTATTTAAAGGTTAACAGTATTTAATTATATATGATGTATTATAAAAATCATTACTCATTAAATTATAATTATGAAAAACTATACAAGACAAAAGAGTGTTTGACCATGAATTATAAAATGAAATGGTATCATGCACTTTGTGGTACGGATACCAGTGTAAAGTGCGTTTTCATTAGATATACTTTTAATTTAGATGAAAAACCGCGTCGAAGTTATTGCTGTAAGAGAGTGAGAGAACACTACAAAAAAAAAGAGATATATTTGCATCAGGTGAAGATTTTAGGATTGGGCAAGGAATATGTGAGAGAGAATATGAATTTATAATGAGATATGAATTTAAAATTATGGATGGCAATTAATTTAAATAAAGCAAGCAAAATTATCTTTTTTATGGTTTAGGTTGTCGTGGTATAAGAGGTCAAGCTACTACACGCATTAAGTCTTCCACATCTGATTTAGAAAAGAGCCAAATTCTAAGATGTTTTAAGAACCTGTGGCATTGGCCATTGCTGTTGCATATATCTGCTGGAAGTTTATTATATATAAATGGAGCTATGACAGTACAGAAGCGTCTAAGATGCTCTGTTCTAGTTCTTTGGATAGTCACAGTAGAAGCTGATGATCTCAACGAGCGATTTATGGCATTTCTTCTTACTGTATTGTGACCACCCCGCAGATAGAACAGTCTCAATACCTTATAAACATAAAGATGCCGAAGTGGTAATATATTGAGCGATTTAAACAACGGAAATGATGGTTCCCATCTAGGTTTGTGAAGCATTACTCTAATGATCCTCTTCTGGGCTGTGATTAAAGGCTGTAGATTGCTGACAAATGCACTACCCCAGCAGGAAATACCATATTCTAAGCGAGAGTTAGCTAATGCATAGTAAATAGATGTTAGTAGGTTTGCTGGTACTATTTTCCGCAAGAGAAAGATTTTGTTCAAAACAATATACATATTCTTTTTAACACTCATAATGTGTGACTTCCAGTTCAGTTTTGAGTCTAGTATTATGCCAAGGTATTTAAATTCTGTTACACATTCAAGTGGCATGCAAGAAACGGTACAACTAGAATGATCACAACTTGCGTCATGAAGACCAACATTTTCAATAAAAATCTCATTTGACAAGGAAAAGTACATAATCTTGGATTTGCTACTCAGCACCATCTGATGATACTTAAACCAGTTTGCCAAAATAGATAGATCGCTATTCATTGAGGCTTTTATTTTATCAACAGAAGGAGCAGCATACGAAAGGGCTAAGTCATCAGCAAAAGCAACCATATTTCCTTTCAAAGGCAACTGAAAAATTGAATTTATATAAACAATAAAAAGTAAAGGCCCGAGCACTGACCCTTGGGGGACGCCTACACATGCACTTGTGATCGAATCACTCATAGTTGTACCGATTCTCACATGCTGGGACCTGTTCTGAAGATAGGATGAGAACCAATTTAAAATGTTACTTCTGAATCCATATCTGTAAAGTTTATTTAAAAGAAGTTTATGGTCGACTAAGTCAAATGCTTTCGTCAGATCAAGAAACAGAGCACCAGATTTATTTGATTTATCGAGTTCATTATTGATGCTTTCCAAGAGAGTCACTACTGCATCTTCGGTAGACTTACCCTTCATGAATCCAAATTGCGAAGAGCTGAGAATACTATATTTACCAAGAAACTTAAGCATTCTTTTAGTTATTAATTTTTCAAAAATTTTTGAGAAAACAGATAGCAACGAAATTGGTCTGTAGTTATTAGGGTCTGTTTTGTCACCTTTTTTATGTATTGGAATAATAATTGCAGTTTTAAGGCATTCTGGGAATACCCCACTTTCAAAGCTTAAGTTGACAATATATGATAAGGGCCTTGTTATAAAACCATGTATTTTTTTTATTACAATGCTGCTTAAGCCATCTATTCCAAAGGAAGTTTTTGATTTCAAGTTAGCAATCACATGAGATACTTCATTTTCGGTAACCTCACTAAAAAAGAAAGAAGACAAAACTAAATCATCATTTGGATGTTCTAGATAAATATTTTCGATGTTTGAGGAAATTGGTGTATGATTTTTAACTACATCTTTGAAAAACAGATTAAAATTATTTGCAATATCCGCATCGCTTTCTGAAACCGTATTTTCTGAAAACTCAATGCGTTTAAGTTCATTGCCGCCATTTTGTTTTCCTAAAAGATTGTTAATGATGTTCCATTGCTGTTTTGGATTAAACCTACTATCGTTAAATTTTTTCTTGAAGAATGCTTCCTTTTGTTTACTAATTCCATCGAGGATATCTTTCTGCATACTTTTGTAGGCGATCTTTATATTTGGTAGATGTAATTTGCCTTTGTTCTTAATATAGAATTCATTTTTAGCATTAATTTTTTGGCACAAGTGGTCAGTCATCCATGGTTTAATTTTTTTGTACTTTCGCTTTTGTTTTATGGATTTACTAGAAGAAACATGACCAGATAAAATGTCAATAAAATTCCGAAAAGCGTCTGAAGGACAGTTACAGCTATAGACAGAATTCCAACTTTCAGCGGCGAGACAATCATTAAGCAACGTATAGTTTATTTCCTGAAGTAATTGAATACTCGAACTTTCATTTTTTTGTTTACTATTTTTTAATAAGTCCAGGAAAGACACCCCCGTTGCAAAATGATCGCTAACATCCCATTCGAGTAAAAACGAACGCATATTTTCAGAGCTTTTAGCACGAACAAAAATATGGTCTATACAGGTCTTACTGTAATCTGTAACTCTCGTTGGCACATTTACAAATGATTCAAACCCCAGAGACGATAAAAGGAGCAAATAATCATCACAGCTAGACGGGAAGCCCAAAATATCAATATTCATATCACCGATCATGCAAATGTTGTTACTGTTCAATCCACGAAGTAGATCCTCTATATCTCTCAGAAATATATCTTTGTGAACAAATTGCAGTCGATATATACCAACAATGTCAATGCAGAGGTTGCATTCAAGTTTAATTTTCACAATAATGGCATCAGCACTTTTCAAATCAGGAGTGGATATTTCAGACACAACAATATTATTTTTTACAAAAATCGCTATTCCACCTGACACATATTTATCATTACATTCCGCATAAACGTTAAAACCCGGAATTGAGTAATTGCATAATTCATGGTCAAAAATCCAAATTTCAGATAAGACAATTACATCAGGTAAGATTTTAAAGGCATTACTTAAAGTTATCACAAAATTATCAAAATTTTTTCTCATACTTCTTATGTTTTGGTGGAAGACCACAAAATCGTTATAAGATTTACTATAATTTAAACCAATCAAGATGTTTTCACCTGCACTACAGTTATTGAGATCAAAATTTTCATTATGGCGCATCATAGTTTAAATAAAATAAGAGCTATATATAATTGAATATTAAAAAATAGAAAATAAAAATTATTATAAATGATTAAGATCATCAATGCACCTGATGAATTTAACCTCCATTCCAGCAGTCTTGCGCATCATAATTTTCCCATATCTCACCCAAAGAAATTCATAGTTATGATTTGTTTTTGCAATTTTTGCCTCCCTCATGAGCATCTTTGTATTGTTTGACAGCCAGTCGTTGACGAAGATTCGGCCTTTGCATGAAGAGAAGATTGTTTCTGTTTTGATCGCCACTTTCTTAGCGTATAAGGCTGCCAAAATTTCCTCCTTCACACTCCTACTTCGAAGCTGCACAATCACTGTACCAGATGGTGCCCCCTTGATCTTCTTTCTGTAACACATCTCCACATCATCGACCGTCAGTTGCATATCAATTCCCTTGTTTAGGATTTCGATCACCGTTGCACACACATGCTTCGAACAATTCCTCGCATTTTTTCCGAACTTTCGATGAAACCAGCAAATCGATTCATTGTTCCTATTCCCACTCCGCAAACGGTGCATACCACTAGCTCTATCCCGGGAAAAACTTCTAGACGCTCTTTTAAACTCGTTTGCTTTCGGATATTGCATTTCTAATCGCTCGATGCGATGAACCAATTTTTGTAGCAACTCCCTTCGCTATATGAATGGTGGGGCGTACTAACTGGAGCGATTTGAGGTATCGAAGATGAGTCATGGAGTCTATCTGCAAGTGTGAACAGTTCACTTTGAGTTTGTGACTTCTCAACTGCCATGAGGCAAACGCGAATTGAAGGTGGCAACCGATTAAGCCAAAGTTTCATGACTAGAGGTGGATTGACCAAGTTGTTCCCACTTGCAAGACTCTCCATGCTTCGATACAGCTCGGATGGTTTCAAATCTCCTAACTCGTTTTTATTTAAAAGAGCGTCTAGTCGTCTTTCTTCGCTTTCTACAAGTTTTCAAAGTTTATATTCCGTGGTGCAAAAGTGTTCCTTTGCAGTTAACAACTCAGACTACCCGCAGTTTCTTTCTTGTTCCTCGATAAAAAAAAAGATTAAAATTCTTTAACGGGCAAAGTTGCGACGCCAAAGAGATTCATACATGGAAGACGTAATCGTTATCAGCGACACAGAAGTAGAGCATCAGACATGGATATTGAAGTCCATCAAGACATAATTGTTCCCAAGGATACAGAAACTATTGCCGAGGAGAAGAAAAAACAGGGCAATGATCAATACAAAGCACAAAACTATGAAGCTGCCCTCAAATTATACTGCGACGTAATTTCCCTCTGCCCTGATTAGGCTGCTTTCTATGGCAATCGTGCTGCATGCCACATGATGTTGTTCAACTATCAAAATGCTCTATCTGACGCCCGCACAGCCATCCACATTGATCCCAAATTTGAAAAAGGTAACGTCCGCATAGCCAAATGTTGCACTTTTCTCGGTGACATTATCGGAACCGAGGAGGCATTCAAAAAACTCGAGGAAGTTGATCCCTTCAATAGTAGCAGGGTTACCAACTCTGGAAATGTCTAGACCCGGAGGTTTTCCGAAATATATTTCGTTTCTTTTCTCTCACACTATCATGAAGTGATTATTTTATTAAATTACTCGTAGACTAAGAGCCCACAGCAGATTTTGGATGTGAACGATAGCAAAAAAAGAAGTATAGGCGTCGAAAGCTTCATTAAAGGCTATTAAAAAAATCAAAGTCTTGCAGTCCACAACTGGGGCCTTTGCGAGTAACAGTGCATCGAAAAAAAAATATGAATGCAACTTCGAGGATAATCGTGTTAGCCGAAATTGGTTTTCACCCCTCCCTAGATAAGCTCCGCGGATCCCATATCACGGAATCTGAGATCATTTGTTGGTGGCATAGTATATTCCAAAGCCGGGCTCATCTGATCTCTAGACTAGAGATGAAAATCGGAAGTTGAAAACATCAACTTTGAGTGGATATAAATACAAATTCACAAGTTGAAAATAAAAATTCTCAAGAGTTATGTTCAACTTTGACTCAAAAAAGATTAAAATGTATTCCTATTTATTCTTCAATATTTGGTTTGAGTATTTGTTTGGTTTCAGCGATGCCTTCAGAAATATAAAGCTTATGTACCAGACCCGGAGAAATCTTGGCTTAACCCGGAGCCCGGAGATCAGAGTGCATTCCCGGAGTCTCCGGGGCAAAATACCCCCGTTGGTAACCCTGAATAGTAGGTACAATTAAATTCGAGCAACAGTCGTGTTCGTGTCAGCAATTGCGTCAAATCGAAGCAACTGTCCAGACTCAGTATAAAAATCAATCTTACAGAAATGTCGTCTATTATTTGGATTATGCTCTGATGATTGCCCAGCTTGCCTCAAATACAATTGATGAAGGCCGAGTGTTTGGCATTCCTGGGTCGTACAGATGAGGCTATTGACAAAGCTGTGTGTTATAAAAAATGATACAACATCAGCTGATGTTACGTACGTGGATTGCGTTTGTACTACAGTGACAATCTGGAAAAAGGTATTTTGCACTTTGAGCGAGCTCTACAACTCGATCCAGATCATCAAAAAGCTAAGACCATGCGATTCAAATCCAAACTACTCAATGATGTTTCCTTGAAGCCCTAACCGTTTACACAGACGCCCTTCAACGAAGATATGAACAGCAAATTATACTTCTACAAACGAGCTTCGGTTAACTCGAAAATTGGCATTCTACGCGAAGCCATTGTAGATTGTACTAAAGTTCTTGAAATTAATTCAAATTACTTGAAAGCTTTACTATTGGGTGGAGAAATACGAGGTGGGTGGCTGATTATGAGTCAGCATTCCAAATTCAAAAAAACTAACGACACCAAAAATATGCTACGCGATGCAAAGTTTGCATTGCAAAAATCAAAACGAATAGGTTACTATAAGATCTTGGGCGTAAATAAAATTTCAACAGAAGATGTAATCAAAAAGGCCTATCGCAAGAAAGCTCTCGTACATCATCCCGACAGACATGCTAACTCAACGTCTGAGGAGCTCAAAATTAAAGAACTTAAATTCGAGAAAATCGGTGAGGCTAATGCAATACTTTCAGACTCAAGAAAGAAGATGCGATATAAAAGCGGTCAGGATATGGATGAACAGGAACAAGAATTCCATCCAAATGAAATGTTTTGGTTTTGACTTCTAATGAATTTAAATTTAATTACGTACCACCTTTACTTTATTCTGATTCTCTCTATCAGGATCTCCTTTATTATACAGAGACTCAAAATATCCCTAGAAAATTTGAAAAAATTAATTTGCTGCTCAACAGTAAACAAACAACAACAATAACAAAAAATCAAAAAATCTTCAGGATTTTTAACGACATCAATAAAAAATTATTATAATAATTTATGTTTTAAATTATAAACAAAAATACGAATTATTGTTTAGCTATACAATTAAATTTATATAATATAAAATTTTTATTGAATATAAAACTTAGCGGATGATATTGCAATTAAAATTTTAAAATAACGTGTCATTTCGAATAAAATCACAAGGATTTTTTGTTTTGACAACAGCATTTAATTTTCAAATTCTAAATAAGTTTATAATAAATTTGTAACCTTTGCAACTCAGCAACATAAAATTTTTTCTTCAAACCTAACTATAGACGTTGTGCAGTAGTATTTTTTTAGATTAATGCTCTCGCCTGATGAATGAAAACGGGAACATTTATAACTTGGAAATAAAAGCATCAAAGCATAATAATTAAATAACAAAATATAGAAAAACTAACCTCCCTTTTAGCCGACCGTATGAAACCTTTATTAGATGTTACATTCAATGCCTTCATTGTTATGCCAAAACCAAACATTTTTATACTCCTGGGATTTATTTTTCAACCCACATTTATATTTATCACAGATATTTCATTCGTAATCTCTTGAACATCTTTGGGTACTTCAAGTCTATTCATTAGCGTTTTACCTTTTACCTCAGCGTTTTTTAAATCACCAGCCAGGACCAACCATGTCTTGAAATGATTGAAATGCAGTTTAACTGCATATTAATCGTTTACCTTCAAAGATTTTATCTAGAACCGTCTTTAGAGGGGATTCTCTTTTTGCCCGCTCGCTAACAATGGGTTCCCTGAAACTCCAATTGGTGCTTCCATTAGTTAAGGAACTGATATAAGGTAGCATAAGGCGTGTTTTTTTATCATCGGGATCTGGGTCTGGATTAACTTTTGTGTTACAAAAACAATTTTGAAAATTTCCCATTATTTTGTTTTTGTTTTACGCAGTGGCGTATTTACTCTAGGGACAATAAGAGCCATGGCCCGGGGCGGCACACTGCGAAGGGCAGCATTCAATTTTGGATGCAAAATTTAAAATTCCTTTGCAAACTTCTATGGGAAAAGTAAAGCCTAGAGGCGACAAGCAGGAGGTATTTAACTCTTATATATTTTTGTAGAACGTTACATTGTCTACCATAGATACTTATATACTAACTTTCAATTGTACTAATTAGTCTTAGAGATATCAAAGTAGGAACGCAACACAGTAAATACATACAATTGCGATAAGCCCACCTATAAATATCTATAGGCGTGTCTCACCAATCATAATCTCTGGACAACTTATTTTTGTGCCGTCAAAAATATTAAAATTCTGTTTGTTATTTCATGACTTTTTGATGGGGCGCCAAATCTTACTGGCCCGGGGCCAAAAATCTTTAAATACCCCATTGGTTTTACTTGTAAAAGTTAATCCAGATCCAGATCCCGATGATAAAAAAACACGCCTATAGTTGTTATGTCTAAATTCCATGTACTAAATATTTTTTTTAAAACAATTTTATTCTTCGGAACGTACGTACCTTGCGGGCTTGCGGAACACAAAGGTTTTGATTAGTGACGTACTGCGTACACAAACTACTCTTCAGCTTGATCAAGAATGCTCTTTATTGCTTATAGCTAGCATGACCATTTGCTGCATCAGTTTAGGACTTCAAATATTGACGTGAAATAACGCCAAACGAAATAGAGCATAAATTAAAAAAAATGGTCTTATTACGTTTTCAAAAACGAAATAAGACCAAATTTTAAATTGGCTTTATTTCGTTTTCAACTTATTTCATATATTCAAAAAATTCTGCCGAAACTGAAATTTTTTTTCCTGACATAAGGAGAGTAATGAAAAGAAGTTTATTGGTAGAATAAATTCGAAGTTTAAAGATTATTTCAATGCAAAAGAAACTTTGCATACACTCACCTCACGCCCACCCCAAATCCTATAGTGAGCCCAAGCAGGGGGGTTGCAGGGGGAGCATGCCCCCCATACATACCTCACTGTTTATTCGCGAATTTTTAAGTTTCACAAACCTAATAAATCCTCTCCTTTATTTGATTTGTAAAATTTTAAAATTCACGAAAAAACAGTGAGGTATGTATGGGGGGCATGCTGCCCCCCTGCAACCCCCTTGCTTGGGCTCGATATAGGATTTGGAGTGGGTGAATGCAAAATTTCTTTTGCATTTAAAGAATCTGTATTTAATGAAACTTTGAATAATATAGCCGAAATAACGATTTTCCAGAAATATTTGGCCTTAATTCTGTGCCGAGATTCAGCTATTTCAGCGAGTGAGATGAGATGACTCGCCTTACTCGCCGACTCATCTCACTTCACTCGCGACTCGCAAAAGTGATTCAGCTATTAAAGTGAAATGAGTAAGTTCGAATTTAGTTTCGAACATTAGACAAAGAATAAATATAAAAGAATTAAATTCTACATCCTTGTCACACTCGTTACGCAAAACAAAATGAAATAACAAATACAACAATGTAAACATTGGAATCTTTAATAATGGAGTTTGGAATATATTTTGTTTCAATAATTTTTTTTTTTTTGTCATAATTAAAGTTTAATGTGAGTTTCACCCTTGAGAAATAAAAAGTTTAAAAGTGTTGAAAGTGAATAGAATATAAATTTATTTAATATATGTAACATGAAAATAAAATAAAATTAAAGAATCAATAAAAGGGTAGTTGTTTGTATCTACGTTGTTGTTTTTTATTTCGTTTCCTATCCATGAATAGGAATTCTTGAGAAAAGCACATATACTTATCCAAAACTAGAAATTTACCAACACATACACCAAGTCACTGCGGATATATCTGGCGAGTAATCTGACATTTCATTTCACTCGCTCACTCACTCCCTTTTGCTAACTGAATCGCTTTTCGACGAAAAGTGACTCATCTCACTCACTCCCTGCGGCTTCGAATTAGCTGAATCTCGGCACTGTTTTCGCATTGCAATAGAGCAAAAAAACTGATTGAGATAGATTTGGTTTTATTTCGATTATTTTTTTGGTGTCGTTTCCATCGGGCATAAGAAATAACACCAAATTGGCATTATTTCGTTTTTGAGGTGGAAATAAGGCCAAATTTAAAGTTTGGCTATATTTCGTTTGGTGTTATTTCACGTCACCCTTCAAATCATCGTTTTTGGAAGTTTAGGTTTGGGACAAGTGGGGCATAGTTTTCTAGTTAATTAAGAAGGTTTATTTACAAAATTCATCAGCAAATAAAGAAAACTACATACTACAACAAGTCACAGCTGCCGGAGGTGACATTCGATTTTTGGAAGTTTATGTTTGTAATGAGTGGGTGTGTTCACCAGTAAAAATCTGAAAATTCAGTACTGAATTGCCCCGGTCAAACATGTATGTTAAGGTAGAACTAGAATAGTCGGAAGCCAACTTAAGTGGTCGTACGGAACCGCGCGAAAACAAAAAATTCATATGACGCGCACATAATACTTAATACATAAACTTTTCGTTCAGTTTTCGTTAACTTTTGCCGTCGGACGTGAGAGCGCTTACCGACCGCTCTTTCGTAAATGGGCGAATGCAAAATCAAAATGGTGGAGGTAAACTAAAAATTTGGCGCTTGGTGAATAATTTGTCAGTCTTTTTTTCTGTTTTTGGTATGAGCGGAGTAAAATCTTAAATTTCCTTTAAGTTAATTCAAATCACATCGAATTTAAGTGGTTTCACCAAATAAATAATTAAAAGTCTGTCACTACGTGATTTGAATAAGTATGAGAAACTAACATTGAACAAAAAATTATTTACATTTTTTTTCCACTTTCAACCACTTAAGTGTGTTACGGTAAGATTTACCGCAACAAAAACCTGTATTCATTCGGTTCCTAAAACCTTCTTCCCACTATGTGAATCGTATAAATAATAATAATAATAATAATTTATTGAATCGTATAAATATATGTATGATACATATTACAATATGTTAAATTTAAATTTAAATACAATTATAGATAAAGATATATAAGAAATTACAAATCAAACATGACGGCTGGTGGTCTGTTTGGAATCCAACTTAACAATTTTTTCTTTTTTTTTCTTCCGACTATGTTGTTTGGTCATAGTCTAACTCTCGTTATCTGGTTTCCCCTCCACCCCAAACCAATCCCATTTTTCTACCAACAATTTTGAGTCCGTTGTCCTCTGGGAGCTTGAGAGTTGCTAGGGGAGGATGACAAACTAGGTTCATCATTCATCTTAATTCTTTCGTGTTAAGCAAGCGGACGGGCTGGAAACTCACACGCCATCTTTAAGCTAGAACTATAATGCTCGGAGGGGCACTTAAGTGGTCGGAAGAAAACAAGCGAATACACGGAAAGCATACGACGGTGACTATAATTGCGGAGTGGAGCGTTTCGTCAAGTTTCGTTCAACTTTGGTTACGGAAGTGAGGTGCGCTCCGGAGCGCACCTCACTTAAGTAAAACTGACATTTGGTGAAATAGGAGTGCCAAAAAGAGATAGATGATAATTACATTATGGGTGTGTTTCCCTTTTTTCGGTACGGAAAGCTACTTTTCGTTGGTTTTTGACATTAGCTTCAGTGCCCTTCCGACTATTATAGTTCTACCTTTACTTTGAGCTTGGAAGCTTAACGAAACTGGGAATTAAAACATACACTGTACACTTGATTGTGGATTTCTCACAACATGGCGACAAGCTCAGCCTAAATGTTTAACCTTAAATTTAATTTTAATTTGAATAAATATCCGAAATAACAGACCGCTTAAAAGAATGGAACGCAAAACGCTATTCCCTTCATTCCCCAAATCTGCACAGAGGTCCACCGAATAGTAGATTGCGCGTTAGTTAGTTTGTTTCGTTTCCTCAAAAGGTTTAGAAAATTGTTAAAAGAAAATATTTGCCTCCTTCGAATAATTTTCAAAAAGTTAAAAATGTAGAGTAACTGAGAGAATGCTCAGAATTATGTTTTCAACTTTTTATAGTTTTTTCTTCTTTTCTCAAAGTAGTTTATTGTGAATATGTCTCGCTCTGGCCTTTGATTCGTCAAGTTTTGGGACAACGCCAACAGCTTGGGGAATCCTTTGAATGTGTGAGTGAGAGATAGTTTCGTTGGAACTCAACCTCGGAGTGGAACCGTAACAGAGTTCCACGAAAACCATACGAATGAGTGTGAGAATGTGTGAGTGAAAGAGAGGTAGATGACAAATGCTAGGCAGAAAAAACCACTTCTTGGTTGACCTGAATAGCCGATAGAGGTTGTGGAAATTTTGAGAAAGAAGAAAAGCAGATAGAAAGTAGGAAAATTTGAAAAGCTAAACAAAATTTAGATTTGAGAATTTTAAAGTGCAAAGTTTTTTTGAAAGTTGTTCGAGGAAGGAGTTATTTTGGAAAATAGAAAACTCGCTTTTAAGAAATGAGTTTTGCAACGCCAGAACGGGGCGAATCGGAATATTGGAGGAAAAGGAGAAGGAAGAAAGGAGTTCTAAAAATGATAAGTAGAGTGCAAGTTATTTATCATTTAATTCGTTTGGTGGTGAATTGTTTTAAAATAAATTCGGTTGGCCTTTTGAATTTCAGTTTTTAAATCTCAAATTTGTGAGACTTGTGACCCATTAACGTAGTTTTCTTTGTCTTTATTTTGGGACCCGGTGATAGCGGTCCATTCTTTGGTATTTGTTCTCTTTTGTTCTTGATTTCTGTTTTTTTTTATCTTTGTTTCATTTTATTTTATTTCCTTTTTAAAATTGTTCTTCGAACAATTATTAATTTGTATTTAATTTTTATCTCGAAAAAATTCTGGGTTTTAATCCAGGTTTATGCCACGGTTTCCCATAACTCCCCATCCGGGAATTAAATCTTTGTATTTGCTTTCAATTTATTGAAGAAACATTTTCAGCTACTGGTTAAGGCAAACTACCATAAAAAGTTTCCTGTGATTACCTTTTATTTATTTACTATTTTTTTTACAGCATACACCTATTTTCTTTTTTTATTCGAGCCATTATCTACTGTTGTTTTTCTTATCGTATTAAAATTCGGCGAATCCAAACCCACCCCAAGCTGACTAGCCGGTAAGCTGCATCATCGTTGCAGTTGTTGTTGCAATATTTTTTGTTTTGTCTTTCTATTCCTCTCTTCGTTGATCGTTTTGACAGTTGGTTAATTCGATCTTGTCTCGCGCGTGTGCCGGTTGCACATTTTGATTGTTTAATAATTAATTCGTTTGTTTATTATAATAATTGGATTCGTATAATCCTTAAGTTCGCGGTTTGTTAGTAAATACGTCATCCTAAATTCGGTTAAAAATATTGCAACAAATTGGTGCCCATACGTGTTGGGAAAAGAAAATTTAATTACCTCCATTACCATCTGCCTGTTCCATATTGGAATTGTTCTGTTTTTGTGTTTTTTTTTTTGTGATAATAAATTATTATTCCTTTTTTTTGTTCATTAAGTGAATTTTTTCTAATCATTTTTATTCTTTGGTGCATAGGTATAATAAATCTAATTTGTGAACGGTGTTCCAGAATTGGTTTATTTAATTGGTGAAGTGAAAGAGTGCAGGGAGTACCTATCTGCCTACAAGAAGAGTATACATTCATAGGTACAGGTGAGTAAGGTGTTTTTTTTTTTTTTATATTGATTTTTTTTTTCTTCAATCATTTTATTTTATTATTTACATTGGTATTGATTGTGGTTAGTGTTTTTTGTTTTACATTGCTTTGAATTCAGTTTTAAATTCTTTTTTTTTTTGCGATAATAGTTTTTTTTTTTATATAAAAGAGTGCGGTCTCTTTCCAGTTGATGCATGAGTTTTTTGATTTGGGTTTATTTCAGTATACCTATTTGAGTTAATTTGAGTTTGAGTGGTTATAATTATTTGTAAACAACCGAAAATAAGTGTTCAATTTGTGAAAGTACTTTTTTGGAGGTGAGCACTTTTTTCGGATTTTTGATTTGATTTTTTTTACTTTGTTAAATTTAATTCAGATTTTATTCGATTAAATATTTTTGATATTAGATTTTGTTAGGGTTGCCAAAGTGCGAAACAAATTATTATCGATTTTAATTCTTTTAATATCTTTTATTATTGGAATTTTCTTTTGTAAGTGAAAATTTTAGATTTTCGCTATGCTGTTTAGTATTTGAATTTTTTTAGTGAACATTTTTAGAAGTTTTTAAGGGTTGCCAACGTGCAAACAAAAATTATTTTGATATTTTTTGTGGAAATTCTTTTTAAAACTTTTTTTTAAAGTTTTGACTTGTTCCTTTGTACTTTTGGTACATATTAATAGGTTTTCAGAACAATTAATAGTAGGAAATTTTTAAAGTTTCGAGCTTATTTTGTTTTATATACTTATTTAGTTATTTGGATTACTTTTATTAAATTTTAATATGGAGGTAAATAGATTGTCGCAAGACGAACTCGCATACGAGATGGAGTGGCGAGGCTTACCTGTAGGGACAGTTGAGGAGATGCGAAAATCGCTTAGGGTTACCACCAAGTTGGAACGTAGGAATTATTTTGTAGCTCCCGCATATCCGTTCACTTTTGATCAGGATCAGATGGCGGTTGAGAAAAAGTTGGGTGAATTAGGGAAACTTTTGGAAAATCCTCCAAAGTCAGAAACTTCAAAGGAGTATTTAAAGATTTTGACAAAAGTAGAGTGGGGATTACGTAGGTTAGATAGGTCTATTCCAGAAAATGATATACAGGAAAAGAGCAGGTTGGCTGAGAAAAATAAATTAGTTATGGCTTTGGCAGAATTAGAGGAAAATGACAATGAAGAAGATGAAGATGATAATGAGGGACAAAAAACAAATTCGGAGGTTGAAAAGCAGCTGAACCTCATAGCGAGTCGATCAGTACTTCTGCCAGTACATCGACGGGCTTAGGGGTGGCAGATAGTAGGACTGGTGGCAATAGGGATAGTGGTAGGTTAGAAAACACGATTGTAGATAGAGTTACTGCTTTTGAGAAAAATCAGAGCAGATTTATAAGTGGAACATAAAGTTCACTGGTGAGCGCTGTGGTGCCTCCGTGAACGCCTTTTTAGAAAGAGTAGAGGAGGTGCGCAACTTTTTAGGTCCGAGGTAGAATTTTTTGAAGGTAAGGCATTAATTTGGTAGAGGGCAGTTAGGCTTTGCTAGAACCAGATCTAGCCAGGCGCGGATCCAGGATTTCGTTCAGGGGGGGGCAATTTTTGTGAATTTCCAAAATCTTGATGAGGTCTACAGAAAATTTGTGTACACTTCATACCGCTCTACACGTCTGGTCACACAAAGCAATGTGAGTTGATGAGTTTGAAATTTGAAGAAAGCGATAAACTCTTATTCATAACTGCCACAGTTCTCGAACAGAGGACTTTGAACTTTGTTAAATGAGGTTTTGCAGTTTGTAACTATAGCATGGTGTCTTAACAGCTCGGAAAACATAACGGAACAGTGGTATTTTCCTATTCAGACACATAACGTTAGAGTTCGAGCGGAATATCCAGCCTCTTCTTTAACTGGCAACCTAACCTAATCTTGCAAGTAAAAGGCCGTTTTCGAGAACGTCATCAGCATCAAAAATGCGTTTTGCAGAATGTTCTCAAACGCAAACTGCAAAAGTCTTCTGTTCGAAAAGGCAAATACAAGTTATAGGCGCCAGTTATAGCTATCATTGTAAATTTTAATGATAGATTTTGAGACGTTTAGGAAATAAAATCATTTATTATCTTGATGGCAAAATAAAGGTTAAGACTTAATTAATATTTCTAGCTATTCTAGTTCTAATATTTGAAAATTGCTGTATTTCAGCTAAACTAAAATTATAGATCAAAACCGAGATGAATCGTATCGTTTGCTCAGATGCCTTTGTCCATCGATACAAAACCAAACTTTGCGACATTGAAATAAAACACAGTTATTATAGTGAAAAATACAAAGAAAGCACCACTCTTTATTAAACCTTTCCTTCCGACCTTCTCGATTGTGACTAACTTTCGTTATACATTTCACAAACAATAAACTTAGCCTTCGTTAGTTCTAGTATAAATGTTTCATTTAAGCTCAACACATCGCCTACAGAGTTGCCAGAGTCATGCAGTTCAATACAATAGCAATATTCGCGTCGAAAAATGGCAGTCATTTGACAATCGAATTGACAAAACAACTATCCTTTCCATCCAACTTCTCTTCCGCAGTGACTGCTTTAGTCGCTTCCTGGTTTCTCTCCAATCTTCTTCGTTGGATTCGCACTCTTCGCCAGATTAATAATATGGAACACGGAAGTTCCTAAAACACATCCATAAAAGTGATGAAATCCTCACATCAAAAACGTATCTTATGGATAAAACAGATGTGCAGCGTCTGCACGCATCGCTGCATACAGCTCCTAACTCAAACCACATGTACATACTCTTAAGGTGCGTCTCCATATCAGACTAAAAAGGCGGCAAGCAGCTCTGAAGAAGTTCTCGAGAATAAAACTCGAAAGTGGACACAGACACATTCATGAAATGAGCTCACCAGAGGGGAGGGAAGACAGATATCCGAGAGTCGCTCTCGAGAGTTTTCTAGTGAAAGTATTCCCTCAATGGAAACGTACATTTTAATATTTATCACAAAAAGAACTCTATCACCCATTTAGTATGAAAGTTTTTGGTATTTCTCAATAACTTTTATACAAAAATGTTGTTTATTATTTTTACTTTAATTTGATATCTTTATCCTGTAGATCCGAGCATTTGAAGCAAAATTATAAATCTTTGAAGCTAGTTACTCGTAAATCGACGTATTTTAAATTTTTTTTTTTTGAAATAAAAATCAACTTCAATGTTGAAAATTTAAATAAGTGCCCCTGTCGCCTCTCCCGTTACATTAGTATAAAAAACCAGTAACAAATCTGTTGAGTAGGGTTGGAGGTGGAGCAATAACTTTTTAAAACACTATATTTCAAATTGTAAATTTTTTCATTCAAAGCATATTGAAAAACGAAAACGAAATTGATTTGGGATTCAACCTGGTCCCTAGTATGAAATAAATTGACTTTTCTCACAAAATGTCATACAGTAATGTAGCCTGACATTTTTATCTTTTAATTAAAGACCTTGGCGCAAAATTATAGTGAAGTTAACACGATACAAAAACAACTTTAGTGTAAGACTCGGTGAAAATGCTGTTTTATTAAATTATAGACCATGTCAAACCAACTTTATGTTTAAGCACTTGCATTAAAGTAAAGTTAAAATCACCAAAGTCTGATTTTGATTTTTTAGTATCTATCACACTAGCTCAAATGACGTCTGTGACACGAACTGTCATTGATTTAGGAGAGTTCAACTTTAATTTGGTAAGAAAATTGTCTTAGCGCGACACTTACTTCTTACTAGCATGTGTGTCTATAATTCAAGAAAAGTTAGAGAACTGCATTAAAGTTAAACAATTGTTAACTAGTGTCACGCTAAGGCCCTTGAAATAGGCTGTCTATAATTTTGCGCCCTTAACTTTGAAGATCGAGATCTAGAACCAAAGTTAAAAGCTTTTCACACAGTCGATTTGAAGACGCTATTTGTGCATACCGGAACTTTTCTTAACTGAACCTGGTCAGCCAGCGGCCAACGAACAACCATTTATTGCTGCAACTCTGCGCTGCCAATGAAAAATTTATAAACGTATAACGAAATAACCTTTTTTTGATTACATTTTATTAGATTCATATTTTATGCTTCGTTCGTTCTTGCCCAGGGGGGGGGGCAATTGCACCCATTGCCCCCCCCCCCCCCCCCCCTGTATCCGCGCCTGGATCTAGCATACATAAGTTTAGAAATAATAGTGCAGGGTCAGTTGTTAGGTGTTATAATTGCAATGGAGAAGGCCATTTTGCAAATAGGTGTTCCGCTGTAAGGCGTTGTTATGGATGTGGTAGGGTTGGAGTTACTCGGAGTAATTGCCACCAGTGTTCGGGAAACGGGAGACGAACTTTCAGGTCAGTAGGACCAAAGTTTCGTTGAAGTCTGTTAGGTTGCCTACTGGTAACCAGTCGGCAGACATTAATTTAGGTTTCACGCTTGAACAAAATGGTAGGGATCAACGACCATATCTTGGTGTTGAGATTTATGGAATTAATATGTTAGAACTTTTGGATTCAGGTGCTTCACGCACAATTATAGGCAGGGACGGATTTAAAGGATTTAGGACTTAATTTAGTAAAAACAAATTTAGGTAGGGTAGTTTTAGCGGACGGTGCAGGTATTGGAGTGGAAGGAGTAGTTTCACTTCCAATTAGGATAAAAGAACAGGTGGTTCTTATAGAGTGTCTCGTAATTCCACGCCTTCCCCCCAAACTGATTTTAGGGTGTGGTCCCGGATTTGAAATCAGGAGAATGGACATTTTCGAACCAAAGTTCGTTGGCTTCGATGTCCGTGGCGGATCATTAAAGGGAATTAGACGAGACACAGAGGAAAAATTTAGATAGTTTTTTGGAGAAAGTTTTTAAAGATGGCTGAGGGATTAGGGTGCACACAGATGGTGGGGCACAAAATTAGGACGAAAGCTGAAACAATCAAGCAACGGTACTATCCGGTGTCTCCTGTAGTTCAGTCTTTCATAGATAAAGAGTTAGAAGATATGCTTAGGGATGGAGTGATAGAAAAATCTGACAGTCCATGCGCTTCTCCCATTGTCATGATTAAGAAGAAAGATGGCACGTATAGGTTTTGTGTAGATTATAGGAAGTTAAATGAGGTTACCGCTACGGATGCATACCCCCTTCCGTATATAACGGCCATCTTAGATAAGTTAAACAATGCTTGGTTTTTGAGCTCACTGGATATTAAGTCTGCATATTGGCAGATTCCAGTTGAGAAAGATTCCAGGAAGTATACTGCTTTAACAGTTCCAGGTAGGGGTTTATTTTAGTTTTTAAGGATGCCGTTGGGGTTGCATTATGCACCTGTAACATGGCAAAGATATATAGACACAGTTTTAGGGCCTGAGTTAGAACCATATGTCTTCGTCTATCTCGATGATATCATCATCGTGACAGATACGTTTGAGAAGCATATGGAAATTTTGAATGTGAAGGTTTTATAATACAAATTATATATACTACTGAAATAAATCAGCCAAGTAGAAGGCTTAGCATATAGTAGTATATAGAATTTGTATTATAAAACCTTCTTATATAGAAACTATGCCTGGCCCCGGGCAAAAAAAACTTCCAGCTTAATGATAAGGAATTCTAATCTTGTTGGATATAGTTTACAGTGGATTTTCGTTGAAAAATTCATGTAAGTTGAACTTAATACAAATTGCGTATGACAAAGCCCTCACTATGTCACTGATGAGTTCAAGTGAGTAAGCCGAACGAAACGCTAATTTGTAGGACTAAAGGCCATAAAAAGCTATTTGAATCAACAGTTCCCCTTGAGGTCTGCTACGGCAAAATCTGTTTGTAAGGAGATAGAAGGCAATGTCTTTCTCTTGTTCGGAGTCCCTAAATTCGTTGTTTGTGATAATGGTCCACAGCTCAAGAGCAAGGAACTGAAATCTTTGTGTGATAGCTACGGTTCTTCGATAAAGTTTACGGCGCATTACCATCCGCAGGCCAATCCGGCAGAGCGGATAAATCAGATTATAAAGACGACACTTAGGGCTTATGTCTCGGAAAATCATAGGGTCTGGGATTCGTAGTTGGCGAAAGTAGCGTGCAGTATCCGCACGGCTCAGAATGAAGTGTTAGGTGTATCGCCGTATTACGCAAATTTTGGGCGAGGTATGGAGACTTTTGGAGGCGAATCCTTAACCACCATTCCTTATGTGAGGGGCGAATGGGCGATAGTACGGACGATACTAGGGAACAGTTTAGGAAGCTTAGGGAAGAGATAAGGAAAACGTTAGAGTTGACAACCAAGAAGGCAGCGAAAACATATAACCTTCGTTGGAGGGATGTTCAATTTCTCCCGAACGAATTGGTTTGGCGACGCAACTTTACCCTTTCGGAAGCAGCAAATTATTACCCGTCGAAGTTAGCGCCTAAGTTTGTAGGCCCGTGTCTAATTCAGAAACGTGTATCGCCATGGACTAACATCCTCGTAGACGAGAAAGGTACAAATCGAGGTATCTGGAATGTTAAGGATTTGAAACCTTATCACAACGACCCTGAAGGACCATAAAATTAGTCGCGTAGCGGATGAGCTGCGCTAAGAGGTACTGAGAGTTTTCAAGCTCTATGATGTGCTTACTCTCACCTTTAGTGATCGAGTTTTTGTTTTCTTAGTTGTGTTGTTTAGTAGTGTATGTATTCCATAATTATGTTGTTAAACCTTTTCTTATCCCATTTTACTTTACTTTCATTTCTGACAGCCAGGTTCTACTCCTTGGTAGGTAAAGGTGGAATTTGTTACGGTAAGATTTACCGCAACAAAAACCTCTCTTCATTCGGTTCCTAAAACCTTTTTCCTACTATGTTGTTTGGTCATAGTCTAACTCTCGTTGTCTGGTTTCCCCTCCACCCCAAACCAATCGCATTTTTCTACCAACAATTTTGAGTCCGTTGTCCTCTGGGAGCTTGAGAGTTGCTTTGGGAGGATGACAAACTAGGTTCATCATTCATCTTAATTCTTTCGTGTTAAGCCAGCGGACGGGCTGAAGACTCACACGCCATCTTTACTTTGAGCTTGGAAGATTAACGAAACTGGGAATTAAAACATACACTGTACACTTGAATGTGGATTTCTGACAACATAACATCAAAATACATTTAAATTTTCTTTTTAAACATGGCGACAAGCCCAGCCTAAATGTTTAACCTTAAATTTATTTATTTAGTTTAATACAAGCGTGCCTCAAATCTCAACTTAAATTTAAACTCAATTCTATGGTGGGCTTTTCATTGTTTTTTTTTTTGTTGCTTGTTTTTTTTTTTATTGATTTTATTATTAAAATGGGGCCGTAGGCCCACCCACCAGTTTTTACATACAAAAACTTACCCCCATATTAATAAACAGCGGATAACAATGTGCTAGCATTTATACATCTGTTAACTTGTAATTCTTATTAACAAATGTGTAATAGTCTGTGACGTGTGTTAACGTACGGATAACTTTAACTCGCCAAATTCCGCGTATAGTGAAGGGATAACTTCTTTACACATACACGCACAAGTGTGATAAGACCGTTTACGTATACCAGTATACACTTCGTAAGGCAGTGCATGCATGTGAAACATGTATTAGAAAATCACCATAATTTGATGAAGTGGTGAATTTGGAGAAGTGATAAATACTAGAAAGATATCATATCTTTTTAAATAAGAAAAGTTATCAAACGGACAAGTTGTCTATCCGTGTGGCAGTTAACACGTGTGTTACGGAGCGGATAGCAGGTTTTTATTAATACTGCTGTTAGAGATTAATCCATAAAATAAAGACAACGTGGGGCTTTGGATATGGGGCTTTGAGTTATGTAGAGAGGTTCGGAGGGAGGAAGAACTAATAAGGAAGTCAAAGATGTCCTTTGAGTTATTGGTTATTTGTGTGGTTGAGGTTGGTATAGAGAGAGAGTGGAAGTCGAAAGAATTTCGCATAAGGTTAGAAGTACGTAGCATGCGGGTCATTGGTTCGTTACTACCATAACTAGTACCTACGATGAAAGTTGACATCAAAGAGTGACACTAATCTTAAATTTCTAGGGTTGGTGTGCAATGCAATTTTTTGGAGAAGCGCAGGCCAATCAATATTATCTACCAGCTAAGAGCTGATGGATAAATACAATTTCGGCTGCTTTGCGACGATTATAAAGAGGTTGCAAATTAATAAGATGAAGGCGACATTCGTAGGGTGGGAGATGGAGCGTATCAAGCCAGGGTAGCCCACGAAGTGCAAAACGAAGGAATCTTCGTTGAACAGCTTCGATACGGAGAGAGTGATTAACATAAAAGGTTGACCATACCTGGCTGTCATAGTCAAGAAGTGGTCTAACAAATGTGAGGTAAAGAGATTTAGTGACGTAGGGGTCTGAAAATTCTTTTGACCAGCCTTTAACGAACCCAAGTGCAGAGTTAGCTCTTTAATAGATGTGGTAATGTGAAATCTTAAATTAAGTTCTTTATCACAAAGAACTCCTAAATCACATAATGAGTCCACTACTAGGCATGTGTCAATACTAATATTTGGTGATATTACCTAATACTAATATATTAGTTTGCAAATATTATAGTATCTTAACCGATATAAAAATATCACTAATACTTTTATCATTGCATCTATGTCTGTTCGCGTACTGCCCAAAACTATGAATTTCTACGAGTTTGGTCTGAAGTTCTATTAACAGTTATATAAACAAATAAAATTGTAATAAAGTTCGTAGAAATTCGTAGTTTTCGGAAGCAAACTAACAGACTGAGTTAGTGCCTTACTATCAAAATAAAATAAAATAGTGAAAAAAGTATGGTTTTACAATATAAAAATATAAACTTCTCCCTACACAAAAATACTAACTTTTCCTTGCACAATAATATTAACTTTGATGCTACCTGATACCTAACGCATCCCTTTTCATTATAATTTCTCTTTATTACCTCAAATATCAAGTAATCCATCGGTAATAGTATCAGCTTCGCCCGACACTGATATCTACTAATGCGAATACTAGTCCAAAAATATTAGCTTCGGCCGCCAATGATACTAATACTAAAATATTAGGATTCAAAAATATTAGCTTCGAAACTAATATTTTTGTATCATAATATCTTTGGTATTAGTATCATTGCCTCGAAGCAAATAGTTTCGTATATTTAACCATAACGTTGAGTTTGGTTCTTTCCAAAGGGACAATATGTTCTCTGTGCGAAAGAGAACAACAACTTATCTTTTATTTTATTTCCTGAGCAATAGAATAGGACAAAAGTGATACTTAAGTTGTCAACTTAAGTTGACCCATCAGCGCACACATGAAATAAAATAAAAGGTATGTTGTTGTTCTCTTTCGCACAGAGAACATATTGTCCCTTTGGAAAGAACCAAACTCAACGTTATGGTTAAATATACGAAACTATTTGCTTCGAGGCAATGATACTAATACCAAAGATATTATGATACAAAAATATTAGTTTCGAAGCTAATATTTTTTATTCCTAATATTTTAGTATTAGTATCATTGGCGGCCGAAGCTAATATTTTTGGATTAGTATTCGTATTAGTAGATATCAGTGTCGGACGAAGCTGATACTATTCTATCTTAATATTTTAGGTAAGAAAAAGAAAATAATGAGAATGACACCGGTGCGTTTTGGTAGAAAAGATGTTAGTATTTTCGTGTTAATATTTTATGTCGTTAATTTATACTTTTGCGGTATTCATTTATACTTTTTATTTTATTTTGTTTGTTTTTCGAATATTGAATACCTATGATTTATGAAATAAAAAATAATAAACTGGTGACAAAAGTAAATTATGAACATAGTTACTATAGATATACCTACCTAAATGAATATCGGAATATTATGATAACTATGATATTAGTATTAGTGATATTTAATATTTTCAAATATTAGTAATATCTTAGTGAATACTAATATATTGGTCACATCCCTATCCACTACGGTCACTGCATCATGGTCGATCTTATCTCGCGCGTGTGCCGGTTGCACATTTTGATTGTTTAATAATTAATTCGTTTGTTTATTATAATAATTGGATTTGTATAATCCTAAAGTTCGTGGTTTGTTAGTAAATACGTCATCCTAATCATCCTAAATTCGGTTAAAAATATTGCAACAAGTGGATTAAACGTGACTTATGAAATTGACGTTTTGGAAAGCTACTTTTCGACATAAGCTTCCGACAGCTTTCGCCTATTCTAGTTCTACCTTTGCCCAATTTTTCCAGGGCGATTTTGGTTTGTTGTTGGTGTGGGGTAAAGTGTATAGTGAATTAAAAATGAGGGGTCAGTGTATAACAACAACAATAAAAAGATCGTCATTGGCAAAATCAGACAATTTAAATACCGACTATGTCAAAAATCCCTATTGGTCGCCTAGAAAATATAAAATGCAAAATTTTACAATTTTAATAAATTTAACGCCATGTTTCCTTTTTAAAATAAATTGTATATAGCATTAGCATCTTTTTTTCACTTTTTATTCATATAAGCTTCAAGCTCGCTCCAACACCTCATGTCAACGTAGTATATATCAAAAAGTTAAAACAAGTTTTTTATCATTGTGTATCTGTCATATTTTCTATCGTTGCGAATGCGAATGTACGTAACCGATACCAAACAATACTGAAATTTTTCGATTTTGACGATACCGAGACGGTACTTACAAAAGTATCGTTTGGTTTGGTATCATGCCCAGCCCTATTACTTTAAGGGATGTCTGCCCTGAACGGCTACACCTACAAATATATTGACACATTTCTGGAAACAGCGATTGGTTCTTAAAAAAATATTTAGTTCAGCTCAGCTCTACTTTTCATAAAATTTAGATAAAATAAATCATAATATAATGTATGTATGTTCAGTTTATTATGTTCGTGATCGGCGAAGCAGAACAGAAAAAAGATAAACATGAACGACCAAAAGAACAAACCGAATAGATAAGAATCACGAGAATTCGAGTGTAAACTCATCATGGAAGTGAAAAACCATTATTGTCTTTATGCAGAGGACACAACAGATCATTCAAACAAAATAAAACGGGAAAATGCGTGACTCGACATCGCTCTCGTTCTTGGGAAAAGAGGTACGTACTCATTTACATATATGGGTGTAGTTTATTTTTGTTATTCTAAACAAACAAAATGTTTTCTTTATAGCTGATGAATGCCAACAAAAATGGAACTCACTTTGCGACAATTTCCGACAGAGTTACAGAACCGAATGCAATACTCCGAGCTGGTCAGGGGCTGCGCTGCACAGTGCGTCGACCAGTGGACAAAAATCAAAAAATCAAAAATGCAATTCTGTTCTATTTTGCTTTGATTCGGGTCAAGCATATGTTGAATAACTGTCATTTATTGTTTTTTTGTTGTTTGCTTTTTTTAGATGATAGATAAGCGGAATTGTTTAAACCATATAAGGTAATAATAGTCAGAGTATTGTTGTGAAACGCGATTTTGTGTGAAGTGATTTAGCTGGTGAAAGAAAAGTAATTGAAGAAAATTTTTTTTTGGCAGTGATTATTAATAATGGATTCATTTAGAGCTGCTATGACTAATTTTATTTGGTTTTTGAAATAATTTGTAACTTAAGTGAATTATTGAAAAAAATCATATTTTTAAGGCATTTTTTTCTATTTGGTTAAGCTTTCAAAAAAAGTTTAGCAAAGTGTAGCAGAATTTTTAGTGTCATTACATTGTCTTATAATTTTACTTTGCGAAAATGCAAAGTTTTCATGCTACTTTTTGCTAACCTTCAAAATATTCAACTTTTTGTAGAACAAGGTCAAACCTTTAAAAATCAACAAGTTGGTGAAAAATTAATTTCTTTTGATAAAAAATCATGAATTGAAGATATTTTAACATTTATTTTGAATGAATTGAAGAAAAATAAATGTCCTTTTAAAATTAAAAATGATTTAAAGTCCAAAATTAAGTTTGTTGACTCAAACCTTGAACGACGATGGAAACAATGTTCAAGCAATCATGCTCTTTTCAAGAAGCGCCATGAGGCTTGGCTTAAAAATAGATTTACATTTTCTGATAGCATTTCAACCTATCTGCAAAATGTGTCGCCTTTTGATGAACCAGGAACTAGTTAGGGAAGACCCCAAACACCATTTTCAGAAGCGTCAAAAAACACGAAAAAACGAAAAATTGTGAAACTTTTAGCTCTTCAGTTGAATCGGACAACTGAAGAGCTGAGGTTCGCAACCAACGAAGATATTTTTACAGTCCTGCTTCTCAGATCTGATCCTTTGATTTCAAATTTAAGAAAAAAAAAATATCTAAAATTATCGAAGGAAGATCAAGAAGAAATTGCACAATATACATATACAAAATACTGAATGGGTTGGCAAATCTTTGGCTGCGCTTACTTTTTTATCATTAAAGATTTTGAAAATAGAATTCCGATTTTTGATTTTTTAAAGAAGAATTGTTCATTTTTATGCACAAATTTATATTTTTTGGTCTTTTTATTTGTGTTGTCAGAGTTTATCTAAGAAATATTATTTTAAAATCATGTATTTGTGAAGTATTGTTCAGGATTTAAAAAAGGCGTGGCAGAGGGCGAATAACGTTTACAATATTTTGTGTTTTTCAACTCACTAACTAATTCAAATTTCCAAAATATTATTCAAATCTTACAAGCGGTTTATTAGAAATAAACAATATAAAAAAGTGGGCGTGGCAGTGGGTGGATAGGGTCCACACCATTTTTTGTTTTTGAACTCACCTAGAAAGTCAAATTCTCTAAATTTTATTGAAATCGTGCAAACAATTCTTAAGATATAAACCATATTCAAAAGTGGGCGTGGCAGGGGGCGTGAAAATTTCGTTAGATTTTATAAAATATCTTTTTTATTACATTTCCAATAATTTTTTTTTGCAAAGTCAACTTAGTTTTGGAAAATTGATTTTTGTCCACCATCTCCATACAATCGACGCACTGTGCGCTGTACCCAAAATAAAATGGATACACTACGAGAGTCTCAAATTCCCAATACCTTATACAGGGTTTCCCACACCTGAGTGGAAGTATCTTAGGGTGTGGTTCCTGGCTATATTCTAAGAAAAAAATTTTGTATGGGGGGAAAGTTGTATCACCCCTCCCTGAGGCAGGGGGGCAGTTTCTGAAAAATTGACTTAAAATGCTAAAAAAAACATTAAAAATCTTAAGTCGATATTTTTCAATATTTTACGTAATTAAGTGCTATTTTTGTGTTCAATATTCATTGCCCTCATTATTTTGTAATCCATTACCGAAAACTAAATGTAAAAATCTTTCTTAGTTTTTGAGAAATTAAGAAAAAACAAAAGGTACTTTTCCTAAAAAAGCCCCAAAAAATAATTTATTCATGAATTATCCATAATTTAACCCTTTTTTCGGGCTTTTTTGGCAAGAGTCCCTTTCGTTTTTTTTAATTTCTCAAACACTAAGATAGAATTTTACATTTGGTTTTCGGTAATGGACTAAAAATAAATGAGCGCAATGAATATTGAACACAATAAAATAGCACTTTATTACCTAAAATTTTGAAAAATATCGACTTAAGAAAAAAAAAATCACAATTTTCTTAAACAAATTTGACTTTGAAATTTAATTTCTCAAAAGCTATTCGTTCAAACAACTTGATTTAAGAACCAAATGCAAGAATGGAGTATTAACTTTAAAAAAAAATATAGTACATTATTAGATGTGTTTTCGTTGATTTTTAATGTTTTTTTTTTGGCATTTTAAGTCAATTTTTCAGAAACTGCCCCCCCTGCCTCAGGGAGGGGAGATACAACTTTCCTCCCATGCAATTTTTTTCTTAAAATATACCCAGGAACCACACCCTAAGATACTTCCACTCAGGTGCGGGACACCCTGTATAAAGGTTCCAGGAGAATAAGTATTTTTTTTTGAAATTTGATTCTTACAGATATACTATGTAAATACATACAGGGTGTCCCGTAATGAGTGGATAATACTGCAACTGGTGATAGCAGGCCTTATGACTGCTCAGAAAAAAAATATAAAAAAAATATTTTTCTTGTGGTCTCCATGGTATAATTTATTTTCCAAAAATGTTAAAAAATTCAGGGTCTCCTAAAATACCTAATTACAACGGCCACCCATAAAGGATTCTTTTATTTTTGTATTTTATATAATATTCTTCAATAACCGTTCTAAATGATGGGTAGTATATTTTAACACCAGCTGCTGCATTTTTGTGTTATAATTTTTTTAAAATTATTTTTTATTCAAAAATAATTCAATATTTTTTTTCACCTAAGTTTGAAAAATAATAAAGGAAAAAAAATTTATGAAAACATAAGTGGCAAATTTGATAAAAATTGGCCTGTTTAATGTACTTTCCAAAATGGTATAACACATGTATGTGTCTACAACCATAACCAATAAAATTGGCATTTAATCTACTATAGTAGTTTTTTAACATTTTATCAGATGAAATTAAGTTACAAAGTTAAGTAAACACTACGACGACGAATGAATAACTTATATTGTTTTTTTAATTTTTATTGGATTAAATATAACCGTTCTTAAATAAAGGCAGTAACATTTAAAACTAGTTGCTGGATTTTTTTTAAAATAATTTTTTTAATTAATTTTTTAATAAAAAAATGATAAAATATTATTTTCATCAAAGTTTGATGACAACAAAAATTGAGTTGTAAGGAAAAGTCAATAGATATACAGTGTCACTATTATGTCTGCTAAGTTCACTAACTAAAATAATAGTATGCACTTTCAAAACAGTTTGATTTAGGTATGGGAAATGCGATAAATAAAACAACAAAACAACAGTATTAAAAATTATGATTTAATTTTATTTTTAAATAAATTTATATCAAGTGTTCAAACTGTCCCCCATTCACTGTGATACAGGCTCTGCATCTTCTAATGAAGGACCTCTCAATTTCATTCAGCACAATACCATCAATTTCTTCTCGCGGTAAACGTCCAGTGCCCAGTCCAATACCAGGCATTCGTCCTTCTGAAAAACATTGGTGGACCCTGATGAACACGCGATAGTCCGGATGTCGCGCATTTGAATATCGCTCTCTATAGAGTGCTGCAGCTGCGTTAGCGCTTTCTCTGCATACCCCGTATTTTAAATGCATATTTTGCATACTCCAGCGGCGTATACTATGACATTCTTAATCAGTTTTAAAATAATCAAATTCAAAAATTCGTTTAATTGACGAAACCAGTATAAAAACGTTATACGTTATGTAATGACCAGAGAATTGACAATATTTGGATATAATACTTTTTTGTGCATTTTAATGCCTATTTTATTACAAGTCAAGTTGAGAAAGTGTTAAAAATCTTCTCTAGAAGATTAAAAGCCAATTTAATGTGTTATTGCTGTAGATAAATTATGTGATTTACCATTTGGGAAAGTACATAAAAAGGAGATTTTTTAAACATTATTTGCCCACGAAAGTTTTCAGTTTTTTGTCTTTTTTATTAACTTACAAACTTTGATGAAAATAAATATTTAATCATTTTTGTATTAAAAAATTAATTAAAAAAATTATTTAAAAAAAAATCCAGAAACTAGTGTTGAATGTTACTGCCTTTATTTAAGAACGGTTATTTTTAAATGCAATAAAATTTAAAAAGCAATATGAGATATTCATTCGTCGTCGTAGTGTTTACTTAACTTTGTAACTTAATTTCATCTGATAAAATGTTAAAAAACTACTTTAGTAGATTAAATGCCAATTTTATTGGTTATGTTGTAGACACAAACATGTGTTATACCATTTTGGAAAGTACATTAAACAGGCCAATTTTTATCAAATTTGCCACTTGTGTTCTCATACATATTTTTCCCTTTATGATTTTTCAAACTTTAGTGAAAAGAAATATTGAATTATTTTTGAATAAAAAATAGTTTTAAAAAAATTATAACACAAAAAATGCAGCAGCTGGTGTTAAAATATACTACCCATCATTAGAACGGTTATTCAAGAATATTATAAAAATACAAAAATAATAAGAATCTTT